>JARQWZ010002057.1:0-267054 GCA_033150135.1 Gobio occitaniae
GACGGGACACGGTAGGTTTGAGTAGCCTTCCACCTGCGGTGGTCGCTACCATCACTTCCGCTAGAGCTGAGTCTACACGACGTCTCTACGCGTTGAAGTGGAACCTCTTCGTCACATGGTGCTCTTCCCGCCAAGAAGACCCCTGGAAATGCCCGATCGGGTCCGTGCTATCGTTTCTCCAGGAGGGGGTGGAGCGAAGGCTGTCTCCCTCCACCCTTAAAGTTTACGTGGCCGCAATATCTGCCTACCACGATCTCCTGGGAGACAAAAAGGTAAGTCAGCACGACCTGGTCATCAGGTTCCTGAGGGGAGCGAGGAGACTGAATCCTCCTCGCTCTCCTCTCGTTCCCTCTTGGGACCTCTCAGTAGTCTTAAGTGCTCTGCAGAGGCCTCCCTTTGAGCCTTTGCGGTCGGCCGAGGTTAAGTTCTTGTCTATGAAGACGGCTCTGCTGACCGCATTGGCCTCGCTTAAGAGGGTCGGGGACCTGCAAGCATTTTCGGTTGACGAAGCGTGCCTTGAGTTCGGGCCGGCTAACTCTCACGTGATCCTGAGACCCCGGCCCGGATATGTGCCCAAGGTTCCTACCACTCCGTTCCGAGATCAGGTGGTGAACCTGCAAGCGCTGCCTTTGGAGGAGGCAGACCCAGCCTTGGCATTGCTCTGTCCAGTACGCGCTCTCCGCGCTTACGTAGACAAGACGCAGTGTTTCAGGACCTCAGACCAGCTCTTTGTCTGTTATGGTGGAGAGCGGAAGGGAAGTGCTCTCTAAAAGCAGAGGTTGTCTCACTGGGTGGTGGACACCATTGTTTTGGCTTACCAGCAGCAAGGTCGACCATGTCCCCTTGGTGTGAGGGCACACTCCACCCGGAGTGTGGCCTCCTCTTGGGCTCTAGCGCATGGCGCCTCGCTAACAGACATCTGCAGAGCTGCAGGGCTGGGCGACACCCAACACATTCGCCAAATTCTACAATCTCCGAGTGGAGCCAGTGTCCGACTTTGTACTCGCCCCCCCGAGGGGCCGGTAATGGGCCAGGCTCAGGTGTCTTCGCTTGCTCGCCATTCCACTCCCAGGACTGGATACGTGCGATATTTTCCTCAGGTGAGCTCCCCGAGAGCCCTGAGCTCCTCCAGCACTGCTGACGCCGACATCAGTTCAGTCTGCCCTTTCGAGCCCAGACCCTCATGTCCGGCCAGGTGCTCCGTGTGCATGGTTCCCCTCCGGCGACCCCCACACGAGTATTCCCACCGTAAGCCTCCTCAGTGAGCAGGTGTCTTTCCCTTGGCAAGTCCCTGCCACACCTAGGTTAAAAATCCACCTTCGGCTGGTACCCTAGAGATCTTCCATATGCAGCCCACAGCGGGTCATATGTGTATTCTCTAAGTCCTCCCCACGGGTAGGCATCTTGGCATTCCCTCACTGGGATATGCTTCCCAGTGTACCTTGGTAATCCTGTGATAAGTGGGAGTCCTAGGGCCTTAAGTGGCGGGATCTCACACTTACGCAGGGCACTGGATGACAGCTGAGTGGCGCTGTTTTACAGGTTCCCCCATTCGTTAGTCACTAACGTACGTCGTAGTGACTGAACGAAAGGGAACGTCCGGTTACGTATGTAACCCTCGTTCCCTGAGGAGGGAACGGAGACGTACGTTTCCTTAGCCACCTCAGCTGTGCTGCCTGGAACGCGGAGTTCAGTCTTGGCTCCTGCAGCAGTAACATAATGCGATGTTGCCAGCGTACTTCCTTATATACCCACGAGGTGGGGCGGAGTTACGCATGCAAATTCCGCATGCCCATGGCATTGGCACTGCCATTGGGCGCTGTTGAATACAATGAAGATGATTGGCTTCTAAGCGAAACCCCCATTCGTTAGTCACTAACGTACGTCTCCGTTCCCTCCTCAGGGAACGAGGGTTACATACGTAACCGGACGTTCCCTGAGAACAGGGAACGAGCGCTGCGTCTAGCTGACGCTATGGGGAACGCCCTCGGTGTGACTGGTGTCTGAAGCTACTATCGAATCACGGCAAAGTCTTTGACCGACGTCAGCCCATGACGTCATCATCGTGCGACCCGGAAGTATAAAAGGGCGCCGTGCCAACACATACACATCTTCTCAACTGAAGGGACTGTATAGCAGATAGGCCCTGAAGCATGGCAACGCAACGCAGCGCTCGTTCCCTGTTCTCAGGGAACAGAGGTTACATACGTAACCTTAGACGTTCCCTTTCGAAAGGGAACTCTCGCTGCGTCTAGCTGACGCTATGGGGAACGATATACCAACGCCGCCATGCTGAGGGGAGTGTATGCCCATTGGCAGTGACAACTGTCAACACAAGTAATTCCATAGAAAAAACCTGAGCGACTCCCCCTCAGGTCACTGGGCTGACAGTGACAGCACTCCCTACGGTCATAGCCCAAGCTATGCAACTAAACGGAACCCTAACGCACTGCGTGGGGTTCCATCCAGACAGCTCGAAGGCCCGGGACCACTACTTCCACCGAAGGGGTCCCTTTAAGGGAATGTGGCTAGGGGACCCGAAGGAACCCCAGCCAGTCACTACTTGGGAAACCAGTTCTCCCGAGTGCCACCAGGGAGGCCTGACCTGGTGCCCTAAGTGTTATGGACACTTCGGTTTAGCCAACCCTGTCTGTTCAAAAACAGAGCCTCTGGAAGGTGCCCAGGGGGCATCCAAACTAAGGGACTGAAAAACTGGCAGTCCTACTTAGCCCGGAACTCAGAGACGGGTTATCCAAGAGAGCAATACTCAGCGTAGCGCTTTAGAACCCTTGCTAGTGAGGGGAGTCTGCCTGCTCAAATCAAGGATCTACCAGGTGCTTGTGTTTCAAAGCAGTAGGGAGGCCGAAAGGGCCTAAGGACTGATCTAACAGGGAGGCCTCATGAGAGGCCTACGACCGTCTGACCAGGCTCAGGTGGCTGAGCGCTCATAGACGACCCTCATTGAGGGGAGCAGCTGAACCTGCCTGTCGAGTAACCTCCAGCTGTAGGCCCAACTACCACAAGTTCTCAACAGAGAACTGGTAATCAAAAAGTGCCTAGCTCAGGAACTTCACCTTCAAGGAGGCCCTGTGGGCCTACTACTCGATAGCGGATTTTCCAGGGTGGCCTATAGAGGCCTACTACCTAACAGCAAGCCATGCTGGCAACCCAAGCATCCTGGCTCGGGACTCCGTCCTCAGGGAGGCCTAGTGAGGCCTACTACCTGACAGCAATACCGCCAATTTTCAGAGCGTTCAAGCTCACTTCCAGGGAGGCCTAGGGAGGCCTACCACCTGCCAGCGAAGCATGGTCCTGCTGAGGTTACCTCTTGTTTTCTCAAGGAGGCCTAATGGAGGCCTACTACTTGACAGTCAAGCTACGCAGGCTAGTCGAGCATCCTGATTAAGGAACTCGCCCTCAAGGGAGGCCTATTAAGGCCTACTACCTGATATCCAGCCTTTAGGGAGGCCTGGAGAGGCCTGCTACCTGTTTGCAATACGTACTAACTGTTTCAAATGACTGGGTCCCAGGAACGCCTTAGGGAGGCCTGATGGGGCCTACTACCTTGTTCGAGTGACCACAATCTGGGAGCTCACCCTCAGGGAGGCCTATTGAGGCCTACTACTCGACAGTCAAGCTACGCAGGCTAGTCGAGCATCCTGATTAAGGAACTCGCCCTCAAGGGAGGCCTATTAAGGCCTACTACCTGATAACCAGCCTTTAGGGAGGCCCGGAGAGGCCTGCTACCTGTTTGCAATTCGTGCTAACTGTTTCAAATGACTGGGTCCCAGGAACGCCTTAGGGAGGCCTGATGGGGCCTACTACCTCGTTCGAGTGACCACAATCTGGGAGCTCACCCTCAAGGAGGCCTATTGAGGCCTACTACTCGACAGTCAAGCTACGCAGGCTAGTCGAGCATCCTAATTAAGGAACTCGCCTTCAAGGGAGGCCTATTAAGGCCTACTACCTGATAACCAGCCTTTAGGGAGGCCTGGAGAGGCCTGCTACCAGTTTGCAATTCGTGCTAACTGTTTCAAATGACTGGGTCCCAGGAACGCCTTAGGGAGGCCTGATGGGGCCTACTACCTCATTCGAGTGACCACAATCTGGGAGCTCACCCTCAGGGAGGCCTAGTAAGGCCTTAGAATTAACAGCAGGCCTTCAGGGAGGCCTGATGAGGCCTACAACCTGCCTCTGGGAGTGACCACAATCTGGGAGCTCACCCTCAGGAAGGCCTAGTAAGGTCTTAGAGTTAACAGCGAGCCTTCAGGGAGGCCTGATGAGGCCTACAACCTGATAGCCGGCAGGCTAGCTGTCCCGATGCGCACATCGGTACATACCTCCAGTGAGGCCTGGTTGAGGCCTTCCAACTGCAAATGTGCCTTGTTCAAGAGGCCTACTGAGGCCTACAATTGACAGCCGACCTTCAGGAGAGCGTAATTGCCCCTTTTTAACCTGATAGCCAGCTAGGCTAGTAGTACCTTGATGCTTCAGCGTTGGCACCTGCTTTACTAGAGGCCTGATAAGGCCTACCACTGTCACCATACTCTTGAATCGGTGCAATCCTCCAGCGAAGCCTAACTTTAGAGGCCTGCTAACTGGGAACAGACAAATTGCAAAATGTGGGTTGTAGTAATATTAGACCCTACGGCTCGTCTTCATGGAGGCCTGCTGAGGCCTAACACATGATAGCTACCCATTGCTATGGGGACCCGTTCCAGGGAGGCTTGTAAAGCCTACAAGCTGTACGAGTTTCGCAAAGACGAGAAATAACTGCCAGACAAACAAACTGGCTGCTAATTAAACCAACGACTCTCAATGAGAGGAGGCCTCCGATCCAAGTGGTGCACAACCAAAGGTGACGGTGCCTCAGCAACGCGCCTCCTTCATCCACATCCCAACTGACGCCACAGCGCTCAGTCGTAACAGAGACAAACTAATCCAACCTGCAGTGGCTTAGGGAACCGAAGACACATAGTAACCCTAAGCGGTAGACAAACACTCCATTCTATCAGAAAAGTGTGCTACCGCCTAGTAATCCGCAAACATTTCAAAGAAAAGAGCGGCGGCCTAAACACTACTCTCAATATGAGAGGAGGCCCATCTTCTGATAACCATGCGCGGTGGCCTACCTGGCGCCATCTTGACCAACCAGGGAAAGCCAACACACGCTCACCTACACAGCCCAGAGTCTGGTGCTGTGCTAAGCCAACTAAACAGGGGAAAGACAGTTCTCTCTGATGAATACCCAACTCTATACAGGAACCTGGGGTCTGTAAGAAATGCATATTTTTAGTGTAATACACAAAAAATGACCACACTCACCTGCGGCATGTTGAGCGAAGACTCATTGTGCAGTTCTCACCACCATGTTCTACCGCCCTTGAATGCCTGAAAAGGGGCGTTCTCACTGAATAAGTCCGGGCGGGCCCTCAGAACATAGTTCTACTCATAATGGGCCCGCCTCAGGCCTGATGTAAGAAGCGCCTGGGTAAAAAATCATAAAAAGACATTAAAAAGGAAAAAGGAGAGTGCTAGGATGTAACCGCCCTCAAGGGAAGTGATCCATAACCAACGGCCTCTTTGAAAGCGTTTGTCCTGGATCACCTCCCTCAGATCCTTTTTCCCGCGGGAATCCCGTCTCCTCTGTGCCCCGCCCCTCCATGGAGGGGGGGGGGGGGGGGGGGCACGAGAGGAGACGCTAGCCCTCTGGTCCTGCCTACGGTCCTCAGACCATGAAGGACCAGGTCCCGCCTGCCTGGGTGGGGGCGCGGATCTCAGCGGTATGCATGTCTTAAATGCCGCTGAGCGCGCCTTCGCCTCCCTGAACTTTCCAACCACCGCCTCAACGGAGGTGCCGAAAAGTTCAGTAGGCGAAACCAGCGAAGCCCTTCTCTTTCTCCCCGATATCAGCCAGGCTCAACCACAGATGCCTCTCCGTGACCACCATAGCCGCCATAGAGCGGCCGATAGCAGCAGCAGTCTGCTTGGTGGCCCGGAGAGAAAGATCTGTGGTGCGGCGCAGCTTAGCAACCGCCTCAGGGGACAGCCCGGCCCCCTGGTCGAGATCCTCCAGCAGGTCCGCCTGGTACGCCTGAAACACCGCCATGGTGTGAAAAGCAGCACCAGCCTGACCTGCTGCCGTGTATGCCCCTGCCATTAAAGCACAACGTGATTTAGAGAGGCAGAGTTTGAGCTCTCAGTGTTGATGCCCACGAAATGCGAGAAAAGTTCGCAAACTTTCCTCGCCAGCCGGTAGCCTCAACACATATCCATATTCCCCCATCCCCTCGACATCAGCGAAGTTAAAACGCTGATGTTGATGAATATTGGGTCGAATATGGATTATTCCATGCCCTCTCGATCTCTGTAAGAAGATCAAGAAGGAATGGAAGGCTCATCTGAGCTGATGGTTTATGGCCAAGGAGAAATCGATCGTGCAATCTATCACGAGCGATCTCTCCTCTAACGCGCCAACATGGCAGCCGCAGCCTGCCTGCAGTACGTTCCATAGCATTCATCAGCTCAGCATACACGGTCAAGGTGGCTGAGAGGATTCATACCACTCTCACCAGCCATCCCTAAGAGTACTTGCTGTTTAGTCTCATTAGCCGCCAGATCGTCGCGACGATCGGCGAGCTGCATCTGAGAACCCATGATGTATGCCAACGCTCAGCCTCAGCGTGAGCGGGACAGCATCATCCAGTCCCAGATGCCAAACTCTCTTCCCTCAGGAAAAAAGCCAGACTAGAGTGGAGCGATCTCAGATTGAAAACCGCTCACACTCACACACAAACAACTTCAAATGAACTTGACTGTGCATGCTCTTGATCCCAGGCAGTAGATACACACTCGTGTGTATTAATAATTGAATTTGTTTTACCTTAACTCGTATAGCAGTTCAAACAGACAGTCCCTGAAGACGAGAAAGATGTGTATGTGTTGGCACGGCGCCCTTTTATACTTCCGGGTCGCACGATGATGACGTCATGGGCTGACGTTGGTCAAAGACTTTGCCGTGATTCGATAGTAGCTTCAGACACCAGTCACGCCGAGGGCGTTCCCCCCATAGCGTCAGCTAGACGCAGCGAGAGTTCCCTTTCGAAAGGGAAATATTGTCTTCTTATTTTTTATCCATTTGTTTATGAAGCTCTAAACGATGTAAAGACATGCAACAAATACTAAACTTTTTTAAACCTCAAGAGGATGTATCATTACATTGTTAATCTGATCCAATTATGTGTATTATTAATTTTCGTTTCAGAAAAACTCAATTCAATTGTACTTCAATCGGCTCTCTTTGGCTATGAAGACCAATTGTGAATTATCTACAGATGTTTTAATCAGCAGTGCAGATCATTACACTGTTTATTTGATATATTAATTTCACCTTTATATTTAAATTCACAAAAAACACTCAATTAGTCAAAGTCTATGTCCATTATAACTTATTGTGTAAGTTTCAGTCTTGATTTAATGCTGTTTTTCCGCCGTATATCCTTCTCCTTTACTGGCCGCTTCAGGAACAACAGGGGCGTTAAACTGTGCCGTATATGAGCCTGCTCCGGGTCTACACAAGGGTATTTCTCCATTCACAGATTCCGATTGGCCAACGCAGTTGCCAGCAAGAAACTGCTTTCACCAATGAGAACACACACCTAAAACACACACAAACACAGCAGCAGCGACCCGTACTGTCGTTCAGTTCAGTAACAGCAGCGTCGAGTCACTGAGGTGAGTCGAGCAATTCGCAGTCGGGTTAACAGAACGCTTCACCGAGGCACAAAAGGCCTCACAGGCAATGCGACATTTCCTGCCCAAGCGTTCCAGCTCCTCCGCTAGCCATCACGCTAAGGCTGGACCAGCCCAGCCCACCAAGGCGGCGCCACCAGCTCACCAGCCTCGCACGGTTTCTAAGCCCGGACAGCGTTCCTGCTCTACGAGCCGCAGCAGACCGCCGGAGCGTCGAGGTCCCCGACCCAGCAATGTGTCGAAACCTGAGCTGCCGAAGCCGTCCTAGCCAGAGGCACAAAGAGAAGATGGATAATACCCGCTTCCAAAATGTTCCCCAGCTCCCTTCAATCAGGTGGCTGGGCACATGACATACACAGCCAACGAGCCCGCAAAAAACAATTTTGCCTGTACACAAACGCCGTTTTCACGGCGACCCACATGAATCACAAAAAGGGTTTTTTCTCTGTAGGCAGTGTGCCAGCATTAAAGCATGTATCCCTACACTCAATCACTCCCCCATGTTCCCCAGCCCCCTGCATCCAGGCGGCTGGAAACACTATCCTCACAGTCAGCGAGCCCGTACTCAAACGCGCTCGCCAGTACACAAGCACCAATAATCTATGTCCCCCGGCCCCCTGCACTCAGGCGGCGGGAAACAATTCTCTCGCAGTCAAAGAGCCCGTGAACGAACGCGCTCCGATAAGCGCCACTTTAACACAACATTATCGGGCCATCGAGTCCCTGTTACTCAGCGACTCGCCCCGCAAATTAATTCAGCCCCTGGCTTTGAAGGCCGGGGCCTGGCAGGCCATTCCCGGCATTTCAAAATGGGTGTTGAACATAATAGAACAAGGTTACTTGCTAGAGTTTGCTCGCAGACCACCGCGCTTTCGCACCGTGGAAGAGACAACGGTGAGAAGCGACACAAGTCATGTGCTTCGAACCGAAATGTCAAAACTGTTAATGAAAGGGGCGGTGGAAGCCGTACACCCCTCACAGAGCGAGTCAGACTTTTACAGTCATTACTTCCTTGTACCAAAAAAGGACGGTGGTCTCAGGCCCATTCTAGATCTCAGACATCTGAACAAGGCCCTTATGAAGCGCCCGTTCAAAATGTTGAAAATGAAACAAATCCTTGCGCACATTCGCCCAAACAATTGGTTTGTCACTGTGGATCTAGAGGATGCCTATTCCACATACAAATAGCCCCTCATCACAGGCCATTCTTGAGATTCGCCTTCGAGGGGAAAGTTTACCAATACAGGGTGATACCCCTTGGTCTATCTCTGGCTCCCCGCACGTTTACGAAGTGCATGGAAGCGGCGCTAACCCCGCTGAGGCTTCGGGGAATGAGAATTCTCAACTTTCTCGACGACTGGCTCATAATAGCTCTGTCAGAGATACAGTTATTGAACCACAGATCTTGGCTTCTCAACCATTTGAAATGCTTGTATCTCAGAATCAATGTGGTAAAGAGCTCATTGTCTCCCACACAGAACGTTTCGTTTCTGGGAACGGTGTTAGACTCACTACAGATGACTGCGCGACTAACGTCACAGCACGCGCTCTCTGTTTGGAACAGAGCCGTTTCCCTCAGGTCCGGTGCCCGGTCCCTCATGGCCTCGGCGGCACCAGTTCTCAGACTAGGTCTGTTACACATGCGGCCCCTACAGCGCTGGCTGAATTGCCACGTTCCAGCTCACGCATGGCTCTCGGGCCGATTAAAAATCAAGGTAGACCACAGCTGTGTGTTGACTCTGGCTCCTTGGAAAAATCCTGTCTGGTATCAGACTGGCGTGAGTTTGGGCACTGTTACGAAGTGGAAAGTTATCTCGAAAGATGCATCCAACCTAGGTTGGGGAGCCCTTCACGAGGGCAGGCCAGTCTCCGGTCTCTGGTCAGACTCGGAAAAGAGCCTTCACATAAACTGTCTAGAGATGAAAGCAGTCACACTATCGCTAAGAGCTTTCCTTCCGTACATAAAGCACCACCATGTCCTGATCCGAGCAGGTCAGTGGTAGCCTATATAAAATCGCCAGGGCGGTCTAAGATCTATTGGTCTACACACAATGGCGGAAAAAGTCCTAATATGGGCAGAGCACAACCTGAGCTCGCTGAGAGCAAGGCATTCTGAATTTGGGTCCGGACATGCTGTTCAGGGGCAAAGTGTCCCCAGCAGAGTGGTCTCTTCACCCACATACGATTCAGACAATTTGGGGCATGTTTGGAGAGGCAAAAGTGGATCTTTTTGCCTCACAAGACAATGCTCAATGCCTAATATATTTCTCCAAGCACAAGGATGCGTTGTACAAGTGTACTCAGTCTTGCTTTGAGTGCTACTTGGTGTTGGGGCTGACAGTGGGTTTTTAAACCACCAGTAGAGTCCAGCCCAGTTGCTAAGCACTGTTGTGCTCGTTGATCCTCTTCTTCTTTGGCTTTTTCATAAGACTTCACATTACTTCATCATTCACAGTTTATCAATATCTTTGGAATAAATGTTTATATGCAGAAATAAACTTTCTTTACATTCCCTTAAATTCTGGCTTTTGCCACATTCACAAACAGTGCCCTGTTTCCTTCAATCATACCCTTCATTCACAGAATTTGAGTGATCCACCAGGAGCTGTATTACATGTCATTTTGCTTATAGGTCCCCAACTGTTCTCCCTAGGCTATCTATGCGTATTCAGCGTGGTTGATGAGCTTCTGTTGATCACATTAAATGTAATTCATAATTTTTATCACAAAATTTTCCACATAAATATACTCGAAACCTGATTTTACTTCATCTCTAACTTACATTAATTTGGGATTTCCCTTAGGTGACCACTCAAATCTATGTACACACATTTTCTGATATTGTTTTGGATACAAATGTTACATTTGGCAAAAAAAAAATAATCGGTTTTGGTTCTATTCTTCTAACCACTTTCCCCCCTTGCGCAATGGTCAACCATGCTCATCTAAAAATTAAGATAAAGTAAGGTAAAAAGTGTTGCTGATGTCCTCATGTGCCATTTTATATCTCATTTGTCTATCGATCAAAAGTTGAAGTGGTCTGTTTATGCCTTGTAATTGATTTATCAATATGGCCTTACTTTTATGTTCAATTGTCCATACACAACTCTGATGACAAAAGCTACTGAACATATGCAATGTGTCATTCCCCTTCCGACAGTGTCTACATTTTTGGAATAATACTGCTGGCTAATATCAGTTGCCATGTGGTTGTGTTAAACACAGCTGATGTAACCCCAACATTTTTTCAGCTTCTAATTGAACAAATGATCTGGTTGCTCTGGACATATCGCAATTTTGAATTTTCTCAAATCTAATTTGCCATTAATTTGTTCATTTAATTAATTAATTATTTTTACTTATGAGACGCCTTTTTTATGACTGTAGATCTCAACATTATCTCAAATTCATGACCAATAATATTAACTTCATGTAATCCCTGGTAATGACAGTATTTGTGACATTATGAGTTTGAAATTTGATTACTATTTTAGATCTAGCCCTAAAAATTAACTAATGACCAAGATGGAGTGACCACTCCATATCTGATTGAGTGCTCAGTATTATACTTATATTTATTCTATCAAGCTTATCAGTTCTGTCTTGAAAGCAGATCCCAAAATATCTCTCTTTATTTGACATCATCAATGATCTAATGATGCGTTTACCCCTAATTGGTTAATACAATAGTCCCTTACTGCATGTACTAAGTCCAGTCCCAGTTGTAAGCAGATAGAGAGTGTTAGCGTCACAGAATACAGAGAACTGCTGTTGGACCAGTGAATAATCACATCCTACTGTTGCCAATCAGTAAAATCTGAAGCGGTCTCTGTAGTGATCATTGAAAAGGTATCACCTGTGCTCAGGATGAAGTCCTTCTGCTTGGATCAGCGATCATTTTGAACTGGTTGGGCTGCTGTTTGAGTGTTTCCCTCTTCATCCGATGCGTTTGGTCTGATGGCATTCACGGGCATGGTGTCATGGTGTGATAGTGGTTTGACTCTGGATGCTGTTGTCCTTTTGCTTCTCCTCAGTCTGACTTTTGATCAAGCCATGGAGAATGCAGTTTGCATAATGACAGCATGTTTTCTTCCTCATTTCTGCATTGACTCTGTCTTTGTCCATACCAGCCCCTCAGAAGTTTCAACTTTCTTTTTCAGCGAGGATGAAGGCCTATCAATGCCTCCTCTTCTCTCTGCAGCCATGTCCTTCAGTTGTTGCACAGTCCAGTTGCTTTCATTTAGTATGTCAAGGCAGCTGCCCAGAAGTCATCTGGTGTCATCCTGAAACTGAACACTCAGAGATGCGCATTAATCAGATTAATTTTTATAAATTCTACAACCATCTCTTTTAATCGTCTCAATCTCAGATTCATCATCTGGTTGATAACAACAGTTTCCCCATGCTATTTTAATAAAGCAAGTTCTTCTTTGCAGAAAAGAGCAAGCATTTTTCTTCTTTGCAGAATGCAGGAAATAGCAGCTTTTCAGTCTGTCTGGGTTGCCTTATATTCAGTCTCATATATACTGTAATGTTTTATCTCTTGTTATATTGATTCCTATACTCTCTCAAACCTTGTTAGGATTAAATCAATGACTCTCATTATTGTAAAATGTGTATATTATGTCTGTTAAAAATGTCTGTTTAACTTGGTCACCCAATCTTGCTCATCCAACACAATGCAAAAGTTTCAGACTTTCAAAATTGTATTTTCATATAACAGGTCAATGTATAATACAGTCATAGCACCTACATCTAGCTTGTCTCTCTCTCCATATATTTTTATCTCTGTATATCTGTATTTATATAATCCTTTTTGTTAATTATTTCGATTTCCTCAGGGAACTGCACAAACCACTTATACTAAGGAGAAAACTCCAGTGTTTTTGGTGGCCACCAGTTTGTGCAATCCTCCGGATCAATCCCTGTTTCCAGGCCTGCTTATTAATTGAATTATCTTATAGACCGGTCAACTAACATTCATATTTTATCATTTTCATTCAGGTTAATTTCTCATAAATTCTTGGCAGTTGTTCAATTGGCATATTTTTAATTCTAACTAGTTTAGCATTTTTTTTTTTTTTTTTAAATCCTACATATATACTTCTTTTTCCATTTCTCGAAGTACTTCAGCTGTTTTTGAATACAATTTTTGAGAGGTTTGTCTATGGATTCCAATTTACTTTTTTCCTGCTTTTTTGATCACTGGTCCTAAATATTTTAAGTGGCATCCTCTGCCTAAATACTAAGTGATGTGTGGAATTAAATTTGGAATTGTTCAAATTATTTTTCAATTAAATGTCCTTTTACAACTTACTTTGCTGCCCCTGTGGGCCTATTATTACATATTATTCAATTAACAGGACTTCCTGCCCCTTTTGTGTCCTTTCAAAATCTGTGGAAACTGGCAACCACACACTGGCTTCACACACACTTCAAAACACTCAATTACAGTTCGTCAAACCACTCTTCCGCCAGTTCAACACACCACTTCAGACCAAGCCCGGTAAGAGACTGTTGCCACAATTGACAAAATCCAATTAATCAAAATTAAATTAGGCCAACTAAAAAAGATGTGACCAGTCACCATAATCCCCTGACTTGGAAAGGTCTCAAACTTTTTAAACTAAATGAAAATCAGTTTTTGGCACACATGGCTCATGGAGTTGCTTTACTTTCCTAGTTTGATCATTGTTTTCTCTTGTTGCTAAATCTCCTAACCAATATGCATTATCTCATGGTTTGTTTTTATTAATTTTTTATTCTGTGACAATAATTTACTTAGTACTTTGGTCTAAAGTTTTAACCTTTAAAAAACACCTTTTGCTTTCTCTGAAATCTCTTTTTGCCAGCTCTTTTGTCAGGGCTTACTCCCCTTTCTTTATCCATTCACCAGCCCTTCCTATTTCTCACTCTAGGCTTTCTTCTTGCTGGTCTTTCTCTCTGCACTTCCTCCCTCTCTCTCTCTCTCTCTCTCTCTCTCTCTCTCTCTCTCTCTCTCTCTAATCCTCAGGTAACATTCTATTCATGCTGGGTACGATTAATGGTATAAGTTTTTATCATATATCTATATTGCAATCTATTACAAATGATGTGCTAACTAGTTTTGATTCTGTCTTGGCATCTATTGCAATACAATATTGTCACATTATAACAACACTCTCCCATATGTTTTGCTATTGTAACTGTGCTTATTTCCAGATGAGAAATGTACAGTTTTCTAGAATCTTGCTGATGTTTCTTTAGTCATTCGGCAACCCTGCAGTCTGAACCACTGTTGGTGATCCACCCTTACAGCACTGTGGGCATGTGACTGTTACTTATGTGTGACTAGCTTGACATTAAAACTCATCTTGGCGAGTATTCATATAAGCACATTAGGTTATATAATTTTAGTTTTTAAAATATAATTAATTAATTTTTCTTCAGTGTCAAGCAGCCACCTCCTCCTATACTGTTCCTGTTATGACAGTGTGGCGAGCAGCGAGGCCGAGGGACCGTGAGGGCGGGACGAGGCGCGCCGCAGCGATCTCGGCCCTAGCGGAGGAGCGAGGGAGTATAAAGGAGGAGCGACGACAGTGAGGGGCGAGAGAGGACCAGGCCTGGACTTTATGTTGTATTTTATTTACGTTTTGTTATGTGTTGCTGCAGTCGACCGTGAGGGGCTGCAGCTTATTATTTTCGTTTTGTGTTTGTGTGTAGGCGGCAGTCGACCGCGAGGGGCTGCCGCCGCCATTTTATTTTGTGTTTGTTTTTTATTAAATCTTTTGATTGTCCGCCGGTTCCCGCCTCCTTCTTCCCATACAAACAAGCTTTACTACAGTGGTGCCGAAGCCCGGCAGGAAGGAGGGACATGCTGTCAAAGAGCCCTCGCAGCTGAGGGGGATCACGGTGCCGCGGAGTTCGGGCAGCGCAGAGGAGAGAAGTCCGCGAGCGGCTGCCCGAAGCGGTGGTGCTGGAGCGGATGAAGGTCGGTGGGACGGAGAGCTCGCTGCCGTGCCCCTGGGTCGAGGTGGGGTGGCTGCCGTCCGCGAGGGGGCGAAGGAGTCCCCAGCGCTTGCCCGGAGCCGAAGCCTGCTGCCGTCCGCCATATTGGGGAGGAGCCGGAGCGCTGCCGTCCGCCAGGTTGGGGAGGAGCAGGGAGCGCGGGACGGGGAATCGCTTCCGGCCGCCCTCAGAAGGAGGAGCCACCGCCGGCCGCCAGGGGGCGGAGGAGTGTCGAGCCGTCCACCGGCCGTCCAGTACCACTGCATGGCACCGCGAGGAAGAGCCTCTCGGCTGGCTGAGGACCGAGCGGCAGTGTGTCTGGGAACCGGACCAGAATTTTTTTTTTTTCTTTTTCTTTTCTCCTCTCTCCACTCTCTCGTCTCTGTCGCTCCTCATGTTCCTCGCTCCGTTCTCTCACCTCGCTGTTCTTACCCCCAGGTCCCGTGGCCGCCGTGATCGGCCCCCCCCGGGAGGGGGGGGGGGGGGGGGGTAGAGCGCAGACTCGTGAGTGCCCCCCGGCCTGCGAAGGGCGTTGGGGGTATGTGGCGAGCAGCGAGGCCGAGGGACCGTGAGGGCGGGACGAGGCGGCGCTCATCAGAGAGGATGAGCGCCAGCTGCGAGCCGCAGCGATCTCGGCCCTAGCGGAGGAGCGAGGGAGTATAAAGGAGGAGCGACGACAGTGAGGGACGAGAGAGGACCAGGCCTGGACTTTATGTTGTATTTTATTTACGTTTTGTTATGTGTTGCTGCAGTCGACCGTGAGGGGCTGCAGCTTATTATTTTCATTTTGTGTTTGTGTGTACAAAATCCTCGCGGTCGACTGCCGCCGCCATTTTATTTTGTGTTTGTTTTTTATTAAATCTTTTGATTGTCCGCCGGTTCCCGCCTCCTTCTTCCCGTACAAACAAGCTTTACTACAGACAGACACTTTCTCCTCCAAAGTGTCATAGGGTGGTGCATCTTTCTGTTTTATTTCTCTTTTTGTCATTATATCTCACCTTCCAATTTTTAAATGTTTCTTAAATATTTCTCCCTCTCTCTCTCTTTGAAATAAACTAGGTCTGTACTTGTTGTTCTTCCCTTTTTGCTTTTCCCTTCTCACTCTTTTGACCTTTATAATTTTTTACCAATGCCAGGGTCATATATTGTCTGACCTCATAAAACCAATTCTATCAGAGGCCTTTATTTTTCAATTTGTCATAAATTTGTAACTTTAGTGAGTTTTCTCAATAGTTCTTCCTTCTTTTCCTCTGTTAGTTCTCTTTTTTGTCCCTTTTTGTCTATATATTCTTTTTCTAGCCAGAAGTGATTTCTAATTCCCTTTCATTCTACTAAAACATCTTCAAAATTTGACAGATCTTCTAATTCCCAGCCTCTTCTTCTCATTTGATCATGCTCGTGGTCATTCATAAGCATATATGTTGGTATTCCAGCCATGCTACACATACAATACAATTTATTTAACTCCTTTCCCTCTCATCTATTAGCTGCTTCTCAATCTCCAACAACTCACCCTTCTCTCTGCGCCTCTCCTTGCTTGCCTGCAAGCACACAGAGCCCTCTGCTAAAAATACACACACTCACTCACACAGCCTGGGAGTTCCCTCCCCACAGTCACACACACACAAGCATGTCTTTTTCCGCACAAACTTCAGATCAGATGCTCCTTCACTCTACGCGCGCACATATACACACACATACATGCCTTTTTATCAAAAATGTCAATCAAAATCTTATCAAAATGTTTCTTCACTCCACATTCACACATACACTCATTCAGGCCCGGGCCAACATTCACACTTTTTCACCCCTTTTGTGTATTTTCTGATGACTTCTGAGAAGAGCCAGACTGTCTTTAATTTGTTTTTTTTCACTATCAGAGGCTGTGTCTCTCCGTCCCACCACTTACAGCTTGGAGAATGCCCAAACAGACGGCACGGACAACTTTTTGGACTATTATTAGTTTTTATTGGACTTTTCACCAGACTTATCTTATTCTGTACACTTTGTGTTTTCTCACTCATTTATAATTATCAATTTACACAATATCCTGCTGTTGCATAATGCCAATGCTCATATGGCAATTTGGTTAAAATTAAAGTAATAGCAACAGATCCAGCCATATTATCAGTGGTTGCGACCATGAGTAGAAGGTCACCATTAAATAACGGGCAGACAGTTATATTGATTTTTAGTGCCCCACGCTGGAGACCATATTTGAATAGAGAAACAGGAAATTTGTTTCCCTTTATCTCTTCCCAAAAGCCTCAGGCAATACTGTACTCCCACCGGAGCAAACATATTTTATTCCACACTGTATCTGCTGATCCTAACCCCTGTTCTTCTACTGTTATTGGAATAACTCTTTTCCAAGGTGTACAAACTCTTTCAGTCATGTATCTTAGTCTATCTTACATAAAACTATTCTAACAAACTCTTCCAGTCATGTATCTTAGTCCATCTTACATAAAACTATTCTAACAAACTCTTCCAGTCATGTATCTTAGTCTATCTTACATAAAACTATTCTACTCAATTATTTTACATTTATACAGTGCAATTTACAATTTTACAAGGCCTTTTTGCTGTTTCCATTTCACTGACTCTTGAGCTCACAGTTCACACAGCTATTATGTCTCCCTTTCCTCCCACTGCCTTACTTCAGGCTGCACACACACACACACACACACACACACACACACTCTATAAATAATGCACCTCTTGTGCTGGCCTCTCTCTGGGCCGTATGCACCTTCTCTGCATACAACGCGCCTCTTGCGCGAGCGCCTTCTTGCGCTGGCCTCTCTCTGGGCCGCCCCTCTCTGGGCAATGCGCCTCTTGCGCTGGGTTAAATATATAAAATTGCGCGCTTTTCTGAGACCTGGAAATTACACCTTTTTATGAACAACAATGCATACTTTTTAGTCTTACCCCAATTTATTCGTTTTGGCAAGGCTTTTAGGCAGACTCCCTAGGCAGCAGCTCACCAGGGACCACACAAAACAAAATATAAGCAAATTTGCTTACCTTGTTTTTATGGCGCCCTTTTGTTTTGTGAGGCCTCCTGCCAATCCGCCCTCCACAGGATCTGCCCGCCTTTCTTGAATCCTGCCGACTACGCCAATTTATGTCGTGGCAAATTTCGAAATCTCAAGTGTCCCCTCAGATCAGTCAGTAAAGAAGAAAATCTCTCAGAAGTGAAGTTCCAGGTTTCAGAAGGTTAACTTTATTGTCAGAACAACAAAGTGAGATGCCAGCTGATCATCTGAATCTCCCCACTTGTAGCTCACACTTTTATACAGTTTTGACAAGTGATCTCATCTGCAGGTGCTGTTCTCCCTCTCATTTCCCAGCATCTACCAAGTA
Source organism: Gobio occitaniae (assembly GCA_033150135.1). Taxonomy (NCBI): domain Eukaryota; kingdom Metazoa; phylum Chordata; class Actinopteri; order Cypriniformes; family Gobionidae; genus Gobio; species Gobio occitaniae. The sequence goes on from JARQWZ010002057.1 coordinate 18,106, forward strand.
CTCCAATATTTTCATCAAAGTCAAACCATTCATAAACTCTCTTTGTAATGGTGGCCAACATTTTTGGATTGTCCCAAACAGTGATTTTTGCCTCATTATTTTTATCAAAAGAAGAACACATCAAAGGCCACGTGAACCAAAAGAGCAACTCACTATCAGTGCAGATGGCAAATGCAAGCAACTTCAAATAAAATCCTATCCTTTCCCATAAGACTTTTCTCAGTCATGAAGGCCATGAGGCTTCTAAACACGTATAAACCAATTTATTCTGCAATTATTTTTAATTGTGGATAATCCCACACTTTCCAATTAAAAATAGTACCATCTTAAGGCTTCTTATCTGACAGGCCTGCTTTTTCATACATTCTCATACTCTTTGTGTTCCACTCACATGCTCTTAGTGTCATCATATTCTCATGTAAAACTTCCCAACACATATTATACCAAATTTTTATATTAACTGTGCTCTTTACTAAAAGTACAAAAAAAAAAATGTATATAGACCTTTGAAAATCTCCAACACTATCTGTTCTAAAATGTGCATACAGTCGTGAGTTTCTGCTCAACATCGGCAGAGCCACATCTTTAGAGATAAACCTCACTCACACAAAAGCTCGGGCTGCACTGACCGGTCGGCCTTCAACATCACCGACCCCCAGTACTGCATCTGGCCCACAGCGGAGGCACCAAACGCGTTGCGAGATTAAGCAGAAGGGGGGTAAGCACGAGGTATCCGGGCTAGGCTAGCCAGCTATCCCCACAATAAACTGGATTACATTAGATTACTGCTGTGTTGTGTCTTTGTTTGCGCTGTGTACTCACTGACGCTTTTCATATCCTCCTGGGACCCAAGAATAGACTTTTGTACACTGAAGTGGACATTATATTTTAGTGAATTTCTCTGACATCATACATGTCACATGTCACAGGTCCAGGTCTGGATGTCCAGTAAAGAGCACATTCGGGGCTTTGCAGGGATACCAAATGTTTGGAGGTTTCACCAGGACAACAACTTCTTCTTGGTCTTTAAAAATGGCTGACATTAATGTTGAGCACTCTTATGGAAATATGATCATATTTTTTAATTATAATTTAAATCTGATTAATTTTCAAATTGTTTGTTATAAATCAACATCTCAGGAAAATGTTATGGGGTTTCTAATCAAAATATGACTTTCTGTTACAGAACAGGGCATTGATTTCATAAATGACCACTATAGTGGACACCAGGATTTAAATCATGTTTATCAGGCATTTTGGAGACATAACAAGTGAACAGGGAAAGAAATTACATATCAATATTCCTATGAAATATTAGATATTATTTTGAAAATGTTGCCAATTTTTCCTCCCATTATTACACTTCTTTTTTCATTACATGTTGCACCAAGAACACATTAATATGCAAATTAGATGCAGTGAATAGATACATTGTATTGAATGGGAAAATCCAAGTATTGTCATTTTACCCACATATTTCATAAAGTAAAATGGTATATGAATGCATTTCATTATATCTTTCATAACATAGTTCAGAATCATCTTTAAATAAAGTTTGTTTAAAAAAAACCCTGAAACCTAAAAATTGATTGATGAATTAAAAATAAATCCCATTGTTTTTGCCTATACATGCAATTTCATGTCATTTAATTTTTTTAACAACTCAGTCCTGGTGTCAACTACAGAGGACATATCATAACATATGAATAAAATATCATTTTTCAAAAATGTTTTTTTTTCCATTTGTTTCTTATGCTCTAAACAATGTAATGACATAAAAAAATACTAAATTCAAAAAACTTTTTTTTTCTGGGTCCCAGGAGGATATGATGGAAAATATGGAAAATATCTAAAAATAATGCTATAATCAACGCTTACTCGTAACTCGTTCATCTCGACAGCTGTAAAGGTACATTACATGTGTTACAAAGTTGGTAGAATAAGGAGGAAGACGGGCTCGCAGGACTGGGACTCGTGTTTATTCAGAACTCTCAGATACAAACAAAATAAACTAATTTGTTAGCAATTGCTCCGTCTCTGGTCCGTGATGTCTGGTTCGCGAACGAATCGTTCTTTTGATCCGGTTCTTTCTAGTGAACCGGTCAAACCAGTTCACCAAATCGGACTGAATTGTTCTAAACGGTTCACATCAGAGTCAGCGCTGATCCATAATTTACTAAAGTTACTAACTTTCTGACAGTCCCTCCGACTAGAAATAAACCACGCCCCCTCCGCTACAAGATCTGATACTCATTTCAAATGCAAAGATGTCAGCCAATCACAAGAGAGGGCGTTTTTACTGAAGTCTCACAACAGACACACCCCTTGAAACGGCATTTAGCCAGAGGGCAAACATCAGTATAGAAAAAATGCCTTTTATTTCTAAATTATGACCTTTTATGATGTAAAAATCATACTAACAATATAAGTACACCTCAGAATACATTATAAAATAAAATAAAAAAATCATGCCATGGGACCTTTAAGAAACACATGAAAATTCACACCGGAGAAAAGCCGTTCATGTGTGATCAGTGTGAAAAGAGATTCTCAAACAAACACAATCTTGAGCTTCACATGAGGATCCACACCGGAGAGAGACCGTTCTTATGTGGTCAGTGTGGAAAGAGCTTCGTGGATTCAGGACACCTCAAGAAACACATGAGGATCCACACCGGAGAGAGACCGTTCTCATGTGATCAGTGTGGGAAGAGTTTCATGGATTCAGGACACCTCAAGAAACACATGAGGATCCACACCGGAGAGAAGCCGTTCACATGATCATTGCGGGAAGAGATTCGCTAGCAGACAATATTTTAATGCTCACCTGAGGATCTGCACTGGAGAGAAGCCGTTCTCATGTGATCACTGCGGGAAAACATTTATTTCGTCATCAAACCTGAGGAAACACCTGACAGTTCATACGAAGGAGAAGCCACATTCATGTTCTGTGTGTGGAAAGAGTTTTTCAAAGTTGCAAAGTTTACATAGACCTGAGAAAATACACACTGGTGTGAGAGAGTACATGTGCTTTGAGTGTGAGAAGACTTTTACTACAGCAGGCAGTTTAGAACTACACCAGAGAATTCACATTGGAGAGAAACCTTACAAGTGTTCACACTGTGACAAGAGATTCAGTGTGTCATCAAATCTGAAAATGCATGAGAAGATTCACACTGGAGAAAAACCTTACAAGTGTTCACACTGTGACAAGACATTCAGTCGGTCAACACATCTGGAAACACACGAGAGGATTCACACTGGAGACAAACCTTACAAGTTTTCACACAGTGACAAGAGATTCAGTGTGTCAACACATCTGAAAAGACACGAAGCCGCACAAGTGATCGATCTGGAAAGAGTTTCACTCCTGAAGAAACACATGAGGATCCATGCGGTGAAGAAACCATTTAGTTTCCTAACAGCCATGATGAGTGACAGGACATTTTGTTGGTTGATTGTAGGGGTGGGTGATCTTCTGTTTTTATATATCGTGATTGAATTTCTATGAAGTACTTTTAAAGAGAATCATAGAGATTGTTATATTTTATGTTTTCGTAATAATGTTACAACTACAGCAATGACTGCCTAAATTATCACGCGTCTCTATCGTGTGACTCTCATGCATGGTGATAATTAAACGCAAGCTAGCGAAATGGGCAATATGGAAGAATTTGACTCGGCATGATGCCCCAGACCTAATGAGACCACATTTATGATTTTTGGACAAACCCATCAGAAGTTAAATAGTCATTTTTCATGTCTCCGGACCAGTAGGTGGTGCAGTGCCGAAATGCAGCAGGTTGCCTCAGGTCTGGCTTATAAAAACCAAATTTGGTTTGAATACGATAAAGCTATAGCCTTTGACTAAAGAAATAGCCTTAAGTGTATTTCTGTCAGGATCACTATCGTCAAAGTGATAGACAATTAGCATAGTTTAGATTGGCGGTATGGTTCTGTTCTGGGCAAGAACTCCCTGCTGATCTATGCAGCTTAGCATGGATAAGAGCAGAGAGAGCAGTGATAAACCCCCCTTAGGGTAAGCAGAACAGAAGCAACGATGTATTGCAGATAGCATTAATGTCATATTAAAATGTACAACCCAGTTCTGGAATGTAGTCTGATTCAGGGGGAATCAGAATGCCAAATCCTGACTGACGAGTGGAGGAGCTGGGGATGGAGGAGGGTAATTAGCTCCGAAGAACGCGATAGCAGCTGATGATACTGAAGGAGCTTTTATATGCATGCTGTGATAGGCATCATATCCCTATAGGTAGACGTGATCAGCTGACAGTCAGCTGAAGCAAGCTTGACTAGCGTGCCCTGCCAGAACTAACGCTATATGCTGGATTTCTGTCAGGATCACTATCGTCAAAGTGATAGACAATTAGCATAGTTTAGATTGGCGGTATGGTTCTGTTCTGGGCAAGAACTCCTTGCTCATCAATGCAGCCTAGCATGGATAAGAGCAGAGAGAGCAGTGATAAATCCCCAAAACAAAACCAATGCTGATATCCCCCAATCACAACTAATGGAAAAGCCACAAGCATGCTGCCAATACCTGCATAAGCCATAGCAACAAGCATGTTGTCCTTACCCAGATGACCTAAACAAGTATATTGCCACTACCTACATAGGCCATAGCAACAAACATGTTGCCAATAATCACATAAGCCATAGCAACAAGCATGTTGCCAATAATCACATAAGCCATAGCAACAAGCATGTTGACAATACCTGAAGTTAAAAGTAACCCAGCATTTTTTCATGAATGGTATGCCATCTGAAAAAGGTGAAGATTGAGTTATGAAAATGAATTAGGCGCTGCTTGATATAGTTGTATCAGCAGTCCAAGTTCCAGTTCTTGAGTGATGAATGCTACCACCACCTGCTGGTGTGGACCGATATTCCTCTCATGCAGTGCAGATGTGCATGCTTATTAGCTGTAGTCTTGTGGTAACCTTCATCCGTGCAAGCGGTCTTTAATAATCTTTACTCAAAATGTGAAGATGTCTTCTCTTCTGGAATGGTGTTCCTTCTCTGACATGAGAGATGACCACTGGGTAAAACATCCTTAACTGTGCCCCTGCAACAACAACTGCTGTGAGCTAGAGATGAGAGATGGAGATCACAATATCCAAATTTCCTCTTCACTTGAAAATACCTCATAACACTTAAATAACCTCGGTGACAATTCACACAGACTTAGGAAACATGTCACCAATAAAAGCAAAATGGTTTTATGCAACAGCGCGATGCTGATACCTAGATGGCATGAATATCTAGAATTGCATAATTCAGAATCACTAAAACAAAGTATACATTGTTGAACGTGCACCCGCATTATCCCAAATGTTTCCAAAATGTTGAAGTCAAGAGAAATCCACCATCCCAACCAGTGGAGTGGGCCGCTCACTGAGTCTCTTGTCAATGATGTCCTCTTTTTTATACTTGGTTGACGGAAAACCCTTGTAGACTGGTTAATTCATCCTGATGTTAGCAGCAAATATTGAGCACCGTAGATCCAACCTTATGGGCTGTGTTAGGGAAGCGTACACCCCTAGCGGCAGCAGAATTTGCAAAAGCAAAATGTTATTGTAACCAAATTTAAATTTATTGAATAATATCTATTGGGCGAAGCAGACACCCCTAGCGGCAGCAAAATTGCAAAAGTATGTTACTGTAACCAATTTGAAAATCATTGAATAATATCTATTGGGGAAGCGTACACCCCTAGCTGCAGCAAAATTAGCAAAAGCCTTTTATTGAACCCAAACTTAAATTCTTAAATTCTGTCATGGTGATTCCAACGCTGGAGGAGAAGACGACAACCCCCAGAACTCCACACTGCGTCATTGTTACAGGTGTGCTCAGGCAGGTAGACAAGGAGAGGCAGAGGAGTATCACAAACGTTGTTTACTCAGGGTAAATACAGAAACACATACAGTGATCATATAATGGAACAGGATAACGGGTAGTATAACTGTGACCAGACAAAGACAGAGTGAACAAGAGGAACTTAAATACAAACACAGATGACTGACTAACGAGGGGCACAGGTGATACAGATGATAACGAACTATACACAGCTGAACAGAACTAGACTAACAAGGGTAACAGAAAGTGGCGGGAAAGAGAACATGTGACAAATGCAAACAACACGACAGAAACACAGATATGTAACAGTCAAGGATAAGTATTTGATTACCACCGTTTTGGTAATGTATTTGTATTAAATTATAAAAAGAATAATTTCTTAGGACTCTGTTATTCTTAAAGTTGTTAATCAAATTCATAATAATTTATTTAGTTTCATTAGACATGTTTTATTGAAATTTTAATAATAAAAAAAATGGTTTCAAGTTTGCTATAATAAAGCATTTGTTCAACCAAAAAAAAATTATTTAATGCCATTTTAACTGGTGATAATAATAACCATAATTTAATAATACAGTTTATTTATTAAATAATTAATACTGTGATGCTGAGAAACTGATGTTTTCATATCGTGAAAATCTCATTCTACCACAACCCTAGACGGGAGAGTCTCCCACCCCGCTGTTAAAAAAAGAAACTCAGTAACTTTTACTCTGAGTACATTTTAAATGAACTACTTTTTACTTTTACTTGAGTACATTTTTAGACAAGTACTTTTACTTCTACTTAAGTAAAATTTCATTGAAGTAATAGTACTTTTACTTGAGTATAATATTTTGTTACTCTGTCCACCTCTGCAATTTAATGAAATACACAATTCAACAGTTAAAACGAGAACACCATTTAAATATATTAATAATATATGACTTATATTTACATAAATGTTTAAAAATGTCAAATTTTAATTCAGTTCATCTGCCTTATAAGAAAGAAACGGATGACAATATATAGTTCTTTCAAAACTCCTTTAAAAAATAAAGATTTTGTAACCTTGTTGAAAACTTTAACTTTAAGTTGCAGTTTCATAATCTTATGAGAAAATATGCATAATTTGATAGTACTGATAATAAACATCATCAGCCTGATAACATGCCACAAAATTAATACACATTTAGATTTTTTAAAAGTAAAATTGTACTTTTTTTTCCATTTAAAAATGGGGCTAAAAATTTAGATTAAAAAAAGTATTTTTTCCCATATATTAATAATGTTAGTTATTTTATTAAGAGTTTATACTCAAATCTTTTCCGTCTAATAGCCCATAAAACAGAAAATAAACAGCAGATCAGTATTTAGTAGATGTTTGGTTATTTATGCAACAAGTCCTAATGTTGTAGGAATGCACTTTTAACGGTTATCGGTGATTAACTGTTTTAATTCAATGTAACGGTAGGACTGCAGATATTGTTGGATAAAATCCAAATGTTATATATCCAAATGTTTTATATCAGTATATGGATGACAATGTCCTTTTAGTAAAAGCACAGTTAATAAAAGATAGGTCTAATATATGGAAAGCACCTAAGACTCTGAGAACAATGTATGGAAAGTACCTAAAATAAAAACTGTCATGGGAAAGGTCAATAGGTTGAATGTACTGGATTGTATGTAAATGCCTTTTTAAAAAAAGAGAACAGCTGGGATTTTCCAATATTTCCAAGGAGTATAGGAGGAATGATTATAATAGTGGCAAACTGTAAGGTGGAGCTAAAAAGAAAAATAAGTAATATGTTATTCATTGGACATTATATGTTAAGAAAAGAGTATAAGAAGAGAAGTTTTACCCTAAAGAGATCAGATGATCAGCTGGCATCTCACTTTGTTGTTTCTGGCAATAAAGTTTTATCTACGGAGACCTGGAACTTCGACTCTGAGAGATCTTCTTTCAACTTAAAGCTAAGAGGATATTAGGAACTTATAAACAATATTTAATCGAGAGTCCATACGATAATATGTCTGATGAGCTAAATATGGCTTATATCTGAATGTAACTATCAGGGTCAGAGCTTGGTCCTCTCTTTGAAACTTTCTTAAAGCTGTTCAGTGACTGCTCTTTCTTTATTTCAGTTTATATATTACCCTTGACAGTTCTTTCCATATTCTATGACCTGTGACCTGTAGTATTTATGTCTTAAGATTGTACGCTCATTTTTAGCTGTACTTGTTTATGATGTTCAACAATGTAAAGACGTCGTGAAGTCATGTACGCATCTTGAGTTTCACTTTCAACATTCAACACTTTTCCACGGAAGGCGGTCGGCCGAAAGTTTCTTTATAAAGTTTTAAATATGTATATTTTTCTTACACAAACGCATCAATTTGCTTCAGAAGGCCTTTATTAACGCACTGGAGCCGCGTGGAGCACGTTATTTGACGGACAGATGCACTTTTTATGGACTTCAAAAACAGAGCAACTATAACTACAATTCTAATGCTTGGATTAGCCTGGACTTTTGTAATATAACTCCGATTTTATTCGTCTGAAAGAAGAATGTCACATACACTTAGGATAACTTGAGGGTGAGTAAATTATGGGCTAATTTTCATTTTTGGGTGAACTATCCCTTTAATGCTGTTATTCCGCCGTATATCCTTCTCCCCGACTGGCCGCTTCAGGAACAACAGGGGCGTTAAACTGTGCCGTCTATGAGGCTGCTCCGGGTCTACACAAGAGTATTTCTCCATTCACAGATTCCGATTGGCCAACGCAGTTGCCAGCAAGAAACTGCTTTCACCAATGAGAACACACACACACACACACACACACAAGCAGCAGCGACCCAGTAACAGCAGCGTCGAGTCTCTGAGGTGAGTCGAGCAGTTCGCTGTATTTCTATTTCTATTTTTCTATTTACACACCATCACACACACTTTATAGAGTTTGATGAGTTCATTTCTGTATTGTTCTCGTCGGACTCAGCGCTACTGGAGCGTCTTTTCTGGCGTCTTCCTCCTGAAATAAACATTTAGTGCAGCAGCAGCGAGCATGAGAGGAACATGTTGAGTTCATTCAGACCTGAGCGAGTGTGTGTGCTTTTATGTGTTCGTGTGTGTGTGATTGTTTCGATGTTTGAGTGAGAACTGTGACTGAATGTCAAGTCAAAAGTCAAAGTTTGAGATCTGTGAGGGGAATTGATAGGAATCATCTCAAGTGTTGAGCTGTATAAGCCATGTGGGACATTTCAAATCTATACATATTCATATTGAAACTGGAAACAATAAATATTGCTTTGTGGTGCTCTTTATTTTAAACGTTTTATGATCATTGTCAGTTTCTGTACAAAACTAAAATGTCAATGATCTTATTACTTTATTAAGTAGTTATTAGAAAGTTGAACTATAATTATATTAATTTGGATAGTATGGTAGTTATTTATCTGAGTGTAGTGTTTTTGTATTGTGTTAATGTCATGTTGTGTTAAATCACGGTATTATTTTTCTATAGAGCACTTTTATATGATTTTAGTATCCTGACTGGAATAATGTGTTTGTAAGAGCAAACAGTCAGAATAAAGTGAGATGATCTGCTGATGATCCTGAATGTCTTGTTGAATGAGTGTTGATAGTCTGAAGCTCATCAGCTGCTGAAAAGACTCTTTATTTCATCTCAATAGTTCCTGCTTTCACCTCATTTATTATGATGATGTCTTCACATCTCCTGTAAATTCACACTTAACGCTCATTTCATTGGTAGACTGAGAGCATTTGTTGGCTACTTTATATGTGCATGTTTCTGACTTTATGCTTTCAACAGTTTTCCCACCATTATTTGGAGGGGGAGGGAGGAGAGGTAAGACAAATAGGGGGTTATTTGTATGGTTCCCATGACCCTAGATTAGATAAGAAGGACCACTTTATCTTCCAGTTTTTTTCTGAGGATCACCTAACAGAATCCCACTCTAACATGCCCCCCAAAAAACAACAAAATAGGAAGAATAAGCTAAATTTAAGTTTAATATGCAACTGTTGCAATGATATGATCAGAAATTATGTGAATTTTATTTCATTTGAAAAAATAAATGTGAAATTAGCTACAAACTGCACATGTGAAAAAACTGCAAATAAACATACTGTAACAGCCTAGGTCCCACTTAATGTCATTCCAAAGAGCCATTAGTTTAAAACTGAGGTGGTGGGTATAGGAAGTCTATGGTTGTAACTATGGTAACAATAAAATGCTGGGAAAAAAAATCCCCTTAATCTCCAATATCACTGAAATTACTGGGATTTTACACATCAAACAAAAACTAGTACATTACAAAACTAATAGATTAGTCAGTTTCTGAATGTCTGGCTCCAAAGAGGAGAGTTTCAGTCTCATACTAGGCTCCACATTTAGTCTGTTTGCACTGTTTTGTTTTCAAACCAACCAGTGTGGAAAACCCATCTTCACAGTTGTATGTAGTTGGGAAGGGCATGGGCACTTTGAGGGCAGATTCTGCCAGCTTTGGATGTTCAGGAAGGAGCTGAGCCCAGAAGTCTGTTAAGGGCTGTTGTTTGAATGACATTTTGAGACCTCCATCTGATGCAATGTCCACAAAACTATTGCCTTCTTGTATTGAGAGCGTGGTACATTGAGTTCAAGTTCAAGTTACTTTATTTATAAAGCGCTTTTAAACAAGGTAGAACCTACCAAAGTGCTGAACAAGGTCAAACATACAATAAAAACATCATAATTCAAGATCAAATCACATCATAATTCAAATAAAAACCGAAAGACCATGTTAAAGGGGTGGTAAAACACATTCTTTTGAAGGCTTGATTGTGTTTGTGGGGTGCACTGTAACATGTGTTCATGCTTCGTTTTAAAAAAAATATTTTTTCATTATTTTTCATATATTTGACCTTCATTCTACACTGCTCTGTCCCTCCTTGTAAAACGGTCTGATGCTTTCCGGGTTGTATGAAGCCAGTCCCTCAAAAATACGCGATGGGCTCAGATTGGTTAGCTGGCCCAGTGTGTTGTGATTCGCTAACCGCCTAGTGCACGTTTGTCGGAAACGTCACGCCCCTTCTCTTTACCGGTAGACTGTGCTTTGGTCAGTATTAGAAACGATGGCGTCAATAAAACCACACCAATCTGAGCCCGAATCAGACCCAGAACATTTTAGTGAAGATGATCGAGCAGAACCTGTTCAGTCCTCAAGAGTAAAGACTGCGGATCTATAGTGATCGCTACTGAATGGCACTGTTACTTTGGTATTTTTAGAACGATTATAGCCAAATATCTGTCGCAAGAACTATTAACCCAAACCACTAAACACTGGCTTTACTAGTAAGTTAGCCAAATCACACACAGAACCATGTTTAGCAAGCCTGTAGATAAATAATACATAAAGGCTCTAATCAAAGAATCATTTACACTAACGTTAAAATCTCAACAGCGAACTTGGCATTAGTGTTTGTAACGTTAGGTGTTCGTCGGATAACGTTAAGAATGAATGAGCATTTAACAGACTGGTTTGCAGAACAGCGTTGTCATCTGTTTACTTCCTTGCTACAACCTATTACAGGAAAACACATAGATGAAAAATAAATCAGACTTACAGGTTGGGGCCCGTAAACAGCTTCTGTTTGTAAATCCAGCTTTCAGGACAAGCCGTTGTGCATATCCTGTATTGAACTCGCGAACATTGTGGAAGTTTTCCTCCGTGAAATGTGCAGCGCGCGCGTCGTGCATCCACGCACTGGCAGTGTTTGTCTCACGCAGCTGACGTTGTGCAAATCCGGCATTGAACTCGCGAACATTGTGGAAGTTTTCCTCTGTTAGATGTGCAGCGGGAGCCCCACACGCGCCTGTTCCCCGCTGACTCATACACACATGCATATAACATGCTGTGTGTTCAACACTCTGCAACGCACCCCCGTCCCTATGAAGGCTGAACAAAGCAAGTACCCCAGACCTGCAATCCGGATGAATATAACAGCGTTTCCTCGGCATCGCGGCAACAACACTCCAGCCTACTATACCACAACAGCGCCGCGATACAAAATGCCTCACCCCCCTTATTTAATATTCTCGGAGGAAGGGTTTATGTAAATATTGAGCCTGGTGATGTCACCAACCCTGGAGGAATGTGTGTAGTCGCCTACTGGCCGTTTGCTGTAGTTCTTAGAAACTGATTTCTTTAAAAGCAAATATCTCCCTTTGCTTTAAACTTTGAACGTTGTAACTTTGCAGATGTTGTTTATGCTCAAGCAGCAACATTACACGCTAGCTAAAGTTAGAATAGTGAAATCGTGGTTTACCACCCCTTTAATAAATAACAAAAGGATGAAGCAAAAATAAAAAAAACAAAACATGTAACTCAATTAAAAGCCAAGTTAAAAAGAAAGGTTTTTAACCTGATTTTAAATTCTGATACAGTAGGGGCCAATTTCATTTCGAGGGGTAACTTATTCCAGAGAGTAGGGCTGGCTACAGCCAAAGCACCATTTCCTCTTGTCTTTAAACGGGCTTTTGGAATATGAAGAAGAAATTGATCATTTGATCGAAGGCTCCTATTTGAGCTATACAAATGAAATTGAGTAGATAAATATGGGGGAGCAAAATTATTTAAAGATTTGTACAAAAGTAACAAAATTTTAAACTCAATACGGAACTCTATAGGCAACCAATGTAACGATCTTACAAGAGGTGTAACATGATCACATTTTTTATAGACCTTTAAGAATTTAGCTGTGGCGTTTTGTACTAACTGAAGCCGGAAGATTTGAGACTTTGTGATGCCATAATATAAGGAGTTCCAGTAATCCAGCCCCGATGTAATAAAGGCATGGATGACAGTTTCAAGGGAACGCTCAGAAAGAAATGGTTTGATTTTTGAAACAAGACGGAGATAAAAGAAACTAGAACCAACAACTGAGTTAATTTGTTTGTCAAATGACAGATTAGTATCGAAAATAACCCCAAGATTTCTAACATGGGGAGCTGTAGTAGAGCAAATTGACTGAAGATCAAAGTGCTTTGGCATTGGGGGGGGCCAAAAACAATGATTTCTGTTTTATCAGAATTTAAAAAGAGGAAGTTAGAAGAAAGCCACGATTTTATCTAATTTAAACAAGCGTGCAGGGTATTTAAAGAGTTTAAAGAGTTTTTCTTAGACACAGGCAGATAAATTTGCAGATCATCTGCGTAACAATGGAATGATACATCATACTTCCTAAAAATAGAGCCCAAAGGAAGGAGGTATAGGGAAAAGGGCATAGGAGATAAAATCGAGCCCTGAGGAACTCCACAGGTTAAATACCCCAGAGAAGAAGTAAAACTACCAATTTTAACAGAAAAACTGCGATTTGTAAAAAAGGATTTAAACCAATGTAGGACTTCACCACCTAAACCCACATAATGTTCTAGCCGAGAAAGGAGAGTTTCATGATCTATAGTATCAAAAGCTGAAGATAAATCTAACATAACCAAAATCACAGAATCACCCAAGTCTGTAGCCATTAAAATATCATTAAGAACTTTTACCAGAGCTGTCTCAGTACTATGTAGTGCTTTGAAGCCTGATTGAAAAATCTCATATATATGATTGATTATCATCTATATAAGACTGAAGTTGACTAAGCACAATCTTTTCCACTAATTTTGACAGAAAAGGCAACACAGAAATTGGACGGTAATTTGATAGAATAGAAGACTCAAGATTAGTTTTTTTTAAAATAGGAGTTATCGTAGCTGTTTTTAAAATATTTGGGATTTCTCCAGATTTCAAGCATTTATTTAAAAATGTGACCAGCTCTGGACCTATTGCATCAAGTATTAACTTAAAATATCATGGGTGAATAATATCATAAGGAGAAGGAGAGGGTTTTAAATTTGCTACAATCTCTTTGACTGTTTCCAGGGAAACAGGAGCAAATATTGACCAGCTGTGAGGTGGAGCAGCAGTTATCAGGGGTTTACTATTTGAAACCTGAATTTGGGCTCTCAAAGTTGCAACTTTGACCTCGAAATAAGACCTGAAATCATCACACAGAGCAATAGATGGATTATGAAAGTTGTTAACAGGAGATTATTCAATGCAGAGTTTATAACAGAAAAGAGTATTTTTGGAGTGTGATGATGTTTCTCTATGAGAGTCCAGTTTAAAAACAATGGAAAAATGATCAGAGATTAGAGTTTCAATAATTTCAGTATCGGTGATCATCAGTCCAGAGGACAAAATTAAATCCAAAGTATGTCCTCGGATATGTGTAGGATGCTTAACCCATTGTGTCAAATTAAAAGAGTCAATAATATTCTGGAATTCAGATGTGAGAGGTTTAGAAGGGCAACACAGATGAATGTCAAAATCTCTTAGTAGAAGGATACGGTCGTATTTAGTAAGAAGGTCTCCAATAAACTCAGAGAATTCCTCATTAAAACCTTTGGATAAATGAGGTGGTCGATATATTAGTGCTAGAACAGTAGGAGCGGACCAGTCAAATAGCAAAATCTGTGATTCAAAGCTTGAGTAAGAGATGGATGAAAGTGTCCGACATTTCTGTTTATAGCGTTCCCTCGTAATAATAGCTAAACCACCACCTCTACCAGAGAGGCGGGGAGAGCTATAAAAACAATAGTCTTTTGGTAAAAGGTCCGAAAACGGGCTTTGATCCCCTACTTTTATCCATGTTTCAGTAACAAACAAGAAGTCCAATTTCCGCGTTGATATAAACTCATTTAGAATAAAAGTTTTATTTACCAGGGATTGGGCGTTTAATAACGCCATCGTCAGGGAGCGCCGCGCTTCTAAGTCATTAGATTTCCTCAGGAATAGAAGGTTCAAACTATTTACTCCTCCAGAGTGACGCCGAATTATAGGCCGTCGGTAAAGTTCCTTGGAAGGGCCGGCGGCGTAGTCTGGATAGGCCGAAGGGGTTTATTATGCAATAAACATTACTGTTCCGAAAACGGTTTGTTTTGAAAAAATACCGGTTAATAACGTTATTTTAATTTAGCCTATATAAATATGTATAAATAGACTTATTTTTCACTCAATAATAATAATACGCATGGTAATTAAACTTGAATATTTATTTCATAACATTTTTAAAACCACAACAGAAATACATGCATTAATTACAAAGCATAAACAGCGGACCTGTTTTAATGGAGCGTTAGACAATCGAAAGTAGGGCTGTCAACGAATATTCTAAATTCGAATATATATTCGAATAGTTTTTAAAAAACGAATTTTCGAAGGTGAAAATTAATATTCGAATGACTAAAAAAATGTGGGGGAAAAAACGCCCGCGGCAGTAGAGGCGTGGCTGTCTGCTTTGCGAGTGGGCGCGCTAGCGCGCCTGAAGCCTTGTGTACTTTTGCCTGTCTCCGCTGCGCGAGCCTCCGCTGACTGCGCGCACTCCTCCCCAAACGGACTCGCCATTGTGCTTTTCTTTTAAACAACAGATGGCGACTCGGAGTAATTGTTCTATAAACTATCAGGAAAAGCGTCGAGAAGAAGTGGGCTAATGTACACAGGTGACGATATTTATTTTAGTACACTTCACCGAAAACCACACTACAAAAGAATCATGTAAAACAGATCAAAATAAACCTTGATATTACTTGTGACATGAGAACAAAATGTATGTAGAAATGTAACGTTAACTTATACAACTCAATTTATGATATCTAAATGTTTCCTAATTTCACTAAACACTTTAGTGAGTTTTCACTTAGTTTCGTGAACTTTTCTTTATTAAACGGGCTTTTTTATGCTTTTGTAGGCTCGTTTTGTAAATATAAGCAACTAATTTGTATGTGCAAACTGGACCAGCCTTACTTTGCATCGTCCGCCACAAGCTCTGTGTCTGCAACACGACAAGAGGCCATAACGGAGAAATTAATTTAGTTCATTTGTAAGGACATGAGAGCGATCAGTGTCGTGGATGGGGCGGCTTCAGGGAGTTCTGTCAAGCAATGGAACCGAGGTACTGACTGAATAGATATTGCATGAATAAAGGATAAATGCACTGCTTCCACTGGTTTGATTATTTACCGTTTCATGTCAAGGAAAAGTTCCATGTTTACCACAGCACAGCTCGCTCGGAGCGTTCAATAATATGCTGTAAAACTTATATTAATATTTGTTTCAATCACTGAATGAAGCCTGCTATATTTGGGACAAGTGTCGCGACCTTAAATTGCTTGCACAAAACTCTTGATCAGCCTCAAAATGTGTGTGTTCATTTAAACCGTTATGCGCAGAGAGCGTGAGGGCGAGAGAGAGAGGTCTGCGGTCTTTAGCCATTAGTTGATTTACTTGTTTTTGTGTAGGTTATACATTGTCAAATATGTTTAAACTTAACTAGACTACCTATATAAGTAGTTATGTGTCTTTGTATTCATTTGTCCTGTTATTGACGTAATGCGCGTCATTGATAATGCGCAACCAGATGTTCGAATAGTTCGAATATTCGTGCTTTTTTTAGAGGGAATATTCGAACGTCATTTTTGAGCAATTTTGACAGCCCTAATCGAAAGTGGCCCTCTTATGCCTAATTCTTTTCAGAAGAGTGATAACATTCTTTGTACATAACTTTTTTTCAACACGACTTGTTTTAAAAATTGCATGAATAAAGAATAAATAAACTGGATAACCATTGCTCTTTTAATGCACCGTCAACTGCTAATTTCAAAGCAAACACTGCGCAACACGTCCTTGCATCACATAATCAAATTCAGTCAGCTAATAAAGCTTGATCATTTATGCAATATAACATACCATTTAATACGAAGCATAAACCGTCTATATAGAAAACATTGACCTGTCCTGTATTGGCAATCTGAAAGACTATAGGAAAAATGTTTGATAGATGCTAGTAACCTACTTGGATAGGCTTAAACGGAATCCATAAACTAGCCTAAATCCGTCTATTTGAGCTTAAAGTCCGTACTGCTTATTTAAACGTTCGAAAAGAATGTCCTCCAATATCTGCACATTCATTGCAGACCTCAGCGGGGAAAGAAATGTACTTGAGGCATGAAAATGCGCGCTCTACACTGACTTGCGTACTGGTAGATTCATAGATGACTGGTGCGCGGGCATTTCACTCACGCTTGATCCGTCAATGTCACATGCTGTACTACTCAATTCATTATTGGTCACTGCCAAATTAAAATATTAAAAGAACGATAAAATAACATTATTAACCGGTTAATGGCCATTTCAAATTAACGTTTCTGTTCAGAACGATTCAAATTGATTTTGATTTTGTTTTCGTTTTTTGTTCCTCTTAAAATTTCGTTCGTTTCCGGTTTTCGTTTTCGTTCCTTGAACCGGTTCAGAGCCCTGCTGCGAACACATAGCGGCCTGGATAATGCCTCAAGGGTCCATTTGCAGCCAGATCCTCAATCTGACGACCGATCCGCCGCGTTTGCCCCGTCTTTTCCGGCGCCTTCTCGGTACAGTCTCCAACGGCCACCGCCGAAGGAAATCCGGGATGTCGTTCACAGGGCTCCCATGTATGTTGTCGATGGTATGTCCCAGGTAAGTGCCGCGGATGTATAGACTCCGTTTTCGAATGTCTAAAAGAGTCTGACGGTCATAAACGAGAGACTCCACATAAAATGAAAACAAGAGAACGCAGAAAGCCCAACAGGGCCAACGAAAAACAAACGAACCAAACGAAGTGCTGCGAGACAGACGGCTTGCCATGCACACCGGCGCCATCTTGCATCAGAATTGGTCAATGATGTCGCCAACGGATATCTGATCCACTCAAAGTCCACATTTATCTCTGGAAAGTATTTTCCCAGCTGCATGTGAAGGCCTTGTAGATGTTCCTTTATTGCTGTGACGGTGTCATGAAGTCGATCATACAGTTCATATATTAATTGTAGTCTTAAGTAGGAATGGGTACAGAAACATGATATTAAATGATCCCCGGAGATAAATTATGAAAGACTGCAGTATCGATAAACTCCAACTAGGGCTGCCACTAACAGCTATTTTTATATCGATTAATCTATTGACTAATTTATCAACAATTTTTCTTAAAAAGTTTTAATTTAACTTGCAACGTTGGCCTTCAGTAGTGTACTATAAAAGTATAAATATAAACAAGCCCATGACAAAATGTAAAACTAACTGTTTATTTAAAAATAATAATAATAATAATACAAGTCAGTCTGAACATCCTTACAAAGATGTTTGCAACAATCACATTATTATCAATCATGTTAATACTAACCCTATTCTGAACAGGTTGGGATGACCGAAATCTTACTTATAGATTTTAAAATGACAATATAGATATTTAATTTGATCTGTTTTGTTTAAATAAGCCAAAATGTAAATTACAAACAATATGACAAAAACAGTGCTTTATTTTTATTTTCATCTACATGTTAAGTCAATGCAAAGATGCCAATAGACATTCTGCACTGCGATTGGTATTTTAAAACAATCCATGTCAGCCATTTTACAACGAGAATGAGCAGAAGCCCCCTCCATGACGCAAATTCACGTCTGTTGTGAAGTGAATGTCACTCGCGAGTAAACTCAAAATGTTCAAGCGTCCAACTATGTAATTTATTTGCGCATGTCGTGTCTGGTGTGAACGCAGTTACTCTTAGCTCAAGACTTCTCTCTATTCCTTAGTAAAAGTTGCTCTCAGCAGCTTTGGGAATAGGTTTTAAGAGAGAACTTTTACTGCTCTTTAGGAGAACACTTAGTGCTAAGATTAAATGATTTGTGAATACGGCCCCTCACACTTTTATACAGTTTTAACTGATGATCTCCTTTGCAGGTGCTCTCCTCCCTTTCTCTTCCTGGAATCTCCCAAATACTCCCCAACACTTTCGCCACAGTCACTTCATTCATTGGCTATCTTGTTCTCTTTGTGAGGTTGGCCGACTGCCAAATTATCTACATCAAAAACATGTTTTGATTGTGCCACAAATTGATTTTTACTCTTTATTTTTATCAAGAGAAAAACACATTAAAGGCCACGTGAACCAAAAGAGCAACTTACTATCAGTGCAGAGACTTCAGAGAGAATCCCATTGTTTCCCGTGAGACTTCTCTCAGTCATGTAGGCCACAAGGCCTCAAAACACTTATAAGCAATCTAATTCTACAATTGTTTTCTATAGGATTCTTGCAAGAAAATAAATCTTTATAAAGACAATTGGTGAATACTGAGCAACAAATGCAACCGAGTTAATTTTTTGCCACAAAACTAACACATGCAAAAACAAGAGAGGACCAATGAAATATTGATAAATGATTATGTTGCAGTCAATGTATGCTTTTTTCCTGAGATTTTTTTGGTTTTTGTAAAACCTGTAGTTTGCCTTTTTGGCCAAATAATTTTGTCAGATAAATAACTTCACTAAGTTTAGTGTTTTGTTCTTGCCTCACATTTTAAAATTTAAAAATAAATAAATATCAAAATATTTAGATGGTTTAAGCAAACTTGTAGGGTCATTGAAACGAACAGATCGCTATAATATCAAGCACGTTGGATGAAGTGGCCGAGGACAAAACGTTACAGTCAATTGAAAGCACGCCTGTCTTTACATGCACATGAGCTTTAATGCCATCCTATTCTTAATCTGTAGGGTTTAATATGGAGTCTGCCCACCCTTTGCAGCTCTAACAGCTTCAGCTCTTCTGGGAAGGCTTTCCACAAGGGATTTTGTGTTTATGGGGATTCTTCTAGAAGCGCATTTGTGAGGTCAGGCACTGATGTTGGACGAGAAGGCCTGGCTCTCAGTCTCCGCTCTAATTCATCCCAAAGCTGTTCTATCGGGTTGAGGTCAGGACTCTGTGCAGGCCACTCAAGTTCCTCCACACCAAACTCGCTCATCCATGTCTTTATGGAGCGATGCGCTCCAGTGCTCAAAGCAGTCATGCTGGGACAGGAAGGGGCCGTCCCCAAACTGGTCCCACAAAGTTGGGAGCTTCAAATTGTACAAAATGTCTTGGTGAAGCATTAAGAGTTCCTTTCACTGGAACTAAGGGGCCAACCCCTGAAAAACAGCCCCACCAAACTTTACACATGGCTCAATGCAGTCAGGCAAGTCCCGTTGGAATTGTCAGGCAGAGAAGCGTGATTGGTCACTCAGAGAACACGTCTCCACTGCTCTAGAGTCCAGTGGTGGCGCACTTTACCCCACTGCATCCCTAGCTTTGCATTGCACTTGGTGATGTAAGGTTTGGATGAGCTGCTCGGCCATGGAAACCCATTCCATGAAGCTCTCTATGCACTGTTCTTGAGCTCATCTGAAGGCCACAGAAGTTTGGAGGTCTGGAGCTATTGACTCTGCAGAAAGTTGGCGACTTCTGCACACTGTAACCCTCAGCATGCGCTGACCCCGCTCTGTGATTTTACGTGGACTACCTTTTCGTGGCTGAGTTGCTGTTCCACAAAAGTTTCAGCGTTAAAAAAAAAATGTCAGTGTTAATGAAATAATTTTTTTGTAATAACATTAACTTTTAGGCGTGATGCCTCTGTGACTTCAGGCTCACTATTGGCTGACTCAGAGGCTGAGGTTGACATCATTGTAGTCCTCAGTTCACAGCACTTAAGTGCCACCTCAGTCAGGGCTTAAAGCTGCAGTTCGTAACATTTGTTTGATATAAAAATTATCCAAAGTCAATTATTAAGCAAATACATCATTCAAAATCTCCTTACCTTAGCCTGATTCACAACGGTGAACTTGTAATAATGTAGTTGGCCTTTTAAAGTACTGGATTGATAAGCAGTATCAGTAAGAGATGTAATACCATTAAAACCTTAATGATACCCATCCCTAGTCTTGTTGATGATAAGAATTATATAATTTTACTCTTATGTCTTGACTTGTATTATCCCAGTTATTCATAATTGTAGAGCTTATTATTCTTTTGGCTAATGAATGCGGTCAACAGTGCACAGTTTGTGAAAAAACAGACAATGGATTGAGATTATTTTCTTGTCCTCCCATTATGCTGCAGAAAGAGCCCACATGATGTCACTTCCTGGGTGTCACAGTTTTAAGAAATATTGTATATTGTTTCATGCTAATATCACTTTAAGTATATTTCTCACTACAGAAACATGGGATTTGTGCCCATTATGTTTTTTAAATAATCTGAAGATTGTAGTAGAAATTAGTGATGCACCGATCATGATTTTACATGGCCGATTCCGATACCGATTTTTTTCAAGAAAACTGGCCGATTCCGATACTGATACTGATTTCCGATTTTTATTTATTTATTTTTTTTATACAATCAAATAATGAAAGTATACATGAACAAGATGTTTATTTGGTATTTAACAGGCTAAATTGGCTTTTGGCTAATGAAAACAAGTCCGCAATCTGAAATTAACAGGAAATTTAATTGGAAAATAAAAGGCTTAAAGGTGAAAGGCTTAAAGGCAACAACTGCATATTCTGCAATCCAAACAAAGATGTTACTTAAATCAGCATTTGTTTTTAAATTCAGTGTAAAGGAAAAAAAAGTCTTTACCTGTGAAATTCAATAAAACCAAAGTATATAATTGTTCCAAAATGTTAAATCAAATAATGTTTAGTGCCACGAAAAAAACTAAGATGCTACAGCAGGTGCTTTTTAAATCAAATTAAGTCAATGTAATTTTAAGGTAAAATAAAATGTAACACTTTAGAATAATGGTCATTAGTTAATGTATTATTAACTAACAAGAACTAACTATGAGCAGTACATTTGTTACTGTATTTGTTCATCTTTGTTAACGTTTGGTAATATAAATACAGCTGTTCATGGTTTGTTCATGTTAGTTCACAGTGCATTAACTAACGTTAACAAGATTTTAATAATGCAGTTATCTCTCATTAGTAAATGTTGAAATTAACATTAACAAAGATTAATAAACGCTTTATAAGTGCAGTTCATTATTAGTTCATGTTAACTAATGTCGTTAACTAATGTTAACTAATGACCATTATTCTAAAGTGTTACCAAATATAAATGATCATCCTATAGGCTACAGAACTGATAGTATTTCATTTCTAAAGTGCATGCATGTTCTTCTTTAGGCTACAAAAAGAAGTATTTCGGCTTTGTCACAAGTTAGTCTGTTTCGTTCTCCTCCGATCCAACACGTGAGAAGCTGAGCTGAACAAACGCTCACTCTCTGCGCTTGTGCAGACGGAGAGGTAAGCTCTCGCAACTTCAGCTCGCGCAGGAAAGCAGCTCTTCATTCCCTTCAGCATCTCGTCTCTTCCCTCAGTTCTCCAGTTTCCGTTTGTAACACAGAAGTGACATGTTCGCGAATGATTGCAATATAGGCGTATGTGCACGCGGGCGCACTGCCGGATAAATCGGCAGAAAAATACAAAGAAAACCGTCCGGTTGCCGATCACGCGCTAGAAGCAAAAACCGGCCGGGTCTGGTTTTTGGCCGGTCAACCGGTGCATCCCTAGTAGAAATTCCCCTACGCATCTGACTTAAGTCTCCTCATCGATGTACAAACGTCTTCTAATCAATTTCAGCCGAGTTGAACAACGTCTCGCCCCCTATGAACACTATCACTTGGGTTTAATGTCTCTAGTGTTCCACTAACTGTACAGCATTAATTAGACAGACAAATTTCACGAATATTACATCAGGGCTCACTATTATGTCTTTTCACTTCATATTGCTCTCTTTTAATTATTTTTGAATATCTTTGATTTCAGACGTGATGGAAGAGAATAAGGAGAGTGAAGAACTGAGTGAAGTGGAGGAGGAACATCATGTCAAACCTGGAGCAAAACCTTTGAATTGCTCAAAGACTAAAAACACATTTATAAAGAAAAGAAGAGCCAAGAAATCTTACACCTGCACTCAGTGTGGAACGAGTTTCCCAAGGAAATATAATCTTGAGCTGCACATGAGAATCCACACTGGAGAGAAGCCGTACTCATGTGATCAGTGCGGGATGAGCTTCACACAAAAACCAAATCTTACGAAACACATGACGATCCACACAGGAGAGAAACCATTCTCATGTGATCAGTGTGGGAACAGCTTTGCACTAAAAGTACATCTTAAGCAACACATGACAATCCACTCTGGAGAAAAACCGTTCTCATGTGATCAATGTGGGAAGAGTTTTCCATACAAACAAAGTCTTGAGGGTCACATGAGAATTCATGCTGGACAGAAGCCGTTTACCTGTGATCAATGTCCGAAGAGCTTCACCCAAAAAATACACCTTAAGATTCACATGAGGAGCCACACTGGAGAGAAGCCGCACGCATGTGATAAATGTGAGAAGAGTTTCACGACTTCATCGCACCTTAAGATTCACATGAGGATCCACACTGGAGAAAAGCCGTTCATCTGTGATCAGTGTGAAAAGAGATTCTCAAACAAACACACTCTTGATCATCACTTGAGAGTTCACACTGGAGAGAGACCGTTCACATGTGATGAATGTGGGATGAGCTTTGTGGAATCTGATAAACTTAAAAGACACATGAAAACCCACATTGGAGAGAAGCCACACGCATGTGACCTATGTGGGAAGAGTTTCATGGAATCCACAAACCTTAAAGCACACATGAGGATCCACACCGGAGAGAAGCCGTTCTCATGTGATCAGTGTGGGAAGAGATTCATGGATTCAAGATACCTTAAGAGTCACATGAGGATCCACACTGGAGAGAAGCCGTGCAAGTGTGATCAGTGTGAAAAGAGATTCTCAAACAAAAACAATCTTGAGCTTCACATGAGGATCCACACCGGAGAGAAGCCGTTCTCATGTGATCAATGCGGGAAGAGCTTCAAAGACAAACCAAGTCTTAAGCTTCACAAGAGAGTTCACACCGGAGAGAAGCCGTTCATGTGTGATCAGTGTGAAAAGACATTCGCTAGAAGACAAAATCTTAACTCTCACATGAAGATCCACACCGAAGAGAAGCCGTTCTCATGTGATCACTGCAGGAAAACATTTCTTTTTTCATCAAACCTGAGGAAACACCTGACAGTTCATACGAAGGAGAAGCCACATTCATGTTCTGTGTGTGGAAAGAGTTTCTCACTGCTGCAAAGTTTAAAAGTACATGAGAAAATACACACTGGTGTGAGAGAGTACATGTGCTTTGAGTGTGAGAAGACCTTTATTTCCGCAAGCCGTTTAAAACTACACCAGAGGATTCACACTGGAGAGAAACCTTACAAGTGTTCACACTGTGACAAGAGATTCAGTCGGTCAGCAACTCTGAAAAGACACGAGAAGATCCACAGCAGAGAGAAACCGCACGAGTGATCGATCCGGAAAGAGTTTCACTCCTGAAGAAACAAAATAGGATCTATGCGGTGGAGAAACCAATTTGTTTCCTAACAGCCATGATGAGTGACATTTTGTTGGTTTATTGTTGGGGTGTTGGTCGATTTTATGAAGCCAACAAACTACTTTTCAAGAGAATCATAGAGATTGAGATCTTTTATGACTTTGTAACAATGTTAAAACTACAGCAATGACTGCCTGAATTATATCACGCGCCTCTATTTGTGCTAATCAGTTGTTCCAGAAGGTGGTGGCAGTGGCCTAGGCCATTGTTGATGGCTGATGAAGTTGTGTTTCTCATAATTAAAGAATGTAATGGACAGCACATTCCAGGACCCAGTTTATGGCCGGGCCCCTCTCTGGACACAGGTTTGCTACATTTTGATTGGATCTTGGTGGACTAACACAAACAAACTGTCCAACAGCATCAGATAAAGATGCCAGACACCTCGTAAAGGGCAAGAACAAGACCTCTCGTACCAAGCTTAGGAAGGACGGGACTTCTCATTGGTCCACATACAGTTTCTGCCCTTCACCCATCTAGAGACTGATCCCTAATGTCCTGGTCTGTGGCTGCCATAAAAATTCCTCAGGACCTCAGCAGTAGTGGGTGAAACAAAGAAAGACCACAATGATCCATCCAACTCCATTCATAACCATGCTTGGAAACCTTAAGACTGAAGAAAACTACACACATCCTTTTCATACCTCTCCAGAGAAATAAGTATTCTCAGTGACAGCTATTTTTAATGCAACATCTTACACATAATCAGCTGTTAATGAACAAATGAATGAACAGTTCAATCTTTTTCCATCATGTTTGGTGTCTATTTGTTTAGAATATTGCCAAGGGTATTCTGATGGTGGTTTGGAAAACGAGACCTGCATTGGTAAACTTAAGAGATGATTTATGCACGATTAATCGTTAAAAGATTGCCATCTCGATGCCAACACCCACACAATCTCATTCATGATTCACCCCGAGTCTACCAAACCTTTGACTAAAATCATATTGTTCAAATCTGCGTTTGTGTTGCCGCTGGAGCAGAACAAGCCGTTGTCGTGTATGAAACCACACAGGATCATTATTTCAGTTACAAATATTCAAATGAGGGTTATAAAAGTTATAGTTAGTCATCAAAATAGAGCAAATCAGCTTTTGAACATAACTTGGTGCTTCAAATAACACATTCATTGCGTTACAAGTGCAATTCATTAGAGGGAATTTTTATTTTATTTTAAATAATAGTAATTCAAATTAATTAAACATTTTAAATGGGCTGCAGCAATAATATTTTGATGGCTATTTAAGTAACACTATCAAGGCTGCAGAAAGGTATTAAAAGCATGGTTAAAATAGCCCATGTGTCTCCTGTGATTAATTAAGTGAAGTGTCTTCTCATAGGATAACAACACGCCATCTCATGAATCATTTCTTCTTCCGGCTTTAAAATCTACAAATTGCGGCTTTGAGACAATGTAGAGTTTAAACCTGGAAGACAAAAATATGCCAATAAACTCAAAATTAACCAATTTTCTCCTACAATTAAAATGATTGGATGATAACATCGTCCTCTCTAATGTAACACAAACACCTCTGTTAAAATGTCAGAAAATGTAGTTTAGTGTTTCATGACCCTTTGAGATATTTTGCTAAGTTTTCAAATCTCAATAAAGTTAAAAGAATAGTTCATCCAAAAATTAAACCTCTGTTGTTAACTGGTTCCAAACACATATGACACTTGTTCATCAGAATTTATGATATTTTTATTCTCTCATAATTTTTGTCCTTCCACCGAAAGTCCACTGAACCAAAATATCCTGTTCAAAAAGTGCATATGGTGCTTGATGCTAAAACACTGCCTGGATAGACAAAAAATGAAGAGAGAATATTAATAAATGTGTGTTCTGAAAATGAACCGGTCTTAAGGGTTTGTAACAACATGAGTGTGAGTAAACGAGGACACAATTTTCATTTTTGTCTTTACCAATGTTTAAAACGTTTTCAGACTGTAAGGGTAATGTTTAAATGCAATTTTTTAATAAATTTGACTCTCCATTTTCTTCCACTCCAGATAGGGCATTTCATCTTTATTTTCATTTATTTTAAATCCTACTATAACTGTTTTAATTATACTTTTTATTTTTATTTAGTTTTATTATTATTTGTATTATTTTGTTAAAGCTGTCTGGGTGGAAGAGGTTGAGAGACGGGAGCGCGATAAATCGAAATCCCTCCAGCGCGAAGACGATCCGTTTAGATCTGCTCTGATGGATAAATCTGAGATAGCCCTGGTGGTTCAGTCCAGGAAGATTTGTCTGTAAAGGGTAATGTTTAAATGCACAGTTACCTGACAAATATTTTTTACGTAAACCTGACTCTCCATTTTCTTCCACTCCAGATAGGGGTTATACTATATATATTTAGATTTTTTGATTTTATTCACCTATGAATATTTTAATTTCATTTCTGTGTAAGACACTTTGAATTACCAGTGTGTGTGAAATGTGCTATACAAATAAACTTGCCTTGCCTAAAAAAAAAATAAAGATTTTGTAACCTTGAAAACTTTAACTTTAATGACAAGTTGCAGTTTCATAATTATTAGGAGAACTGAAAATATGCATAATTTGATATGTCACAGGCCGGCTTATAGCCTGTGGCAAAAATGAGGGGACACCAACAACAGGTAAAGGCCAAAAGAGGTTCTTTATTGTAAACCAAAAACTAGTAACTATAAACAAGGAAAATGGAATGAGGTGTGAAAATGTCATAGTGTACGGTGTATGTAAAGTGCAGGGATGCGTGAATCTGTGTGTGTAACATGTCTGAGTGGAAACTAAGTAAAACTACAAAGGAACAAACACAAACAGGATCATACCTGGAGGAGGAGGAGGAGGAGGAGGAGGAGGAGGAGGAGGAGGAGGAGGAGGAGGAGGAGGAGGGAGAGAGAGAGAGAGAGAGAGAGAGAGAGAGAGAGAGAGAGAGAGAGAGAGAGAGAGAGAGAGAGAGAGAGAGAGAGAGAGAGAGAGAGAGAGAGAGAGAGAGAGGTTAGTGAGACAGTTTAAATACCCTGAGCCCAGGTGGCTCCAATCACCAACGGCCCTCCTCTCCGGGAGGGGCCGTGACAGATAGTACTGATAATAATAAACATCACCAGCCTGGCATACTTGGTCCTCTCTTTGAAACTTTCTTAAAGCTGTTCAGTGACTGCTATCTTTTAATTTCAGTTCATATATTACCCTTATATATATTTCTACGACCTATTTTCTTCATTTTATATGCACACGTATTTATGTCTAAAGATTATAAGCTAATTTTTAGCGGTACTTGTTGTTGTGAGATACCAGTACCACTGTATTATAGATCAGTATATACTGTATATATATATGCCAATTATTACACTTCTTTTTTCATTACATGTTGCCCCAAGAACACCGTAATATGCAAATTAGACAGTGTATAAGTACTTTGCATTGAATGGGACTACACATTTATGGCCATTTTACCCACATATTGCATACAGTAAAATGGTATATCATCATGGTATATATGGTTAAATCTTTCATAACATAGTTGATAATCATCTTTACACAAAGTTTGGTAAAAAAAAAAATAATGAAAGCTAAGAATTTATTGGTAATTGAAAATCCCATTATCTCATTTCAGTGTCCACTACAGTGGATATAACATAACATATGAATAAAATATATTGTCTTCTTCTTTTTTATCCATTTGTTAATGAAACTCTAAACGATATAAAGACATGCAACAAATACTAAACTTTTTTAAACCTCAAGAGGATGTATCATTACATTGTTAATCTGATCCAATTATGTATATTATTAATTTTCTTTTCAGAAAAACTCTAAATTCAATTGTACTTCAATTGGCTCTCGTTGGCTATGAAGACCACTGTGAATTATCTACAGATGTTTTAATCAGCAGTGCAGATCATTGCACTCTTTATTTGATATATTGATTTCACATTTATATTCACAAAAAAACACTCAATTAGTCAAAGTCTATGTCCATTATAACTTAACGTGTAAGTTTCAGCCTCGATTTAATGCTGTTATTCCGCCGTATATCCTTCTCCCCGACTGGCCGCTTCAGGAACAACAGGGGCGTTAAACTGTGCCGTATATGAGCCTGCTCCGGGTCTACACAAGAGTATTTCTCCATTCACAGATTCCGATTGGCCAACGCAGTTGCCAGCAAGAAACTGCTTTCACCAATGAGAACACACACACACACACACACACACACACACATACACACACACAGCAGCAGCGACCCCGTCCTGTCGTTCAGTTCAGTATCAGCAGCGTCGAGTCTCTGAGGTGAGTCGAGCAGTTCGCGGTATTTCTCCTCATATTTACACACACACACACACACACACACACACACACTTTATACAGTTTGATGAAGCGACAGGCTCATTTCTGTATTGTTCTCATCGGGCACAGCGCTACTTCCCACATGAAAAAATACTAGTATATTATAGTAAAATTACTCTAGTAAATACTATAGTGTTTTTGAACCGCACTATACTAAATATACTCCAGTAAATTAACAAAGTGTAGTAAATACTATAATATACTACAATTTACTGTAATATCTTTACTATATGGTTAAAAAACACTATAGTATTTACTAGAGTAATTTTACTGTAATATACTATAGTATTTTTCATGTGGGTCGAGCGTCTTTTCTGGCGTCTTCCTCCTGAAATAAACATTTAGTGCGGCAGCAGCGAGCATGAGAGGAACATGTTGAGTTCATTCAGACCTGTTTCTTCTTCTTCCTCTTGTTATATGACCGTTCACTCCTTTGGAGTATTACCGCCACCTACTGTATAACTTATTTGCATGGGTGATGTATCTGTATTATTATTATTTTAATTCAGAGCCCATGCTTTACCTGACGCTGCGTGTTCAGCTCCTCCAGCTTCCACATCGGGCTCCTCACTCTCTGAGATGGATAAAAGCATTACTACATAGCCTATATGCTCTAATCCTGTACACTTTAAAAAGGTTAAAACCGCCATATATACCTGCTTATCTTTCAAACTCTTTCCAATAGGTCCACTACACTCACTGGTCTATTCTTTATATTGCTGAAAAGACTATTACGATCATCGTGATATTTATTACACTTAAAAAACACATGCTCTGCCGTATCATCATCACACTCATCACACATAGCATTTTCATTCTTCCCTATTATTGCAAGTGTTGAATTAATCCTGTATATCCAAACCTTAATCTAGATATCATAACTTCTTCCTTTCCACGTCTTCCATTAAACTGTTCATTTTTCCTTAATGATTTTTCAATGTTATAATACCATCCGCCTGTACTACTATTTTCCCATCTTTGTTGCCATAGTTTTATTATTTCCTTATTAATCACTGATTTTACCTCACTTCTTCCCAGGGGTACCTTAATATCCACCAAGTTTTTCTTTAATGCTTCTTTGGCTAAATTATCAGCCGTTTCGTTCCCTACTATTCCTATGTGTGCTGGTACCCAACAGAAATATACTATTATACCCTCGGCTTTCAGTCTGTACAATAATGTATAGATTTCCACCATCAGGTCTTCTCTATTAGTTCTTGTTGACATTATACTTTTAAGAGCTGATGAAGAGTCTGAGCAAATGACCACCCTATTTGTCTTAACCTGTTCAACCCACTGCAATCCTACTATTATAGCACTTAATTCTGTGGAATATACAGATCATTTATCTACGGAAGCCCTGAACCGCATGGTGAAAAAAAAAATAAAAATCTTTGTGGTGGGAGGAAAAAAAAAAAAGAAAACTTATCTCGTTATTTCAACATATTAACTCGTTATTTCAAGATATAAAGTCGTTATTTCAAGATATTAAGTCGTTATTTCAACATAATATCTCGTTATTTCAAGATAATAACTCGTTATTTCAACATAATAACTCGTTATTTCAAGATATTAAGTCGTTATTTCAAGATATTAAGTCGTTATTTCAAGATATTAAGTCGTTATTTCAACATAATATCTCGTTATTTCAAGATATTAAGTCGTTATTTCAACATAATAACTCGTTATTTCAACATAATATCTCGTTATTTCAAGATATTAAGTCGTTATTTCAACATAATATCTCGTTATTTCAAGATAATAACTCGTTATTTCAACATAATAACTCGTTATTTCAAGATATTAAGTCGTTATTTCAAGATATTAAGTCGTTATTTCAACATAATATCTTGTTATTTCAAGATATTAAGTCGTTATTTCAACATAATAACTCGTTATTTCAAGATATTAAGTCGTTATTTCAACATAATAACTCGTTATTTCAAGATATTAAGTCGTTATTTCAACATAATATCTTGTTATTTCAAGATATTAAGTCGTTATTTCAACATAATAACTCGTTATTTCAAGATATTAAGTCGTTATTTCAACATAATAACTCGTTATTTCAACATAATAACTCGTTATTTCAAGATATTAAGTCGTTATTTCAACATAATAACTCGTTATTTCAACATAATATGTTAAGCGTTGTTTTCATTCCAATATCCGCCACAAGAGGGCAGAATAAGACAGGGAATCAATTAACGCATTGTAGTTATACTGATACTGTTAATGCATCTGCATTCATTCCTGGCTAACTTTTATTGAGATTAAATTGATGTTGCCCCCATATAGCCTAGCTACTACCGTAAAAGGTTGTCATAAATAGGCTAACCTAGGGCGTTTAGTCTGTGTAGTTTTCATAACACCATCAACTATATTCCACTTGTCTAATAGGCCTACGTGCCATAATAGACAAGTAACGTAGGCCTATCCAGCAACTAGGACTATTACTTAGCCAATTGTTCTTTCTGGTGAATGTGGATATTAGACTAATAGCTATGCAATTTTCAGACACGGTGCAACAATAAAACGAGAAAAACACAAACAGGAAGCCTATTAATGCGACTTGCATGCTTGTAACAATTAACGCGTCGATTCAACGCGGACCGCAAGCGCTGTGGTTGGTCTGCCAGAACCCCTCTCTCATGGGTATCATGCTACGGAGCCCGGCAGGTTACGGAGCCCGGCAGGTCACCTATAGGAGGAAAAAACCCAATCCGTGCCGACGGTTTTGCAATCCGTTCCCTCAGTTTATAAACCGTGATCACGATTTCTTAAACTGTTCCCTCGGTTTAACAAATCGTGCCCACGGATTAATAAACCGTACCCACGAATTTCCAATCCGTGCGCTCAGATTTTGCAAACCGTACCCTCGGTTTTTAAATCTGTTCCCACAAATTCATAATCCGTGCGCACGCTTTAACAATCCGTGCGCACGGGTTTGTAAAAACTTTACTCACGGATTCATTTTAGAAGAAGAACAGCAAACTCCCACGAATCTTATTGTTTTATTGTGTATTATTCATCAAATTATATTAACTGCAGTGATTCTCTATAAACGGGTGGCGGAATACAACGATTTAATAAGAATTATGTGTGTCAAAATCTTGTTTAACTGTAGCCTAATAATCTTAGCACTTTATTATTATTGCCTAATAAACCTGGCATTGTGTATTATGACTGACTTTTCATTTCTTTGTTCCCTTTTCTTCTTCTAAATGCATATAGCCTAAATGCAACAATAGGCAAATGATAATTATAATAATAATAACAACAACAATTATTATTGGGGAGCTCGGGGCACAACCTAACGCGGGGTTAGTTGTAAAGCGCATGTTTTAACCCTTTCCACACATGCCAGGATGACGAAACTTAATGTATTTACTAGTTGCCATATCAACATTATTTAGAGACAAAAATAGCGCAAAAATTAAAAAAGCTCTGGAAGATATTACTGAACATGTATTTAACCATAGCAAAAGTAAATTTCTTACTTAAGTTTAGTTTTCATCTCTGTTTTTTGTGTTTATTTAAAATAAGACAAATCTGATATTATTTTAATCTTATATCTGTTATTTAACAGTTGAGATGTTCTTTAATGCTGATCTAACAGCAGAAGACACGAGCCGGGGTTTGCATCCCAGTTGCGCAGATGGGGTGCGTTGCATTACAACAGGGCCGGCCCGTGGCATAGGCGGAATAGGCAAATGCTAGGGGCGCCACTCATCTATAGGGGCGCCAAAATGTATTACTGATACTATTTTATTAATATTAATTTGAAATATTACCAAATAAAGCGCAACAAAAAAAACGTAAATAAGTCCCCCGCCTCTTCCCGGTCCGCCTCATCAATCTCCCCCCGCCGAGCTACTTGAAGTGCGTCAGAAATATAACGTGCGATCAATTTGTTGTGTCGCGTCGCCTCTCGCCGCATCCAACGCAGACAGGATTGCTTTCATTTTTTAGGGTGCTTGGCCGCTCGCGCCAGGTGTAGACACGGTGAAAGTTGCCTGATTATTTATGACGGATGGCCGAATTGAAGTGTCAAAAAAGACAGAAGCCCTCTGATGCATTGAAGATAAGGGATACACTGCTCTTCTTACGTAGTATTTGTGTCTTGTTTCTAGTCTAAATATCTAAAAATTCTTAAATCAAGGTGCATTTACTAGATAAGTAAAATAACAGAAGATATTTTTCTTGTTTTCTTGAAATAAAATCAAAATGAAGTGAGTTTTTGCTTAAAACAAGCAAAATTATCTGCCAATGGAGTGAGAAAAATAATCTTGTTTCTGATTGAAATCTTGTTTCTGTCCCAAACAGAAAAAAGATTATTTTTCTCACCCCATTGGCAGATAATGTTGCTTGTTTTAAGCAAAAACTCACTCACTCACTTCATTTTGATTTTATTTTCAAGTAAACAAGAAAAATGTCTTATGTCATTTTACGTATCTAGTAAATGCACCTTGATTTAAGAGTTTTTAGATATTTGGACTGGAAACAAGAAAAATATTCTAAATAAGAAGAGCATTTTTTGCAGTGTAAAGACAGAAGTAAAGGGATGTAGGCAAATTAATGAACAGTTTATTTAATTGCATAGTAGTAAAATACTAATGTTTGCTAATTAATTCCAGTTATTTTTACCTTAAACTTTATGCAAGCAGCTGTTCTGGGTTCTCCAGAGGCCACAGCCAGTGTGATTTTGTAAAAATTAAATAATATAAAAATATTAAACGCATGTAATATCACTTTTTTAATAGCCTAATGTTTTTACTCTGCAGTTGTGCAGTTTTAAGGGGGTGTATAGACATTTTAAAATGTATTTGCCGAAATTAGTAATGATATTTATACACAGGTTTATTTAAAATAGCAAAATTTTATGTAAAATTCACATTAAATATAAACATTTCTCAGTTTAATTCCTGGTGAAAACATGAATGCTCATAGTTTAGTGGAAGATTGCTGCCATCTACTGGAAAACAAACACTTTTGCTAGTTCTCAATGAATAGTTTGTGCATGAATGTTAGATGCACTCTTGCTCTTTGTTTTTAGGCTGTAATGTGGCATAGGTGCAATTTTTGTACAGTTTTACTATCATCAGCCTTTAAAAAATAAAAAATAATAATAATATCATGAACATAATGACGGGGTAGAATGGACTGGACATCATATAAAACAACAACAATAAAAATAAAACATCAATGTATTACAAAAATAAAACAGTACGAGTGTTTCCACAACTTAGAATGATAATAGTGCTAAACCTTGATACAAGGGGCACCAAGTAAAATCTTGCCTAGGGCAGCAAATTGGTCAGGGCCGGCCCTGCATTACAATGAGCCCCTATTAGAAATATGCCATTATATTCTATACTTTTATGAATTCTTTTGAAAAACTATGAGAAAAGTGTGAATAATGACTGAGAGTTAATGTTCATAAATGATTAATTATTATTATGTTTTGAACTCTGCTGTATAGCTGTATTTAGCGATGTGTTTGTAGTCAAACTCAAAAATGCTTATATTTTTAATGATTCAAAAATGCCATTATTATATTTTTAAAAGTTAATGATTGTATTTTGTTGACAAAATATATTAGTTTGTCTTGTATATTTTTTTTTATTATATCAGGTAACATTTTAAGCTGTTATTTGGTCATGTTATAATGTACCCCACCTACGGGGCATGTGGTCACATTTCACTTCCATGCTTTCAGGGGGAAATCAAGAAAAAAGTAAACACTGTATTAATGAAACAAAACCACATAATTATACTAGACGTGTGTGCAATTAATGTGGGAAACAATAAATACTCTGAACCCCAAGTGGATTTACACAAACTGAGAAAGTCAAAAAGCGTTAGGTTGTGCCCCGCTCTCCCCTATTCAATGTATTTTTTTTTTTATGTATTTATTTATCAATTATTTTTAATTTATGACAATAAATGAGTGCACTAATACGGAAGCCCTGAACCGCATGGTGAAAAAAAAAAAAAAAATCTTTGTGGTGGGAGGAAAAAAAAAAAAGAAAACTTATCTCGTTATTTCAACATATTAACTCGTTATTTCAAGATATAAAGTCGTTATTTCAAGATATTAAGTCGTTATTTCAACATAATATCTCGTTATTTCAAGATAATAACTCGTTATTTCAAGATATTAAGTCGTTATTTCAAGATATTAAGTCGTTATTTCAACATAATATCTCGTTATTTCAACATAATATCTCGTTATTTCAAGATATTAAGTCGTTATTTCAACATAATATCTCGTTATTTCAACATAATATCTCGTCATTTCAAGATATTAAGTCGTTATTTCAACATAATATCTCGTTATTTCAACATAATATCTCGTTATTTCAAGATATTAAGTCGTTATTTCAACATAATATCTCGTTATTTCAACATAATATCTCGTTATTTCAAGATATTAAGTCGTTATTTCAACATAATATCTCGTTATTTCAAGATATTAAGTCGTTATTTCAACATAATAACTCGTTATTTCAACATAATATCTCGTTATTTCAAGATATTAAGTCGTTATTTCAAGATATTAAGTCGTTATTTCAACATAATAACTCGTTATTTCAAGATATTAAGTCGTTATTTCAACATAATAACTCGTTATTTCAAGATATTAAGTCGTTATTTCAACATAATATCTTGTTATTTCAAGATATTAAGTCGTTATTTCAACATAATAACTCGTTATTTCAAGATATTAAGTCGTTATTTCAACATAATAACTCGTTATTTCAACATAATAACTCGTTATTTCAAGATATTAAGTTGTTATTTCAAGATATTAAGTCGTTATTTCAACATAATAACTCGTTATTTCAAGATATTAAGTCGTTATTTCAACATAATATCTTGTTATTTCAAGATATTAAGTCGTTATTTCAACATAATAACTCGTTATTTCAAGATATTAAGTCGTTATTTCAACATAATAACTCGTTATTTCAACATAATAACTCGTTATTTCAAGATATTAAGTTGTTATTTCAACATTATAACTCGTTATTTCAACATAATATGTTAAGCGTTGTTTTCATTCCAATATCCGCCACAAGAGGGCAGAATAAGACAGGGAATCAATTAACGCATTGTAGTTATACTGATACTGTTAATGCATATGCATTCATTCCTGGCTAACTTTTATTGAGATTAAATTGATGTTGCCCCCATATAGCCTAGCTACTACCGTAAAAGGTTGTCATAAATAGGCTAACCTAGGGCGTTTAGTCTGTGTAGTTTTCATAACACCATCACGCCACCATCATAACACCATCACCAACACGCCTACGTGCCATAATAGACAAGTAACGTAGGCCTATCCAGCAACTAGGACTATTACTTAGCCAATTGTTCTTTCTGGTGAATGTGGATATTAGACTAATAGCTATGCAATTTTCAGACACGGTGCAACAATAAAACGAGAAAAACACAAACAGGAAGCCTCAGGTTCCCGTGAGTTCCTCTATAATGCGACTTGCATGCTTGTAACAATTAACGCGTCGATTCAACGCGGACCGCAAGCGCTGTGGTTGGTCTGCCAGAACCCCTCTCTCATGGGTATCATGCTACTCTGCAAGTGTAACTGCGCGGACAACGACGCAGAAGTATAAATGAAAATCAAAGCGCAGATCACGGCGTAGAGACTACGGCGAAGGTCCGACGCAGAAGTATTCAGCCCTCCGTAGTACGGAGCCCGGCACGTCACCTATAGGAGAAAAACTATCAATCCGTGCCGACGGTTTTGCAATCCGTTCCCTCAGTTTATAAACCGTGATCACGAATTCTTAAACTGTTCCCTCGGTTTAACAAATCGTGCCCACGGATTAATAAACCGTACCCACGAATTTCCAATCCGTGCGCTCAGATTTTGCAAACCGTACCCTCGGTTTTTAAATCCGTTCCCACAAATTCATAATCCGTGCGCACGCTTTAACAATCCGTGCGCACGGGTTTGTAAAAACTTTACTCACGGATTCATTTTAGAAGAAGAACAGCAAACTCCCAGGTAGCCTAACGAATCTTATTGTTTTATTGTGTATTATTCATAAATGTATATTAACTGCAGTGATTCTCTATAAACGGGTGGCGGAATACAACGATTTAATAAGAATTATATGCGTCAAATCTTGTTTAACTGTA
Source organism: Gobio occitaniae (assembly GCA_033150135.1). Classification (NCBI taxonomy): domain Eukaryota; kingdom Metazoa; phylum Chordata; class Actinopteri; order Cypriniformes; family Gobionidae; genus Gobio; species Gobio occitaniae. Next base: position 54,846 of record JARQWZ010002057.1, read on the forward strand.
ATAATCTTAGCACTTTATTATTCTTGCCTAATTAACCTGACATTGTGTATTATGACTGACTTTTAATTTCTTTGTTCCCTTTTCTTCTTCTAAATGCATGTAGCCTAAATGCAACAATAGGCAAATAATAAGTATAATAATAATAACAACAACAATTATTATTATTTATTGTATTGATTTTTTAAAATGTATTTATTTATCAATTATTTTTAATTTCTGACTATAAATGAGTACACTTAAAACAGTATGTTTATCATAAAATAATTAATTAATGCTTTATTTAAAAAAAAAAAAAGTTTTTACTTTAAAATTTACTTTAAAAGATACAAATAATGACTCTCTGTGTGTATTATAATATTGTAATGCAATATTGTAATGCATTATTTTTCAAAGTAACTTTCCCCAACACTGATTTTAGACAAAATGAGACTCTTCCTGTTTCCTTTTTTGTCATTACTTTAATCGCTCTCCATGGCAAGACTGTTTGAAATATCCGATATCCATTCGTATTTTAGCATTTTTCGTATCTTTATTTCTGTTGTCCGAGTTTGGTGGAGATTCACCTACGAGGAACGTAAAAACTCAGAGCCTGATTTATCAAAAAATCTACATTCAAACCAAAATATCCGACTTCCTGTTGGTTGGAGCTAATGACTGTAAATTAGAAAGTTATCTGACTCGATGAGATCAGTATACGTATATTTACCGAGTTTGGTGACTGTAGGTAAAACTAACCCAGCAACTTTTGACAAAAGGTGGCGCTATAGAGCCCCTCATCCCGCCCATTTCTGAGGCTTTGGCCATGTCTACTGAATGATATCTCTGATGTGTGTCGAGTTTCATGCAATTTCAAGCATGCTAAAAGTCTCAAAAACATCCAAAAAGATTATTAGACTTTGACATGTAGCCATGGCAACTGCATTTCAAATATCAGGAATCCATACACATGTCCATCTGTCATGTTATGACATTATATTGATGAATTTTGAAGTAAATCGGGTGAAAAAAAATGGTGATTTAAAGCATTTTTGAAAGTGACACGCGTCCTGCTGCCAGTTGGTGGCGCTATAACTTTGACTCACAAAAGTCATATCCATGTGATCGGCCACCTACAACAAACACATCACTCAAGTTTTATCCAAATCAGTCAATGTTTGCAGAATTTATATAACACACTTCCTGTTTCCCTTTTCTCGCCATAAATTCATCTCCTCGCCATGGCCAAACCATTCAAGATATCAAAATCCTCTTGCAATGTAGCATCCTCAATCTTGACTTCATGGTGACCGAGTTTAGCACTGATCGGGTGAATCGCCTAGGAGGAGTATATCAAATTCCTGAACAAACCATAATAGCTCACTTCCTGTTGGGCTGACATTAGAGCACGAATGTTGTTCGGCCCGATGAGTATCATAGATCTACGTGCATGTGTGTTTGATATATGGAGCAAGTTTTCCGACACCACTTAAGGGTGTGCTGTCAAGCCCCCCATCACGCCCAGGTACCAGCTTTGGTCTTTGCGGCCCTGATGGCTGCAAATTCGGATGTGTGTGCAAAGTTTCAAGAGTTTTCGAGCATGATAAGGGCCCAAAAAGTGTGTGAATAGTCGATAAAAATAAACAAATTTGTTCTTAGAAGAACAATAGGGCCTTTGCCCTTTCAGGGCTTGGGCCCTAATAATAATCCTTAGAACAACAATAGGGCCTTTGCCCTTTCAGGGCTTGGGCCCTAATTATTTGTAAAAGCAACTTTCACAATAAATATGTAAGCAGCAACCCCACCTTACAACCCCAGTGAGCATGATAAAAGGGACTATAAGTGAGAAAAACTAGAGCGATACAAAGCAAACATATACAATTCTGGAAAGTATTTTTACGGCAAGAAAGGAGAAAAACATAACTTAAACAGTTAGGATGTTTACTTTATCCATTTTTGCTTTATCTTTTTATTCTCTGAAATTTTCTGGGGACCCCTTGGAATTTTCTGGAGGACCCCTGAGGTTCCCCGGACCCCAGTTTGAAAACCCCTGGTTTAAGGAACTGATTATATAAACTGTGGCCTGCCAGAGAACAGCTCGGTAGGAAAAAAACGTTGGGAAAGTGGTGACTGCCACTGGTGGTCCGCTGGAATAACGATAAGCAAAATGCAAGTGCACCGCCGGTGAGCCACCAGGCTACCTGCTGGTCGTAGGTTTGCTCTAGTTTTCATAACACTGGATCATCTACCAATTAATAGTTTTCAAATATGTGGCCTAGTTATTATTATTATTATATTTATATTGTTTGGTTTTGTGCTAATATTTCCAGTATTTGCTCTTTAGGACAGCGCCATAATTTATCTATTTGATTTAGTTCATTTGTTAACTTTAGATTATAAAGCTATAATGTAAAGTTTATTTATTTAATTAAGTTACATATATCATATCCCTTGAAACCATATTTCTTATGGCGTAGCTTTATGTGTTTGACCTTTATTGGTCCGATCAGAAACAGATCTGTTTAATCGACTTGCTTAGCCTTTGCACTGCTTTGCTGCGGCTATTATTAATAATATTATTTTAACTATTACTGTTGTTGTTGTTGTTACTGTATGGTACGTGATAGAGTAGACTGTTATTAAACCTACTTAGTTACAGACTAAATAGAACTATTGTTTCACCATACTACATTTGTACATCGGCCACATTTGATCGTAACACAATAGGAAGGTCAAAGCTGACGGTTGGCGGGAGCAAACCGCATGTCACAACTCGAGAAAAGTCGGCCTAGATCATCGCAGTCATGGCGGAGAAGGAGGATGACTTGTATGACTTCCTTCGCAATCGTGGAGTGTCAGAGGACACGGTAAATTGCATGATTGAGCAAAAGGTGATTCAAAATGCAAATTAAACATGTTCATTATTTTGCATGTAGTTATCGCACATTTAGTTTGAAATGTTGAAACTTAATATTTAAAATATTTAACAGCGCTTCGTCAGACGTAACATCCCGCCTTTCACAAATACAACAACAGCCGTTTTTAAAATCCTATCCAATGGTTGAAAAGAAAGGAGAGAGCGATGGGAGCAAGTGGAGCAAAAGAAAGAACACCAAAGTAAGAAAATTAGTGTTGCTCAGGGAGAAGATGAAATAGTTAAGAACCACCACAAGCCTATTTTTATTTCTCTCCGTTTTAAATATTTCTCTCAGTTTATTTCGGCTCTGTTTGAGTGTGCCTTTCAGTCTACGCGCTGATATGAGCAGATATCCGATCATTATGCACAAGTTAGGGGTGTTTAGCCACGCTTGCAATGCTGGTGTCAGAGAGTTATACTCACGGAACACTATAGTTATTCACAATCACGAAAGTTCATTATTTGAATGCGTTTAAAAGCATTACGTTACCGGTTAAACATTTCATGCGCGCGCTCATGCACTGTTTTAACATGCGCTGAGCTCGCGCACTAAAAGCCTGTCAAACACGTGATTACTGGACTAAGTAGTCTTATTGCGCTAATACTGTCAAATACACACATGGTTAACATAAACACAGTCAGTTATGTCTATAGTGAAAGTAAAATCGCGTGTCTGTGTATTAGATGTGTAGAGGTCTTACATTGACAGAAGCGCAGCCTTTAGTGAACATGCTGCCGTTAGTCCTTAAAGGGACAGTTCACCTCTAAAACAATGTCATTATTTACTCACTCTAATGTTGTTCAAACCTGTATTAATTTCTTCTTTTGAACACAGACAGCTGATGGTAGCCATTGACATTCATATTATTATTTCCTACAATGGGGACCAGCAACTGTTGGTTTCCGACATTCTTTAAAATATATTTCATGTCCAACAGAAGAAAGAACTTTTATTCAGGTTTAAAACAACTTGAGCGCCAGTAATTGATGACAGAATTTTCATTTGAGTGAACTCTCAATTTAATTTTACATTTATTCATACACTTTCATGCTGTACTGCTCTGAGCTGCCACTGTAAATCTTTATATTTATTTATTTTATATTATACTATACAATAGGAATGTGTACAAGGTTTTTTTTAAGTAAGGTTTTTCCAAGTTTTTTAGGAAAATTCAAAAAGAGTATTGCAATAAAAACAAAAAATTATAATAAAAATAATAATAACTCTTTCTGTTCTTGTCGGCTAAGAATAGAATAGAAAAAAACTAATGTGACAAGCCATCAGAACCGAACCAAAAACGTGGTTAAAAACCGAGGTATGTATTGAACCGTGGACTAACTGTATTGTTGCATCCCTACTGTACAACCAGATATGATTATTATTTATTTATTCATGTTGAACCAGTCCAATATGACTGTCAGTTGAAAACCTTTAAACCTTGTGTTGTAAGAATTTGTTTTATTTGTTATGAATCTATTTTGATGCGTTTTCTGTAACTTTTGTAATTTTACATAGGCTTAAAAATATCGAAATTAATATCGATATCGCAATATTCATTATCGATATCGCAATATCACATTTTTGTGAATATCGTGCACCCCTATTTCACACTTGGTTCGATTGCCTGGACCAAACCCGAGTTCGATTGCTCCCCCCTGCCCCCGCTATAATATATTAATATTATATTATTTGGGTCTGAACCATACAGTCTATGGTCCGAACCGGGGTGCGTTTGCGTCATCAAAGCAGCAGCTGTTTACCCCGTTACTTGGTAACGACGTCGAGCGAGAAGGTGGCAAAATGAATAGCGTTGTTCACCTAACTTTTATATTTTTGTTTTTTAACGGTTGATTTTGTTACCAAAGCTTCAGTAGGTTATGGCACTTGCGTCTATCTGCCGCGAATGTACTTCAAATGCTCTAAAGAACGCTGACGACGAGCAGAAATGAGATCTACAGCTCTCTGCTTACAGTATGTCAGTCACGCTCGTCAGGACTCGAATACGGTTCGCGGGTGCGCACCCGAGTTCGGAAGTGTTGGGGTAACAGCTTAGGACCCAGGACCAGTAGTGAAAAATGAAGACCAGGAGTCAGGAGTAAGATTATTTAAGAAAATTTTACTGGAGAATAGTTTGCAGTTTCATCAGCAGAAGCCAGCTTCAAGAGGAGTTCGTAGGCCGCGCTCCCTCAAACAGTCTCCCCGCCTCCGTCTAACGTACATACAATTTTCTGAACAGTTATACTGTTTTCAAGGTCTAGACACGTCATTACTGCCATGTGGAATGATTCTGATTGGTTCTAACAACATGCAACGTAAGCAACTTTCCACACGTAGACAGATAGGAGCATATATCTCTAAAAATGCGTAGACTTGATGTCGCCCAGGCCCAGATTAGTCCCCAGTGACCTCGGAGGTCACAGAAAAGCGTCTAAAGGTCTGGCATCGCCTGCAGGAAGGCCCATATCCAATACTGAATCTGCACAAATCATACAACGCACACACACAATACTCCAGAGAATACCAGTTTTCATCAAGGTCGGGACATCTTAACTAACTATCAACAAAGCACTTCTCCAAAACATGCTGATACTACATTTAGTACAGAAGTGACTTTATTCTATTCTATAAAGAAAGAAAAATATATCACGGAGGTACATTTCTCCCCAAAGAATCCCCTAGCTGTTACATGGATGACCCCAGGGGTCACCTCAGTAAGACATATAGTTAACACATGCTGATCTCGTTTTACTCTCTGGAGTGTATTACAACACCAAGGACAGTTGCCTGTCAGCACGTCTTGACACAGACATCAGAGCAGCTCCTGAATAATCTGGATTCAAAAGCACAGAGGAACTAAAACACTACAATATCCAAAATCACTTTAATATTGAACATAAAATCATTCTTGAAGGATATGTGTCTGATGAAGAGACAAGTGATGTTTGGCTTGACCCTTGACCCTTCAGAAGACCGCGTTCACGCTTGATGTGGTAATTGCACAGCATAGGCTACACGCAGGTTTGAAGAGTCGTTCTCGCTCCCTAAAGTGCAATTCGGCTAGGTATACATCTGCACGAAAATATCACAGAGAAAGTCATCATAGCTTGCGTAGTATAGACCCAGCTCCCAACCCAACTTTGAGAATAGATTAACGGCGATATATTTTTTTTTTTTTATTGCCCGATAAGTGTCACATTAACGCAGCACGTTAACGCAATTAATGGCCCACCACTAAATCGAATATAAAATAACACTAGTTTTTTTGAACAAATTGATAGATTATTGTTTTTTAAAGCTGCGAGTATCTTTCTCTTCGCTTTGTTGTTTGATTCACATTAATGGCACAATCGGTTTTATTAGACGGTTTATTAGACGCTGCCCCTTTAAGGCCGAATGCAGATCTAATAATATACATAATATTTTCTCCCGACTATTAATGCCCATTCAAGACACAAACTGTGTTTAAGTGAATACTCTCCAAGCGGTCATTTTGACATAGGCTATTTGTTGTGTGTATTTGATGGTTTAGACACGAAACAAAGCCTTGTACTATAAAGTGCAAGTTGCGGTCGGTTTCAAAGCGCACACACTTAAGCCGCCTTGAAGTTGGAAACTCTTGTGTGGATCATTGTGCTTTTAATAGCTCTATCTATTTATTAACAAACACGTCCTGCAATTTAGCAACAGTAGAGACTGCATTTTACAATAATCCGATTGTGCTGATTCTGATGTTAAGTTTAGGGTTTAGGAGGAACCAATGCTCACAGCTGTAGGGTAGGAAGTTGCGCAATATGGAACGTGGCAACTTTTTAATAGTTTTACCTCTTCTATTCATAATTCTTGGCAACCAAAATCGAAAATACAATTAATATCACAAGTGTAACCAGACTAAACTTAAGCAGGGACTGTCATGTCGTGCGTGCTGTAGCTTTCTGTGAGACATCGCTCTCTCTCTCTTTTGGTTTTCCACTAGCAAAAATGTAACACATGGTTTAATATTATTTCTTATAGAAATGGCTGGCAATATAGAATTTGCCACACAACGTCTATGTAGCAATAATAAATAGTAAGTGTATTTTATTCATTGCTTCAGTACCGACAGCAGAACCGATAGCATCAGAGTTTATCGATACTGCGGTCTTTCATAATTTAGCACCGGGACTCATTTAATACCTAGTTACCACTGTAAACTAAGCGGCGCTGCACGCTTTTAAACACTATGCATTGTACGGAAGTTGAAAAGAAAATACCATCTAAACTTTTCTGAACACAGTCAGTTCCCCTCATCTATACATTCATATAAACCCCACCCCAAATGTATCGCGATTAATTTAGCATCTCAACCGACTTTAATCGTCACATATTTAATCTATTTTCAACTGGTTCCGGGTGCGTTGTTACATCCCTAATTACAAAAGGAATAAAAATAAAATGTAACTAATAGAAAATTCAGACATATTCCATCTTTGGACTAGGGTTGTTGTACGTTTTAAGTGTCAAAAATTGTGTTCATGATGGGTGAAACTGCAGCCTTTACAAATCCCTAAACATGTCTTTACACATGTATATGTTCATAGATTGACCAATCAACTGTAAAAACAATGGATGACAACACACTGGAGAGATTCCTGCCAGCCCTTGGTGATAGGGTTGCGTTAAGGCGTTACTGTGACAATGACAACCACGTTAAACAATCTAGAAAACTAAGTCTTCTTGAAAAACTAAGGAAGAAAATGAAACTTAGACATGCCTCAATCTTCCAAGAGGATGCTGATGAAAAGGAGGAATGTGGGACCACAAGAAAGACAATGATTGGAAACAAAAATGCTTGCAAAGACACAAGACGGGTTGAACTTGGATGGATACACAATGGAAAACAAGTTCGAACCAAATGTGGTGGTGGGACAAGAAAACTGAATGTTCCGAAAACTGCTGCTTACGATGACCTCATCAAGCTGGGAAAGGAGCTTTTTTTTCCTCGGGGTCAGTCAAAGAAAGGTCCAGAAGTCAATTTTTCTTTCAAAATATATGATTTTCAAGAGTGTGAAATGCCACATGATCTCACTGTTGGAGGGCTGTATGAATCGGTTAAACTGGGAGTACTGAGATTCTACTTGGTAACACTTGATCTTGAAGAATCTGAAGCTTCTTCAGATGATCTTCAAACTTCAGACACCCCATCAGAACAAAATGATGACTGCTACATAACAGCCGAGACCTATTTGTCATCTGATGATGAAATACAGTTTGGTCCAGTGGAGGATCCTTACTACAACTCTGACGATACTCTTTCCATAGATGTACCTCAAGAAGAGATACTATCCCAGTCAAGAGAGGTAGCACAATTGGTAACACCTCATGAAGAGATACCATCCCAGTCAAGAGAGGTAGCACAATTGGTAACACCTCATGAAGAGAGACCATCCCAGTCAAGAGAGGTAGCACAATTGGTAACACATCAAGATTCAGCTCCAAAGGTGCTGAGACTTCATCGTGTCAACATCATTCATGATATGGTGGAGCAGTTCAAAGATGCCAGTGTTGTGGAGGCCAGACTGTCAGTTATCTTTGTTGATGAATGTGGCATTGATGCATCAGGTGTTGCCCGGGATGCATATTCAGGTTTTTGGGAAGCTTTTTTTCTGAATTGTGCAGATGGGGAAATTGAGTATGTCCCAGCACTTCAGCCTGAGTATGGAAAAGAAGAATGGGAGGCAGTTGGTCGAATTCTACTAAAAGGATACCAGGATCATGGATTCTTTCCAGTGAAGCTGTCGTTGGCCTTTGCAGTCTGTCTCCTTCATGGGGAGAACAAAGTGACACCAGGCATGCTGATTGAATCTTTTATGAGGTATGTACTGTAGTATTGTTGCCAGTTGCACAATTAAATGGTGGTGCATGTCAAAAGAGCTATTGAATAGTATGACAGATATTTCAGCCTGGTCTTATTGGTAATACTTAGTTATTAATACGAAATTTTCAAAGACCTAAACGTACATTTTTGTATACTTGGACTTGGTACTAAAACGAACAATATGGGCGACTTGGCAGCATATCATAAATATATATGTTACTTTTATCATTTTATAGATAAATGTAATATTCCTAAACCCCACCCGAACCAAAACATACCCATTTTATACAGAATATAAAAGGAATGAAACATAATAAACAGAAATGTGTAGGAAAATGAAAATTTTAGTAACAAGCATTAAAACGATATTTTGAACTGCTAATCCTACACCTAAACCTACCGAAAACCATTTCTTAAAACAACATACTTTTATAAATAAAAGAAAAAAGACAAACAACATAATCATAATAATTTATTTATTGTGAAAAGTGGTATCAAAAGTAGTTCAAATGATGATGAGCTGTAGTCACTGTCCTCTCTGGCGGTAGTAGTTTTTTTTATAGGGTACAGAGCAGAATGTAACATCAATCCATGAAAATATGAATCCGGCTTAGTATAAAACCTATCACGTGACCACGTATTATTAATATAATCTTATGACTATTCTTTTGTATGATTTACGTTTTAGGTGGGTTTATCTCAATTAAAGCACAGTTTTAAAATTCTATTTATAATAATAAAATGTATTTCCATGCAGCTACAGGGAGTGCAGAATTATTAGGCACGTTGATTTTCTGATCATATTTTTTTTCCAGGCACATTTGACCAATTCCAAACCACAGTAATCCTAATAACTACTATTGATTTAGTATTTAATAATGTATAAGTGATTATATAATTGTTCATGAAGGCTGGAAATGAAAAACAACTTATATTCAGGTGTGCAGAATTATTAGGCATGTTTTCTTTTACAGATAAATTGAGCCAAAAAAGAGATTTAACTCAGACTGAAAAGTCAAAAAGTATTAAATGCCCATCAGAAGGATGCAATACTAATGCAATACTAGACATTGCAGTTAAGGCGTGACCATTGGACAGTGAAATGCTCGTTGGGTCAGCAGGATCTGACAAAAACATGTGGCGGAGAAAAGACACCTGTTAACTGCAAAAGAATTAAGAATTAAGGTGAAGAATTAAGGGTGAAACCATCAGGAACCCTTTAGTCTCCAGCGCCACCATTTTCCAGAGCTGCAACCTACCTGGAGTCTCCAGAAGTGCAAGTGTCAGGATCTCAGAGACTTCAGTTAGGTAAAGAATCCTAAAAAATGACCCCCACTAGATAAGAATCACAAGCTGAAGTGTTGTAAAATACATGAAGAAGGTTTTTTTATAGGCTTTATGGACAGATAGGTTGAGAGTGACTCTTGAAGGACCAGCACCACATCCTCTAGTACCACTGTTTGAAGAATTCATCTTCCAGAATCTGGCAGTACGTTTTGGGAGTTCATTTTTAGTCCATCTCTGCAAAACGGACTTCAGGATGGACTAAAATGAACTCCCAAAACGTACTGACAGATTCTGGAAGATGAATTCTTCAAACAGTGGTACTAGAGGATGTGGTGCTGGTCCTTCAAGAGTCATTCTCAACCTATAAAGCCTATAAAAAAGCAGGCTTCATGTATTTTACAACACTTCAGCTTATGATTCTTATCTAGTGGGGGTCATTTTTTAGGATTCTTTACCTAACTGAAGTCTCTGAGATCCTGACACCTTGCACTTCTGGAGACTCCAGGTAGGTTGCAGCTCTGGAAAATGGTGGCGCTGGAGACTAAAGGGTTCCTGATGGTTTCACCCTTAATTCTTCACCTTAATTCTTAATTCTTTTGCGGTTAATAGGTGTCTTTTCTCCGCCACATGTTTTTGTCTGACCCTGCTGACCCAACGAGCATTTCACTGTCCAGTGGTCACGCCTTAACTGCAATGTCTAGTATTGCATCCTTCTCATGGGCATTTAATACTTTTTGACTTTTCAGTCTGAGTTAAATCTCTTTTTTGGCTCAATTTATCTGTAAAAGAAAACATGCCTAATAATTCTGCACACCTGAATATAAGGTGTTTTTCATTTCCAGTCTTCATGAACAATTATATATCACTTATACATTATTAAATACTAAATCAATAGTAGTTATTAGGATTACTGTGGTTTGGAATTGGTCAAATGTGCCTGGAAAAAAAATATGATCAGAAAATCAACGTGCCTAATAATTCTGCACTCCCTGTAGAGTGATAGGGAACGTTATACTCTCATCTCAGCAGTGGCTGGCCAGGCTGAGCGTCAGTAGCAACCTGTTGAGATCACCGTCATTTGACTGCTTTAATTGAGAGAGAACCATTTAAAACGTCAACCACACAAAAAAAAAAAATCTTAAGAATAAATTCATAATGACATACTCTTGCCAGCCACCAGACCGACTGTCAGCTGCCACCATAGACCGTAAAAAAATATGGACGACGCGACTTCATTGACTTCCGCTGACCATAGTTGAAGCTTTCATAGGCCCGCTCACGGCGCTGACATATTGGGACCGAGTCTGCGCAGTAGCGATCTCGGGACCGGAGTTGCGCAGTAGAGAACAGGAAGTAGAGGCGCGATTATCAAAAGCCCGCCCACACTCTCGCAGATGCAGAACAATTAATTATGTTGGTGTGAAATAAACAGTTATAGAAATTAGGGGTGGGCGATATCTCGATATTCAAAATATATCGAGATATTTTTTAAACACGATATGGATTTTGACATATCGTATATATCGATATATTGTTTATATTTAATTCTGATTCCGCCACTTTGCTTGTTTGCCTTCTCTGTGCTGTGCTGCCCCCCCCCCCTCCCCTCGCGTGTTTACCTAGGCGGCATTACTTTGCGAGACAAGAACTCCCGCGACTACACTACGGAGAGAGAGCGGCTTGCTTGCTGGAGAAGGTTACTTACTATGCCCTTGATTTGAGTTGTTTTATTTTTGAATGAAAATTCATTATTTGCTTGCGTTTTAAAGCCTTGCGCGTAGGGCACCATGCGCTTTCCCGAGCGCGCGCACTAAACGCCTGTCAAACAAGTGATTACTGGACTAAATCTTACTGCGCTAATACTGTCAAATACACACAAGGTTAACATAAACAGTCGGTTATGTCTAAAGTGAAAGTAAAATCGGCGTGTGTTTGTATATTATATGCGTGAAAGTCTTAAATTGACAGCAAGGCAGCCAGTGAACACGCTGCCGCTTGTCCTTAAAGGGACAGTTCACTCCAAAATGATGTCATTATTTACTCACTCTAATGTTGTTCCAAACCTGTATTCATTTCTTCTGTTGAACACAGACAGCTGATAGTAGCGATTGACATCCATATTATTATTTCCTACAATGGGGACCAGCAACTGTTTGGTTTCCAATATTCTTCAAAATATATGTTATGTCCAACAGAAGAAAGAACTTTATTCAGGTTTAAAACAACTTGAGCGCGAGTAATCAATGACAGAATTTTCATTTTTGAGTGAACTATTCCTTTAGTGGTTAATAAAATAACAAAAGACAAAGACAAAATCACTCACGGCTCTTGACTGAAAAACTAATACAGTAGCTTTAATAAGAATCAATGTATATTTTATAGGGAAGTCTATGTAGTGCTTTATTTTTACATTTATTAATTCAATTTCATACTAATATGCTGCTGTACAGCTCTAAATATATATTTATTTTTTATTATATAGTACACTAGGAATGTGTACAAGGTTTTTTAAAAGTAAAGTTTTAAGTTTAAGTAAGGTTTTTCAAGTCTTTTAAGTAAAATAAAGAAAGAGTATTGCAATAAAAAAAAAAAAAATTTTCCTCCTTAAGCTCTTGCTGTTCGGCTAAGAATAGAATAGCAAAAATCTGATGCGACTAGCCATCAGAACCGAACCGAACCGAAAACCGTGGTAAAAAGAACCGAACTAGAAATTGAACTGTGGACTAACTGTATTGTTGCATCCCTACTTTGTTCCTACATGAACTGCCTACCTCTTTGCACTTCAATAAAAAAAAAGACTTTGTGGTATTTGGCATATTTGTTTTTGCAGTAGTTTTTGGGGGGTTATTTTTCCTGTAAAGATATCGAGATATATATCGTATATCGAGATATAGCAAAATATATCGAGATATATTTTTTGCTCCATATCGCCCAGCCCTAATAGAAATGTAGAAATTAAAGCTAAAGCTCCAATCTCCTCCCTAAAATCCCGAAAAAAGTCTGTTAGTGCCTCAGTGACAACTTCACTCAGAGAAGCCGTCAATCTCAGCTGTCAATCATGACGTCACACCCTCCGTTTTTATAGCATCAAATAACTAACTAAAACTAAGCTTATTTAAAAAACAAACACTTGAAATGAAATCATTGTAATAAAAACTGCCTACAATGACAGAAACCATCTTTAGGAAACAATTATTTGAAGTGTAATTGAATTGTTTAGTGTGTCTCGCTCTCCATTCAAACACATGGAGAGGTGGGGTTTAGGAGCTATACTGGGACCGGCCACCGGCGGGGGGCGATCGAGGCTCGGAAGCTTCAGTTTCTCACAGGAGCGCTGCAGGCTTGGCTGCCACCAGCCACTGATAGGTCATGTGACCTGCCAGAATCAGACTAGGCTGACTTAAAGGGGTACTTCAGCGCTAGGAAGATGAATCTGTATTTAAACTCGGTCATTTATGTAGTAGAAATGTGAAATTATTTTTGAATTTGGTGCCTTCTAGACTGAGAAAACACAGAAAATGTATTTTTGTCTCATGGGGATGAAAGAACACAATTCCCAGAAAGCACTTCGCTGCCCAAGGCTGCTCAAGGCACGGCTTACTGGTTTACTTGCCCACCGCGTTCATTTTCATAAAATCAGTTCAGTTAGAGACGCTACAATTAAAAACTGAACATGTCTGTTCGATATATTATGAGTGAGTCGATTGAGTGTCACGGCACAAACGCAGCATGATCGGATTAAATTCATCACATTGGCTGAGGTAATCGCGGGATTCGCGGCTGCGGCAGCATTCACAGCGCGTGATCAGTCTGGCACATTTTCAGTTCATGTCTTTGGAAGCTTCACTTTCATAGAAAGTTCATTTGAACAGTTGAAACACTCACTTTGCTCTCCACCGCTCCGTTTACATGAATCTCCACAGCTCCGCGAGCCGAGTGCTGTGAGTGCTGTGAGTGTTGTGAGTGTGATGTTTAAAACATGTGGAAACAGCGCCTCCTGCTGGCTGTAGTCTTTTGCCTCAAGACAAAAACTCCTCCGATGACGCAAAATGATGATATTTGCGTCATCGGAGGAATTTTTCCAAAAATAAAATGCATAGTTCTCTCGTCTAAGGGTCATATGAGGGGGGAAAGTACGACAATTTGAATATACAAATATACTGGGTTTCTACTGATACAAAGCTTAATGCTAATCGCTGAAGTAACCTTTTAAAGCAGTGCATGCCGTTTAGAAATTTTGTCTGTCTTAAGGCAGTGCCGACGGCACGTGACTGTGACGTATGTCAACAAAGTACCGCGAGAGCGATTCCGGCTAATACCACCGGTGCAGCTTCTCTAGAGTGGCTGCACGAGCTCTGATGACACAGCTGTTCCACGTTTGGTCGGAGTCAACGCATGACAGTGATCGTGTGTTTCATGTTTATTCTAAAACCTGAATGTTTATTCAGTTTTTTTATAACGGTAAAACCTCTTTTCATGTAGCTGCGATGTTAGTGTCATGTTTATCAAAATAAAACTGATAAATAAACATAGACCCCACTTCATTGATAGTGTAGGCTTATGTTGAACTTTATTCTTGTACAAACAGACGCTGTATTAAGCAGCCTAAATAAAGTACTGAATGAAACTGTTTTCTGAAACATCTGTGTATTTGACAAATATTGCATTTTTCACTTCATCTGTGATAAAGTATGCAAACAGCACAAGCATCACTACGGGAAGCAGGAACTGTCCGACTTCACGTCTCCGTTTGCAGCTCCTCCCCGCCTGCACGCGGCTACTCTCGCCGATCGGATGCATCTAGCCGCAGCCGATGTCGAAACGCACTTAATGGCAGCTGCCACTAGCCTCACGTGACCTGTCAGTGGCTGCTCCTGCCAGCCAGCTGAAGATTAAACCCCCTCTCTTAAAATGCCAACTGAACAATACCTGAGAACTGGGTACCTCAGAGATGACTTCTTTTTGTAGGCCAAACCGGAAGTTAGTGACGCACGGGTTCCCTCGATTAAAAGACTATGCATTTTTCCCATAGGTCACAAATACTTTCTGTGTTTAACAAAGGGTTATGACACTTGCACGTTTTGTCTATCAAGATAATCGTTATAAGTTAACACAACATTTATACATTTTGAAGCCTAAATAAGTTGTCAGATATAAGAATAAGAAGCTAACAGTTGTCTATAAACACAACAGCACACCATTGTCGTGAATCAATGTCACCACCATGAAAATTCCTGAAACTTTATTTAAAAACATGCTTACTGATTATATGTGCTGTGTATGAATACTTGTCCACTTTTTCATGAGAAATGCTATCCAAATGTCCTGTTTGTCATGATGACGTCTAAAGTTCTCACCAAAGGAAGTAGTCTGTTTTAGCAATTTGTTAGCAACCACATTTTTTAAGACACAATAAAGGTTTAAAAAAATATGGTTATAACTGGTGTATTGTCATAGATCAAAAATGTGAAAATAACCAAGGGTTTGTTAACCCTTTCAAACAAACCCATTGACTTTAGGGCGATGGAACCGGAAGTCCTAAAATGCTAAATCGCTTCCGTGTTTTGCATACAAAAAACCAAGTCATCCCTGAGGTACTCTAAAGAATCCATCACATTTTACACACCAAAAATCGGCAAATATCCCTATCATATAACTAACGGAATAGAAAGTTTATGAAATTCACTAAGTTTTATGACCCTACTGTAAATGGTGTATTGTCTTAGCCTTTATATGTTTTATATTATCAGTTGTAGAATCCAGCCATTACACATCTGAGGTAACATGGTTAGCCTACTTTATTTAGTATTTAAATTTTATGCTACTTTACATATTTAATATTATTAGTTAATTCATGGTGTCCGCGTGGTTGTAAAAGGTAGTAAATGAAATTAGCCAAAATTAAGGGCATTAAAAAGTAGTAAAAAGTAGTACATTTCATCTGACGAGGTATTAAATTTGAGGCCAATTTTTTTTTTAAGATAAATTTTCAATTTGTGTTAAGTACAGGCCTTTTTTTTCTAAAATTCGCGTGGATTTATTTATATGTTGAGAGTAGTACCTGCGCGATATCATGTGAGGTGGTGTTCGTTCGCGCGCGTGCTGAAACAAACTGGGTACCCGGCTGGCTTGCTGCCAAACATGTAAGCGAGCTTGCTTCCATTCAGTAATTAAAGCATGGGGAAATGCAAGTTCTCGGACCTCTGGCTGGAGGACTCACGATTTAAAGACTGGCTTAGGCCAGTAGTTTGCTACAGCCGCGAGGCTTATTGCCACGTCTGCAAGAAGGCAATAACTTGGGTGGGGGTGAATGGCGTCAAATCGCCACCAAGATGCGCGGACGTAGCGAGCAACTTCCCATATCAATGTTCTGCGCTACGGATGCATCAACGACTTCAACCTCCACTGCTTTGCCCTCAACCCTGACTCCCGATTCAAACCACTGCCAACAGTAGTCCTAGCAGCATCATCAACATCGTCTGTGCGTGACAGATGTCAGACAGCAGACGCTGTGCCCTATCACCACCACTACTTTGCGAGCTGAGGTGCTGTGGTGTTTAGACCTTGCAACTAAACACCACTCTTTCAATTTGAACGATGGCATTGAAGAGCTGTTCTGAAAGCAAGTTGCTTAAAGCTGGGCATACACTGTGCGATTTCAGCAAGGTTATCTCCTCACACTGTACGGGTAGACCGCATGCGATGTAAAGCCAAAGCTCACGGTTTATGTGCTCCCACCATGGCTCGGATCATCGAGCGCGACTTGTCTGCTCACTGTACGAGTGAAATATGTGGAAAAACCTATAATAGAGAGATGGCCTATCAAATGCATCAGCTATCGATATCAAGAGGATTTAGCATTTACAATTTATGTATATAAATGATTATTATTATTAGGGTAGGCCTACTTTTATTATTAAATTGATATTACATTTTATTTGCCCACGTGATAATTTCATAATGCATCAATGCATAACCGACACGCTGCATAATAAAAGAATAGATAGATTAGCTTACTCCTCATTATTTAAATACATTTTGCCCAATTAAACAAGGAATTATAGGCCTATAATTAAAATGATTATCAGTCTATATGTCAGAACACTACAATAATATCAGTATTATCAGAAAGTAAGAGCAGCTTTATTTCAACATATTTCAACAACTTGTTTAACACGAAATGGGCCTATACTTCTCTTTTCTCTTTTTCTAATTTGTTTCACAATATGGGCCACAAGAGAAATATTAAGAATATAAATTCAGACAGTTATAGGCTATACGTTATCAGCATATGTTAAAGCAGATTTATATAAATAAAGAGATATCTCTTGTCTCTGTGAGAATATGCGCCGAAAGCTTGTCAGATTTTACTTTCACTTTCTGTAGTGAATAATTGACTAGGTTTGAGACTTCACCGACTCTCGCGCACATTGCGTTTTTGTGTGATGTCCACTGACTCGCCTTCATGATTTAACCCTCTGGTCCTCTTCGTTTAGGGGTCACACTTGTGTCCTTCGCGGTCAAAAGTGACCAAAGCCTTAAAATGTCACTTTTTTTTTCTTCAGGAAAACCAATGTAATATATTTTTGCTCAATAATATTTTTTGATTATTATTTAGAATTTTGAAGGGATTCTATGGTATTATGCAATAATTATACAATTTTAATGAGCAAATTTTTCCATTCGAATTAATATTTAATTTTGATTTTTTTTTTTCAAAAATGCAACATTTCACATTACAATAGAGTGCAGGCCTTTAAAATCCATTTTTTAAGTGAGAATAGCGCCTTCTGGAGCCGTAAAAAAAAATAAAAACGTGAAATGTTGTGTAACTGTTACAGGCACGCCAGGCACTGTTACAAGATCGCCAGGCACAACCACAACGATCCCAATCACCAGAATACTGAGCACACACACCTGCACGTCATCATCACAGCAATCACCACCTGCACTTAAGCCCCACGCTCACACTCAGTCACCGTCCGGTAACGTTTGCACATGCTACTACTCATGCTTGCTTCCTCGGACTCACCTGACTACTTACCTGTTCTCCTTCGTATCCTGAGTGTCTCCTCGTCTCGTCCTGTCTCCTGGTCCTTGTCTCCTTCGATCCATTGTCCCGGTGTTCTACAATCAAGAAACGTATCGTATCATCAGCATATCCAGCATTCACCTGAAACACTCTATCTGACTCTCACCTCATCTGCTCACATCCTGGTTCTGCAAATAAACTCTGCTTTCACCTGCCTCTGTTATCCGTGTCACCTCTGTTTCACAGCACTTCACCAGGATGAGCACCCCGGATCCCTTCCAAGAGCTCGTCGACGCCGTTCGGCGAGCTCTCCCCACCAGCGCACCTGCACCTTCACCGGCGAGCACTTCCGGAATCCACACCACGGCTTCTTCGCCCCCTGAGTGTGCCAGTCCCATGGCCAGACCGGCGCCCTTCTCTGGTTCGGTGGAGGATTGCAACGGATTCCTTCTACAATGTTCGTTGGTCCTGGAGATGCAGCCGCGCCTGTACCCCAACGATCGTGCTAAGGTGGCGTTCATTACATCTCAACTTTCCGATAAAGCGCTCCGTTGGGCGGAATCCATGTGGTCCACAGACAGTCCAGTGATCCAGACCCTGTCAGGATTCATGTCTCCCTTCAAGGAGGTCTTTGGGAAACCATCATGGGATTCGTCAGTTATATCATCTGAAACAAGGTACCTCCACTGTTAATGAGTATGCTCTACAGTTTCGAACCCTCGCTGCTGCTAGTGGATGGAACGAGCAGTCCCTGATTACGACCTACCGACAGGGTCTGGATCCTCGGGTGGGGCTGCATACGAGGATACCATCGGGCTAGAACGCTTCATTCAACTCTCCATCCGCTTCGCCACTCGTATGCAGTCGTGCATTGAAGAACACCAGGGCCAGTCGTCATTGTTCCTCCGCCGACCAGGTGATGTCAGCACTCCAGAACCCAACCCCGAGCCCATGCAACTGGAGAACACCCGACTGACAGCGGCAGAGACGGCTGACCCAGAATCTCTGCCTATACTGCGGTCTACCTGGGCATTACATCTCCGAATGCCCAGTCCGTCCTCCTCGACCCATGGTGAGTACAATCATCCCTTCTCTCACTAAGATGAAGCCACTCACCACAACTGTAAACCTTACTGCTGCTGGAATTTCCCTTTCAGTTACTGCCCTCCTCGATTCTGTGTCAGCCAGGAACTTCATCTCGGGAACCCTCTGCCGCCAGCTCAAGCTCCGCACGTCTGCAACTTCGACGACCTACCAAGTCCAGTCGATAACTGGTAGACCACTCAGTCGGAGGCAGGTTAGTCGCTCCGTGGGTCCCATCGGAGTGCAAGTCGGATTCCTCCACATGGAGCGACTACACCTGCTGGTTCTGGAGGAGTCCACCGCTGACATCATCCTAGGGGGCCCGTGGTTAGAGCAGCACAACCCAGTCATCTCCTGGAAGACGGGAGAAGTCCTGAAGTGGGTCGACAGCTGCTTCCCGGACTGCTTCCCATCTCGACCGATTCGTCCCTCTCTGCATCCCCAAGATCTCCCTGTCTGTGCCACGTCCATCGAGAGTCCGGTAGAGAGACGATCGTTGGATGTCCCCGCCTGTTACGCCCCCTTCAGTGACGTCTTCTGTCCCCAACGGGCTTCCAAGCTGCCTCCCCATCGGCCATAGGACTGTGCCATCGATCTGCTGCCAGGTGAACCAGTGCCCAAGGGGAAAATCTATCCCCTCTCCCTTCCGGAGGAGAAGGCCATGGAGGATTACATCAAGGAGGTGCTGGAGCAAGGCTACATTCGTCCATCCACCTCCGCTGCTGCTTCGAGTTTCGTCTTCATGGCAAAGAAGGACGGAGGCTTGCGCCCTTGTATTGACTACCGCTCCCTGAACAACATTACAGTTAAGTTCCGTTATCCCCTTCCTCTCATCCCAGCTGCCCTGGAACATCTCCGTGGTGCCACTGTGTTCACGAAGTTGGACCTCCGCAGCGCGTATAACCTCATCCGGATACGTGAGGGGGACGAGTGGAAGACCGCCTTTGTCACGCCCACAGGACACTACGAGTACCTTGTGATGCAATATGGACTCGCCAACGCCCCCTCCGTATTCCAGAACTTCATACATGAGGTGCTCTGGGAGTGTCTCCACAGGTTCGTGCTGGTCTACATAGATGCCATCTTAATCTACTCCCGGAGCATGGCCGACCATCGCCGTCACGTTGCGGAGGTCCTTCAACGCCTGAGGAAATACCAGCTCTACCTTAAAGCAGAGAAATGCTCCTTCCATCAGCCCTCAGTGCAATTCCTCGGCTATATCATCGATCACAGTGGCATCCGGATGGATGAGAGGAAGGTGGAAGCCATCCGGTCCTGGCCAACCCCATCAACTGTGAAAGAACTTCAACAATTCCTAGGATTCTCCAATTTCTACCGACGCTTCATCCAGAATTACAGCTCCATCGCCAGTCCCCTCACCAGCCTTCTCCGCAACAAGCCCAAGTCTCTGTCCTGGACCCCATTCGCCACCCAAGCCTTCCAGACCCTGAAGGACGCCTTCACGACAGCTTCCCTCTTGGTCCATCCCGATCCTGACATCCCATTTGTCGTCGAAGTGGACGCCTCCACCACCGGGGTGGGTGGGGTCCTATCTCTGCAGCAGGGGAACCCCAGCCGTCTCCATCCATGTGCCTTCTTCTCCCGCAAGCTCAGCCCGGCGGAGATCAACTACGACATTGGCAACCGAGAACTCCTCGCCATCAAGCTCGCACTGGAGGAGTGGAGGCACTGGTTAGAGGGCGCCAAACATCCATTCCTGGTCCTTACCGACCACAAAAACCTGGGGTATCTCCGCAAGGCAAGACGACTCAACCCCGGACAGGCTCGCTGGGCACTCTTCTTCACGAGGTTCGACTTCCACATCTCCTACCGACCTGGGGCCAAGAACATCAAGGCGGATGCCCTTTCCCGCATCCACAGCCCAGAGGAACGGTCCGAGGAAGAAGAGGAACCCATTCTCCCCACAAAGCTTTTCCTCAGACCCATCACTTGGTCGGAAGAGACCTTGCCCTCTACCAATGCCTCCACTAACGTGCCGCCGGGTTGTCCTCCAGGCTTGCAGTACCTCACACGAGCATAACGCATCCCTCTCATTCACTCCTCGCACACATCACTGGGCACTGGTCATGGCGGAAGCCATGTTTAACCACATCTTCCGGTATTATGGCATCCCCGAAGACATCGTGTCAGACTGAGGTCCTCAATTCATCTCCAAGGTATGGAAAGCCTTTTCGCTCCTAGGTGTGACCGTAAGCCTCACGTCAGGATACCATCCCCAGACGAACGGGCAGACGGAACGAAAGATCCAGGAGATTGGCCGTTTCCTCTGTACCTTCTGTCACGGACTCCTGGAACCAGTTCCTTGGATGGGCCGAGTACGCACAGAATTCCCTCCGAGAACCAACCACCGGCCTGACCCCGTTCCAGTGCGTACTTGGCTATCAGCCTCCCCTCTTCCCGTGGTCTGGGGAACCCTCCGACGTCCCTGCGGTGGATTACTGGTACCGGGAGAGTGAGAGGGTCTGGGACTCAGCCTACCATCAACTCCAACGGGCCCTCTGCAGACGCAGGTTGACAGCCGACCTTCACCGCTCAGAAGCACCGACATTCCAGGTTGGGCAGAAGGTCTGGCTGTCCACTCGGGACATCAGACTGTGTCTGCATTGCAAAAAGTTGAGTCCCAGGTTCATTGGCCCCTTCAACATCCTGCAGCAGATCAATCCGGTGACGTACAAACTCCAATTACCCCCTCAGTACCGGATTCATCCCACTTTCTACGTGTCTCTCCTGAAACCTCACTTCCCTTCTGTTTCTGTTTCCCCAGAGCCTGGCGTTACCCCGGAGCCTCCTCCTCCACTTCTCGTTAGCGACAGCGCAGCATGTTACAAGCACGCCAGGCTCCACCCTCTCACAACCACAATGATCCCAATCACCAGAATACTGAGCACACACACCTGCACGTCATCATCACAGCAATCACCACCTGCACTTAAGCCCCACGCTTGCACTCAGTCACCGTCCGGTAACGTTTGCACATGCTACTACTCATGCTTGCTTCCTCGGACTCACCTGACTACTTACCTGTTCTCCTTCGTATCCTGAGTGTCTCCTCATCTCGTCCTGTCTCCTGGTCCTTGTCTCCTTCGATCCATTGTCCCGGTGTTCTACAATCAAGAAACGTATCGTATCATCAGCATATCCAGCATTCACCTGAAACACTCTATCTGACTCTCACCTCATCTGCTCACATCCTGGTTCTGCAAATAAACTCTGCTTTCACCTGCCTCTGTTATCCGTGTCACCTCTGTTTGTAACAGTAACCATCTTTAGGCTATAGTTTTTTTTTTCTCATATAAATGCAGTCTTGCCTGTTAATATTTCTCTCTCTCTCTCTCTCTCTCTCTCTCTCTCTCTCTCTCTCTCTCTCTCTCTCTCGATTTTATTTCATTTAAAGTTTATTTAGCATATTCTCAAAATCCTGTTCATTTCTATGTGTGTGGGTGTCTAATTTGCACTCTTGACATTTTAGAGTGTCACCCCTTCATTTCGTATTTTTGCGTATTTCACATTAATTTCCTAAGTCGGTCTTTTTCGACTGCGAAGGAGACAAGTGTGACAAATTTTTACGACCCTTTAACATATCCGAATCATCTCCTTGATTTTTTTTCTGTGTTCACATATCTAATGCAACAAGTCACCAAGTGTCATCCCATTCCGATAAGGCAAAAAAATAAAAAATTTCAAAACGTAAAAGTTTTCGGTCATTTCTGACCGAAGAGGACCAGAGGGTTAAAACGAAAAAGAAAAAATCTTTATTGCACCGTGAAAATTGCTCTCGTTTCCCTCTACACTTCACGAACTATGTAGATGTCTCCTTCCTCTTCTGTCTTTATTTCTATTCTCATCTCTGTGGGCAGTTGATGTTAAGTTATAATGACCTCGTTACATTGTGATGCAATATGTTATTCTATTTGGAAAGATATTTAATTTACGCTACTATAGTTGCAGCTTGAAGTCGCGCTGGTATTAAAAAATATTTTGAAGGTATTAAAAAAGATAGTAAAAGGTATTAAATTCAACTTAAGAAGTTCTGTATATACCTTGTAATTAATAAAGTTAAGATCATCATGTTTGTAGCGTGATCCAGGGAATTAAAGGGGTGATGAATTGAGAAACCAACTTTCCCTTGAGCCTTTGATATATCAAAGTTTATCATGATATAAGAATATTCTGTAAGTTTCAGAGCTGAAAACGTCCTTGTTAGTCAAAGAAAAGCTTTTATTGACACCAGACCCTGAAAACGAGAGCTGGAATCCAATGACGTCATGTAAGAAGAGAAACAACTCAACTGATGAATATGTATGAGTGCTTCTGAAGCCCCGCCCACAGAGTTGAGTCGCCACAGGTTTACAGAGCAATGATCAGGGCGAGCACAGTAATATATTGCTCTGTGCCAGGTTGTGGAAGAACACAGTCGCTGCATAAGCTTCCTTCGGATGGTAATATTAGGAATGAGTGGTTGAACTTTATTTTTAATGAAGTTCCAGCTCACGTGGGGAAGACATGTACGTGTTCGCTTCATTTCACTGCGGAATTTAAAGTCTCAGGTGCTAGATTTGCAGACACAGTGTTGTGCCTTCTATATTGGATTCGACAGGAATGGTGTAACAAACTTATGTGAGTTTAACGTCTTTTTTTATATGTAATTGTAGTCCCGGGACTACGGGCTACCAAAATGTGCGTGCGCGTGTGTGTGTGTGATTTAAATATACAAATCTTATCCAATCCTAGCCGTGGGCGTTTACTTCCAAGGCTCCAGTGCGGCACGCCCCTAGAAAGCCTCAAAACCAGTGTAGAAAATAGCCTATTACTTATTCATTATGATGTTTTTGAATGTAAAAACCACACAAACGTCATTAGAGTCATTATCACTATAAAGTGCCTTTGGTGTCCTCAACAGAATCGCTCAGTCATCATGAACATAATGCAAAATAATGAAATTCTGAGGTTTTATTATAAATGGCCAAACATTTACACACATACAAGTACAATGATAAGTCTCTTGAAATGTGTTTTTCTCATTTTATAACATTTTCTTTGATTGGATGTATGTGATTTCGGCATGTCCCACAGCGTGCTCGGCTAACTTCAGTGAGTGTTAAAAATGGTTAAATGACATAAAATTTAAATACTTTTTGAATGTGTTTATTGTCCTCAACTAGTTATTTAATAAAACAAGTCATTTTGATAATTTATATTTTATTTTCATAATAATATTAAAGATTTTTCACGTGTCCCTGAAATTGCTGTCCACCCTGTCATAATGGGGTAAACGCCCCTTTAAGAAACAAACTGATGTACTCAGTGACATCCCCTCCCCCATTTGCTCTTTCTTTAGTGGAGGTTAAATCATCTGCTGTACACACAGCAAGAATCTACACTTATATTTCCTAATTTTCATCATATTGTGTTTGTAGTTGTGTGTTGTCAAGCTTAATATGTCCACCCTGTCATTGTGAAATATTAATTAATACAAAAACTTTTCAGAAATTCAAAATATATATTATAAACCGTGCACAGTCAGCTTTAACAGTGAATCACTATGCTAACTGCAGGAACTCCATGTGTTCATTAAATGCTAAATTTAGCAAAAAATGTCCACCCTGTCATTGTCCACCCTGTCACCAAGCCTTCCATAACAGGGTGGACGTGCATTATAACACACATATTACAACAGTTATAACACCCATATTACAATATATTATATTGCCTTAGGGTTTCATGTTGTTTCTGTTGTGTTCCTGCTCTCTTCTAGTTCACCAATTAAATAATTTGTCCACCCTGTCATGCCAAGTTCCACCCTGTCATATTGTTGTCCACCCTGTCATCTTGAACTTTTATGAAAATTAACAAATTATTTTAACAAGTTAACAAAACTGTGTGTGAGATTTCTTAATAAACAAATGAGGGCTAGTTAGTATTGTTTTAAAGTTTGACTAAATATCTTTGTTGTTAGATTTTTTTTCAGAAAATAATATGCAATTATCCCATGACAGGGTGGACATATTTTATGGTTTGCTCATTTATTGTCAGCTTGCAGATAATTTATAAAAAGTGCTGGAGCTTGACCAATATGCATTTCTAACAGCCTATGGTCTCCTTAATACAACATATATGAAGTTAAATGGAAAATATCATATTTTTTTTTTGGAAATTGTGAAGTCTCAAAGGCACTCTATAGTGATATTGACTCATTAATTGACCTCAGACAACAGTATAAAAAAAGCCAGTTCATGACACCTTTTAAAGTAAATTACTCAACTAGTTCTGAAATATATACATTTTAATCCCCTGGATTAAGTTTACAAACATGATGATCCTAACTTTATTAATTATCATTATACGTTCTGTTGAGTTTCGCAGTCCCTGGATCTCAGCTCCCTAGGTCATGAATCGGTATATCATGTAAATGAATGTGGCCGATTCCCTGATCAGTGCCCTAGGGAATTGAGCTGGATTGAGACGCACCCAGTGTATATTCTTTGGTGCGCACTCATTTCAAATGTCCACTGAAACACGGCATGTGACAATCTGTGAAGCAGGTGAGAACCAATAAGTGTTCGATTTAGTTCAATTAATGAACCGACTCAACCGGTTACTTGGTGAGAACCGGTTCAAAAGAACGATTCGTTCAAGAACCAAACATCACTACTGCGTTAAAAAAAAAATGCTTTTTGTGTCTCACAGAAAACCAACTAAATATAAAATGGTAAACAATTACAGAAATGTTATTTTAAGGTTTCAAAGTGTAATCTTGTTTAACAATATGTAATCCTCTGAAATGAGTTTGCAGCACAAGTCATGGACAGAACTGTTATTTCATTAAGTTGATAATTTAACTCCATTTAATAAATGCGACATTAATAAACATTAATATTTAATGTCACTGTTTAGTGCCACAGTTAAAAGGTTACTTCAGCGATTAGCATTAAGCTTTGTATCAGTAGAAACCCAGTATATTTGTATATTTAAATTGTCGTACTTTCCCCCCTCATATGACCCTGAGACGAGAGAACTACCGTATGTATTTTATTTCTGGAAAAATTCCTCCGATGACGCAAATGTCATAATTTTGCGTCATCGGAGGAGTTTTTGTCTTGAGGCTAAAGACTACAGCCAGCAGGAGGCGCTTTTTCCACATGTTTTAAACATCACACTCACAACACTCACAGCACTCACATCACTCGGCTCGCGGAGCTGTGGAGATTCATGTAAACG
Organism: Gobio occitaniae; assembly: GCA_033150135.1. Taxonomy (NCBI): domain Eukaryota; kingdom Metazoa; phylum Chordata; class Actinopteri; order Cypriniformes; family Gobionidae; genus Gobio; species Gobio occitaniae. The sequence goes on from JARQWZ010002057.1 coordinate 81,235, forward strand.
GAGCGGTGGAGAGCAAAGTGAGTGTTTCAACTGTTCAAGTGAACTTTCTATGAAAGTGAAGCTTCCAAAGACATGAACTGAAAATGTGCCAGACTGATCACGCGCTGTGAATGCTGCCGCAGCCGCGAATCCCGCGATTACCTCAGCCAATGTGATGAATTTAATCCGATCATGCTGCGTTTGTGCCGTGACACTCAATCGACTCACTCATAATATATCGAACAGACATGTTCAGTTTTTAATTGTAGCGTCTCTAACTGAACTGATTTTATGAAAATGAACGCGGTGGGCAAGTAAACCAGTAAGCCGTGCCTTGAGCAGCCTTGGGCAGCGAAGTGCTTTCTGGGAATTGTTGTCTTTCATCCCCATGAGACAAAAATACATTTTCTGTGTTTTCTCAGTCTAGAAACACCAAAATCAAAAATAATTTCACATTTCTACTACATTAATGACCCAGTTTAAATACAGATTCATCTTCCCAGCGCTGAAGTACCCCTCCAATGCCACAATACACATTCACACTTACATTTTAGTGCTAAAAACATCAATATTGTAAATGTTTGTGTGTATGCAAACGTAAGTAAATGTACGTGTGGTAGAACTACATTTTACATAAAAATACATGTATTCTGATGAGATGTTATCCCAGAGTGCAGAATCTGAACCAGTTTCATTGGTTTATAATACAGCAGAGCTTATTTTCGTAGACGCTTGGGGCATGAGCATGCAAATTCCTTTATATACTACTTTATGAAATAAATACTTCTCTGGTGTTTGATCATGTACTACGTAGATATTAAGTGCTATAATCACAGCGCTTTCAGTTACGATCAATTGGCTAATGTTTTGATGAACTTAAGACTCAAGTTAGATGAAGTTAATGTACTGTACGCTTGGTGGGCATCTCCAGGTTCTTAAGTTCAGGCAGAAAATCGCTGTCTAATCTGCTAAATCTGGGGAAAGGAATTCTTACTACATCAGGTGAAGTAAAGTCTCTGTAAAGTCTGTTTGTTTGTTATTTAAATTTTACACAAGTGATGATAATTCACTGTATTTCAGTAAGACATCGACTAAGTTATGTATGGTATGTCGACCTGCCCCATCGTCCAGACTGCACTCTGGGGTGCTTGGATCACACTATGCACTGTAATTGATCTGTTTTATACATTCTGTTTTAATTCAAGGTATGTCACGCCATTTGAGAAAGACATCATCAGCTCTGTGCTAGAAGGAAGAGAGTATGACAGGGATGGCCTACTGGACATGCTTTCCAGAATGGGTGGGCACGCAGTACCAGATGGAGATGCCATTAAGGACACCATCATACAGACTGCACACAAACAACTAATACAAGAGCCAATGTATGCTCTTAAAATGATGGCTGCCAGTGCTCAGTGTACTTTAAAAAGTCTGCTTCCAACTGTGTCTGCAGTTTTAGCCGTTTATGAGTCTAAAATTCCAAAAGCAAATAGCATAATTGCATTGCTTAAACCTAATGAGAAACAACCCGCACACACCAGAACCATGCAGTTTTTAAAGCTGTTCATTCGCTCACTGGACAAAGAGAAACTACACAAATTTTTGCGATTTACCACTGGGGCTGACGTTATCTGTGTTTCACACATTGACGTTGAATTTACGGATCTCAGGGGTTTACAGAGGTATCCAGTGGCACATACATGTGGTCCCCTGTTGCAGATACCCTGCACGTACAGTACCTACTCAGAGTTTCGAAGAGAGTGGAGCAGTGTCTTAGATGCCAACTACTTGAAAATGGATCTGTTGTAAAGCTGACAATAGCTTGTGATGTGATTCTTTTCTTATTCTCTGTTTATTTGTTTTCTCGGACAAACTAAGACATAGATCTTATAATACATTTCCGAGGTTCAGTCTTGCTGGTATTTGGTATTTTAATAAGGTCTGTTGAATACCAGTTATGTTCTTATAAAGCACTTCTAGAATTTTCTTGAGCCACAAATCTAAAAATTGCCTACCTGCAATACTAATTTTGTGTTATATGACCTAATGTCAGTACCTCCTGGTACACGTTCTCAATAAAACAGTCCTTAACTGAACGAGAAAAGTGTTCAGCCTCAGTGCATGTTTATGTTAAATAAATTCTAAAGTAGCCTATCCTTAAAGCTGTCTTTTATTTGATAACATGCATTATACATTGACAAGTAAGTCTATAAGTAAAGACTTTAGAACAAAAGTGATTGAAAAGCTACAGTATATGTCCAAGTTTTGTCAAATATGGGTACATTACAATTTAAATCACAGGCTCCAACTCAAATACAACTCAAGGTTACACTTTAGAATAAGGGTCATTAGTTAACATTAGTTAATGTATTATTAACTAACATGAACTAACCATGAGCAGAATGTGTAACAGTATTTGTTCAACTTTGTTAACGTTAATAAAAATACAGCTGTTCATGGTTTGTTCATGTTAGTTCACAGTGAATTACCATTACCTACCCACCCAGCAAAAACACGTTGAAAAGACGTCGAAAAGACGACATTGCCAGACGTTTAAACAACGTTCAAATTTGGTTGAAAAGTGAAAGGTGAAAAGACGTCTTTTTCAAGTCGTGCCTAATTTCAACCGTGAATGCATGATTATATTTAATATTCATAATTTCTGTCACAATAAGACAATTCACAAAAGAATACCGTTTATTGACACATCAAAAACACTTTCCTGATCACATATTAAGCCTGCATTTGATCAAACATAACCGTAAAAAACATAATAGTGTGAAATATTACTATAAAAAATAACTTTTATATGAATAGGGGAGCGCGGGGCACAACCTAACGCGGGAGTTTAGTTTTCATTAGGGATGCACCGAATATTCGGCCACCGAAATTTTTCGGCCGAAAATGCCCCAAAAGTGCATTTTCGGTTTTCGGCCGAAAGACTTTTATCACCGAAACAACATGGCCGAAATGTTGTGATGACGCAAACAGAAACCGCAACCTGCACGTGCTTGTCTGAAGCAACATGTCTGCGGTGTGGACGTGTTTCAGTATATCTGGAGAAACATCCACGTCTGCTCCATGCACAAGCACTGACAGCGAGAGCTCAGAGCTGTTCATGTTCTCGATGAGAAGAGGACCAGACTTCACTGTGAAACCGAACGCAATCTTTAACAGTGGGCATGTTTTAAGCGCGGAACACTCTTCAATCTGGCGGCAGCGCGCGCGCGTGAACGCGATCATCTGCGAGCGCGATCGATCATCTCTTCCTTAAGAATAAACATGAATGAACATCTAAGGTGTGTTGAGGATACATTACAACTTACTGTCACGTATCATATATGGTGTAATCGCTCAGTCAGTGTTTCAACGGCAGAAAGACCTCTATATAACTGCTGTAAACTAAACAGTCATGTAGCATCATTTACCTCAGGCACCTCAGTATCCACAGCTGTTAGTTCACTAGAAAAATCAACTCTTTCACTAAATATATGACCTATATTAGCCGTTATATTCATTATATTCTACTTAACCTGTTAATGATATCTTGATTATTTAATGTATGTTTAAATAAAATGACAGACACTGTGTATAAATGATTATATTTCAACAACGAATTGGATAAAAAACTATTTTATAATTAGATTTAGAAGTTATTGCAAAAACTGCCTTATGTGAAGTGTACATGTTTGTGTACGATGTTATTTGAGTGTTGATTATTAGACCTAAAAATACATAGCAACTGAATTTAGGCTAATAGTTTGGGCTCTGTTTTTAACCTTTAATATTAATGTGCAAGTAAGGGCTCCCTATATAGTTTAGAGCAATATATTCAATAAACTTTGTTATAATTTAATTAATTTAAGGACAGACTTTTTTTTCCCAGTTAACCAATAAAAATAAATAAAAAGCCTTTTTGTAAAACTGCTGTACCGAACTGTCAGTTGTGTACCGCTACACCCCTATTCTACAGTTAACATATGGGCTATGGCAGTCTTTGCTTTGATACACTATTATGTTAAAGGCCTACAGAGAAAATAGTTGTATCTTTAAGCAGTTGCACTTGTTCTGAATGCACTTTCTTGTAGTAGTCCTACAGAGAAAATTTTTAAATGCACTAGACCTAAATGCACTTTGTTTTTATGAGAGAACATTTAATTTAAAAACCTTTCGGTAGGCCTGTACATTATTATTTAATGTACAAATGAGTGGGGTCAAGTTAAACATTTTAGTTTGAATTTTATTTTATACTGTGCATTGTTGCAATGTGCTAAATAAATATCGGCATAACTTGTAACTGATTTATTCTTTGAAACTTTAATATTAATGTATGCAATTGCAATGCCTTGATTTTAGTAAAGTTAGTACACAGTCATAGCCATAAATGCAATGATACTAATATTTGGAATAATTTCTTTCGGTGTTTCGGTTTTCGGCCTTGGTTTCCTCTTTTTCGGTTTTCGGTTTCGGCCAAGAATTTTCATTTCGGTGCATCCCTAGTTTTCATCTCTGTTTTTTGTGTTTATTTAAAATAAGACAAATCCGATAATATCTTAATCTTATATCTGTTATTTAACAGTTGAGATGTTCTTTACTGCTGATCTAACAGCAGAAGACACGAGCCAGGGTTTACATCCCAGTTGTGCAGGTGGGGTTACAATGAGCCCCTATTAGAAATATGCCATTATATTCTATACTTCTATGAATTTTTTTGAGAAACCATGAGAAAATGGTGAATAATGACTGAGAGTTAATGTTCAGAAATTATTAATTATTATTTTTTGAACTATGCTGTATAGCTGTATTTAGCGGTGTTTGTAGTCAAACTCAAAAATGCTTATATTTTTAATGATTAAAAAATGCCATTATTTTATTTTAAAAAGTTAATAATTGTATTTTGTTGACAAAATATTATAGTTTGTCGTGTGTATTTTTTTGATTATAACAGGTAACATTTTAAGCTGTTATTTGGTAATGTTACATTGTGCCCCACCACATGTTACAATGTACACATGTTACATTTCACTTCCATTCTTTCGGGGTAAATCAAGAAAAAAGTAAACACTGTATTAATGAAACAAAACCACATAATTGTACTAGACATGTGTGCAATTAATGTGGGAAACAATAAATACTCTGAACCCCAAGTGGATTTACACAAACTGAGAAAGTCAAAAAGCGTTAGGTTGTGCCCCGCTCTCCCTTACATATTAAAATGTCATTTATTCCTGTGATCAAAGCTGAACTCTTCAGAGTCGCATGATCCTTCAGAAATCATTCTAGAGTTGATGCTCAAGAATCATTTATAATTATTATCAATGTTGAAAACAGTTGTGCTGCTGCACATTTTTGTGGAACAGATTTTTTTTTTTAACAATTTAAGTCTTTACTGTGACTTTTGATAAAATGAATCCATCTTTTCTGTATAAAGATATATATATTTTTTCAAATATAAAAAATATTTATAAAACAGAACAATGGCCAATTATAAAAACATTAGAATTCAATAAAGCGGTGTTCACCCAAAAATGAATTGTCATTAATTACTTTCCCTCGTGTAGCTCCAAACCCATAAGACTTTTGTGCAAAAAACAAATGAAGATATTTTTAGCAGATGCCTTGTGTGCACAAAAAAAGCGTCTTATTCACAAATTATGTATCTTTGACGCATATTCACAAGTGCACCAGCTCTCACAGCAACACAACACGGATGCATGGTGCTGAACATGTGTCAGATATACATTTTGTGAATAAAGATGCTGTTTTATTGCGCACACAAAGCATTCATGTCGCTTCATAAAATCGTGGTTAAACCACTGGAGTCATATGGATTACTTTAATGTCTTTATACCTTTCTGGGGTAAACTGTGAAATGGGGGGACATAAATCTCTCAGATTTCATTAAAAAGATCTTCATTTGTGTTTCAAAGATGAACAAAAGTCTTACAGGTTTGTAACAACATGAAGGTGAGTGATGAAACTTTTTGGTTAAATTTTATACATTAGGTAAATCAGACAACATCAATCAACTTCTTGTTCTTCTGCTCCTTCCACCATCCCAATCACGACAGAAGCTTCCACTTTGAATGCTTTAGCCTGGCTGTTTTTCTCCAGCATCTAAAGTGAGAAAGAAAACAATAACAGAAATGTAAATGAAAAAACAAAAAAAAAACAATGGTTGTCCAAAATGTAAAGTATACACCATCACTGTTAGGGCATTTCCACCTCAGGGCACAAAAGACTGGAAACTGACTAATAGCATGAGAACAATTTACTAACATTTTCAACAGTTTTGTTACTTCCTATACATTGCAAATGTTGCACAATTAAAATGACTATGCAAGTACTACAAAAAAGTAAACTGCTGAAATGTTAAAAGGACAGTACACTGGAAATACGGTCATCTTACTCACCCTCATATGATTTAAAAATGTATGGGTTTTCTGTCAATACAATGAAAGTCAATGGGACACTACATTGTTTTCATTGTATGGGCAAAACAGTTCTTCAAATCTCAAATGGCTTTGTCTGTATTCCCCAGAAGAAAGTCATATTGGAGCAACATGAGGGTGAGTAAATGACAGAATCTTGTCAGAATGTCTTTGTTAACAGAATAACAATGATTTTAACTTCATGCATGAATATGTAGCTTTAACTTAACAGTAAAAGTGTAAAGGTGTAAAAGTTCTCAGCAAAAGAAAGCTAACTGTACTGCTTTCCACCTACGGTTTGGCATGTTCAGCACCGCGGTTCATCTCAAATCTGATGCCGCATTCGCATCTATAATATTTTTTTTTTGAAAATAACACGTAAAACAGACAGAGTTAGGATAATGTATGTTTTCATAAAGGGACTTTGGTATTACTTACCAGTCATATGGTTCATAATGTCTAGAGATGTTCTTCGACAGGAGTATGCTCCATCTATGGCCATCAGCCAGGAAGAATATACACACATTAGTCAAAAATATTTAGTAGCCTATACAATACCAGGTTTATTAGAAATAAACTATAGCAGAGGTAAAATGCAGAATAGAAAAAGAGTAATACAGATATGCAAAAAAATTATCCTAAAATAACAGAATTTACATTTTTAGGTTTACTATTTAGTAATACTAATACAGTGTAAACAATAAAAGCCTTTTTAAAAGAACAAAAAATGTGTGTGTGTGTGTATATATTAAAAAAAAAATATATATATATATATATATATATATATATATATATATAAGTTTGCAAAAGAAAATTACAAATGCATGGTGATATATATTTAGGTTAACATTAATTAGCTTACTTCCAAACAAAACTATCAAAATATCTCATCTACACATAAGATGTGATTTTAAAAGCCCCAACTTCCATAAACAAGAGCTCAAGTCTATAACTTAGTTAACGTTAGCATAACGGTTGCAACAGTAGATGCTAAAGGATTTTTTCCGAAGACACTAAACCATTTCTATAAAGTAATATTCAACGCAAGCGTGTCATTTACATGAAAGAAAGTGTCAGTAACATTTGTATGTACTATTTGTGTAATTTTAGGCACTAAACTTACCTGAAATTATGAAAACAACAATGAGAGACGGAGTTTTGCAGCTTGTCTCTTGTCAGTTGAGTTGAGTTGACGCTCCGTTTCCATGGTAACGCCCTCTGCGCCAGTTCAAATGTGACGTGAATGTTCAGCGCGCGCGCCCATTAAAACCATGATTAAAACACGTAGAAGTCACGTAGAATTTACATAAATGTCAAATTGATGGAGTGAATTATTTGATAATCAGATCAAATGTCCTGAAACTCGATACATTAAGTGGATAGCAGGCCTGTGAACCTAGCCTACATCAAACTGTAAATTGAATGAGAATAAAGCAGTATTAAGAATGTAAAACTATTTTGAAGTCAGATTATATAGGTTATAATATGCTATATGCTACATAAGGCATGAATATATTTTCTCATACTGTATATGTACAATTACAGATGTAAATGAAGCATTTTCTATGTATTTTTTACATATATTTTTTTTAAAGCATTTCAATATATTTAACAGTGCTCTTCACATATAGCTAAATGTGAATATATTAGCCTACATATATTACATATGGGTGCAATTAAAATGAATTTATTAATAGGCTATATAAGTGCTCCGATTTATTATGGTCTAATAGTGTTTAAAATACTGTGATAGACTATTTTATGGATGCAACGATGCATTAGGCATATTAGCCTACTGAATGTAGTGATTGTTAAATGTTCAGAAATAGATGTACTAATACACAGCACAAGCGTTTTCAAAGAGATATGGCCCACTAGGGGCGATTCTTGCTGGATTTCTGCCATGCCAAATCATACAGTAGGCTATGTTTATATATGGTTTGCGAACGTACTGCTTATACACAAATCATTTATCTGCTGGTTGTGCGATGACACGCTCGTAACTTGAAACCATTTCTACAACAATCTATTTCTTCACTTGCTTTAATAGACGGACTAATTATGTTTATGGCTATATTAGGACTAGCCTATATATTATGTGGTCCGAAACAGACGCGCATCTTGGGCTAAATTTGGACCAAATCTGACGGACTAAACAGAGCCCAGTTTTCGACGTCTTTTTTTGGGCTAAATTTAGACAAAATCTGACGGACCAAATTGAGCCCAGTTTTAGACGTCTTTTTTGGGCTAAATTTGGACCAAATATGACGGACTAAACAGCCCAGTTTTCGACGTCTTTTTTGGGCTAAATTTAGACAAAATCTGACGAACCAAACAGAGCCCAGTTTTCAACGTCTTTTTTTGGGCTAAATTTAGACAAAATCTGACGGACCAAACAGAGCCCAGTTTTCAACGTCTTTTTTTGGGCTAAATTTAGACAAAATCTGACGGACCAAACAGAGCCCAGTTTTCGACGTCTTTTTTGGGCTAAATTTGGACCAAATCTGACGGACTAAACAGAGCCCAGTTTTCGACGTCTTTTTTGGGCTAAATTTAGACAAAATCTGACGAACCAAACAGAGCAGTTTTCAACGTCTTTTTTTGGGCTAAATTTAGACAAAATCTGACGGACCAAACAGAGCCCAGTTTTCGACGTCTTTTTTGGGCTAAATTTGGACCAAATCTTACGGACCAAACAGAGCCCAATTTTCAACGTCTTTTTTTGGGCTAAATGAAGGCTATGACGGGCCGACTTGATTTAGCCCAAAAAACAACGTCCAAAAGACGTCTGGTGCTGGGTGGGTAATGTTAACAAAATTGTGATAATGTATTGAAATTAACATTAAGACAAATAAATGCTTTGTGAGTGCAGTTAACTGATGTTAATTAATGACCATTATTCTAAAGTGTTATTCCCACCTTGAGATTTTATAAAAAAAAAGGACTCTCTCTCTATACATCATATATATATATATAAAAATTACACTATTACAATACACTACTTCCTTCCAAAGACATTGTAAAGGCAAATTACAACATGCTTAGTATTTGTTGTCTAAGCCTGATGTACAGGGCTCTGCCACTCTCTGCATCTTCAGGGACACTGAGATGAAGTTCGTCCATTAACATACAACAAAGTTCGAAAACTGTGTCATCACAGGGGTACGTCGGTGTTACACACTCCTCTTGGCAGTTTTGAACATCAGCAGGGTCACACCGATAGATATGATCCTCTGACCCGTAAAGATGAGGAGCCATATACAGTACGGCCGGTCGTCCACGTGGTGCAATAATATTACGCTGTGTTCGGATGCGGTGTGCATTCCACATCTGGGTAAAATCGTCGAGCTCACCCTAAAAAAAAGAATTGTCGAGACCAATCTTGTTAAAACATCTACTTTATAAAGAGTATACTTGTTATAGACTACACGAATGCAAAATTAACAGTTTAGTACTAGTGGACATTGGATAAAACATGAAGAAATAACAAATTAAGCCTTAAAATGCAACCTAAGAGGGAGTAAAATCTTTGCGTGGCAACAGGCGCACCTGCAACGGGACCTTTCACAATACAGGCTAGAGGTCTTCACGGACCACCCGAGACCCGTGGACCCGGGACCCGTACGGATCCGGGTCTATATTTTTAATGGTCAGTCGGGTCCCAATATATTACTTCGGGTCCTGGGTCTGTTTAACATTGTGTGTATCTAATAACCGGACTCGGAGAACACCTGTCCGTGATCAGAGTCAGTCAGCACGGCTTCTGTGTTGAAAACGATCTCTCTTTCGCTCGCGCTCATGAAAATGCTATATGATGGCCATTTATAGAAAGTGGGCAGATTTAATGCAAGCGAACGGTAATAATGTAACCTACTCATTGATGTACTTAAATAATGTTTCAAATCAGCAACAAAATCTCAGGTGAACTGTCACATAAATGTTTTCTATGACACTCAAATTGTAAAAAGGCTCATATTTCAGGTTGCTACAGTTAACGTGCAAGTGCAGTCTCAAGCGTTTCTATGGCAACCCGAGCTTCCGCAGTGACTGTAATGACTAAAAATAATAGGCTATGAATTAACCGTCTTGTTTAATCTTAAAGTTTTGGTGGTCAGAATCAGCTAACAGAGATTATAGCAAATAAATAATGCTGCTAATGTCAGCGGCCATGGCACGAACAATCGTTATTAGTTCAAAAGGGCAAACAGTCAAAGTTATTATGCGAGTTAACTCGAGTCGAAATGCAAATCTGTAAATTCGCATTTGGCATCCGTCACCGTGACATAAAGTGGACTTTTACAGTTGAAATTAGTGAATTAAGCATGCTTGGAATAACAAGAGAGTAATAACACGGATATAACTTTTCTTAGCAAGGATTGTAGGCTAATGCATCACAATCAGGTAGCCTACAGGGACAAAAAGTTTTATTTTTTCGCAGCTTGTTTATTGACTTGTTAAGAGAAGATTACTATGGAATATGAGACAATCGGGTCCAGTCGGGTCTGCTTCCTGCCGGGTTCGGTTCGTTATCACACAATAGACGGGTCGGTTCCGGGTAGGCACATTTTTGGCATTTCTCGGATCTGCACAGGTCAGGGTCCAGCTTTTGAAATAATAGACGGGCCCGGGTCGGTTCTGTGTAGCACATCACGGGTCTCATCGGCTTCGGGTACGAATTTTTGGACCCGTGTAGACCTCTACTACAGGCAGTGCATTTACATCGCAAGCGGGCCCCTGACGACTTCGCGGGATATTGTGACACTTAGCCTACATTTCAAATGAAATGCACTCGTTTCAAATAACACGGCATTCGCGCTCTACCGCAGCTTAGCCTACTGACCACCTTTTCGTATCAGAGCATTTGAGTGAAGCAGAGTGTTGTGACGCTCCAGATATTCCGCTCTATGCAGCGCGCTCCAAAACTCACTCTTGTGAAGTGTTTTATTTAAAAGTAGCGATTTCAAGCTTTTTTTAGACGTATTTTTCATATTTATTTGATAAGTAGCCTATGAGTTTCAGATTCTCTCGCAGAGAGCTGAAAACGCACCGTTTTTATTTATTTTACAAAAGCGCAAAGTTGTCTCGTTAGTGTAGAATGTATAGCCTAATAAAAGTAGACAAATAATAGTTTATAATTATGTCTCACATTGACTGACATGATTTGACCAGCAGCAAATGTCACATCACCTGCTTGTTATTTGATGGTTCTTATGTGCCAAATGCTGTCTTTTTTGTTCGCGCTAAAGTAAATTTAAAATAGCCTAATAATAGGAGAATGAAAACAGTCTGGCCGATCTCACTATGCAGCAGTTTAGCCAAGCCTGTGCGTAAATCCGCGCCTGTTTACATAATGTGTAAGGTCGCGAAGAAGGTGCATCCATGACGTAAGCCGTGGCATGCGTGTATGTCCGCATAGGCTACATCAGGCGCATAAAACGCGTGGCAGATTTTTCGGCACCTCCTCCTGCCACGCAAAGATGTGACAATAACAATTTTTATCAATGGCAAAGTTATAAACTCACACTTGAAACCCTTTTATTAATCTTTCTTACGCCATTAATTTTATTTACGTCCAAGTTAAAAATGAAATACAAATAATGTATTGCTCTTTATATTTTAGGTCAATTTGGTTTTCCGATCACTTATCATATTAACTTAAAAAACAACGTTAATAAAACAGCAACATTGTGAAAATACGTAGGCCTGTAACGTAAAAAACGACATTAACGACGATAGATGTAGGCTACGTAGGAAAAAAGCGTTTTCACAACGTGAAAAAAAATTTTTTTTTTACATTTTTGTTTTTGCTTGAAGGTACTTGCCCTTAGGAATAACTAAGTATTCAGAAGGTTTAACATACCTGCAGAATCCTCATGAAGGAAAACTGCACAAGTGACCGATCAAGGAAATCCCCAGTAAAATGGCCTTCTTCTTTTAGAGTTTGAAAGAAATTCATCCAAAACTGAACATTTTCCTTGCGCAGTATACCCCATAGGCTTTCAATCCTTTGGTTGTGATTACTCGAACCGTAAATGAAACTGCGTTGGTAGGCGAATTCATCTGTAGCAGCACGTCGAAGGAACATTTGCATTTGTTCAACAGCGACGTTCTCTGTTCCACGGTCAGCACGGATCCTTTGAGGACATCCTCGCCTTTCTTTCACAGTTTCAATGTAGTATGATGCAATCACCTTTGGGTCACTATTTGTATAAGAGACTTTCAACCACATTAGATGTCGTGAAAATCCGTCGACACATCCATTTATGCAGAGGCCATATGGTTTTAATTTATCATAAGAATCGAGATGCCACATGAAATTTGGCCCTGGGTTGTGGTATCTCCTCCGTCGCAGTTTTCTCGCTCGCCTGTGTGCCACTCCAACTGGATCCAAAACACTTAAGAGCAATCTGACCGTTTCCCTTTTCACAACAAGTCCCTCTTGAATGCACTTCAGGTGCATCATCCTATAGCCAACCATCTGGCCTGATGTTTCAAGCTGCTGATTAACAAAGTAAGCAACATCTAACACGTCAGTAAAGTGCTTCCTCCGACAAAGCCTATTCTTCCTCAGAATGTTTTGGAGGGTTCTAAGACACATTATTATGCCATGCTGCTGGCTAAGAACTTCGAGAATCTCTCTGTATTGCAAACCCAAATAGAAATAAAACCCTACAATCCGATTTAGATCCATGACAAGTTAACAATCTCTTTACCGCCACATAGTGACGTCTTTAGGCATAGGACCATTGCTGTTTGCCCTATATTTGCCCGACTTAAATTAATTATATTGTTAGAACGGCTATTGTAAGAATGCAGTGCAAGCCAAGACGATACAATAGGAAGTTTATTATAGGGCCAATAAAGGTAAGCACAAGAAGGAATCGACAATAGGCTATAGAAATATCTGAAGTAGGCTACTATACCATAAGAATTAGGCGATCTCTTTGGCAGCGGCAAGTCTCACCGCCACTTCCGGTGGCATCCTCAGGCCGGTTTCACACCGCACGCGTAAGCAGCGCGTATTTTTTTCGGCGCACATGTTAACAGATTAGTGCATTCACACCGGCAGCGGAGCAGAAGCAGCAGAAGCCGCGATCGTTTCGGCGCTGGGTCTATTTTTAACGCGCTGCTCACGCTGAATTAAAGCCACAGTACATTGTTCTGATCAAAATTAACCTGGTTAACATGAAAAATAAGAAATTTCATCATGAAATCATGTAGTGAAGTGTTCCGTGTGTTTCACAAACACCAAATGACATCCGGCGCTGCAAAAAAAAAAGAAATAAAATACTCGAAAACACATCACTGCCAGAAGTTTTTAATCAAACTACAAAAGCCTGTTTAAATGATTAAAACTAGAGGCTTATCTTAACTTTAAGGTTACTTTTATCATGTAAACTACCTTTATACAGCATGTTATATGCATAGGCTATGTGTTTGGGACAGAGGGGAACACAGTCGCATTTGCAGCAGATATATGCTGCCCATCATAAATCACAGCACGAGACAGACAGGGGTCGGAGGAGAACACCTGAAAATGTGACAGAATGGACAATATTCGTCTGTATTTGCAATACACGAGCTGCGGTTCAGCTGCGCGAGACAAACGCTGCCAGTGTGAAAGCACAACGAGTCATCAGACTTCCTCATCAGACTTCCTCCTCCTACACCAGGGATTTAAAAGGAAAAATATCGATGCACCTATTTTGATGTTTTTTTTATTGCCATTTCCAATTTTACTTAGAAGCAAATTGGTCAATTCAATTCTAAAACTTTTTGCAGATTTTTTAAAGCAAATATGTGTAGCTCTTTGATATTAGAGGCAAACTGCATTTTTATTACAGTTCCTACTAAGATGTTATGCACACAGCATGGCGTGACTATAGCTTCATGAAATTATGCTTCATAAGAAAATTCAGGTAACACTTAACAATACGGGTGCACTAATATGCATTAATTAATGCTTAACTAATGCACAGATAATAATGAGTTAATGTGTTACTAATGGTGAACTAACCCATTTATTAATTATTACTGCATCAGCAACTAATGAAGATTCTACATGATTAATAGATTAAGTAATCATTAAATTGTTATTAGTTAAATGTTTCATAATGTATTAATTCCTTAATAACATATTATATGAACTAATAATGTAAATTAATGTGTGAATTACCACAACGGGTCAAAGCCATGCATTTCAACTTCCAGTTGTCTGCTTTAATTAATCATTAGCTAATGATTTACAGATATGTCATTATGTTATGACTTTACTTGTTGGGGCACATATTAACGATTAGGTTATGATTAGGTTAATACCTTTTCATGATATGCTAATTTTTTGAGATAGGAATTTTGGGTTTTCATGAGCTGTATGCCAAAATCATCAGTATTAAAACAATAAAAGACCTGAAATATTTCAGTTGGTGTGCAATGAATCTAAAATATATGAAAGTTTATTTTTTATCATTACATTATGGAAAATAATGAACTTTTATCACAATATGCTAATTTTCTTAGAAGGACCTGTATGACATTATATAGATAAGGGGTCATGGGCCCACAAAAAATAGTTGTGCTTTTAAAATAAAGAAAACAAACAGGGCGCGCGCTTTCTTTCGTCCAATAGTCTCTGAACTGTAGCGCATCTCATAATATTCTAATTAAAATATGTGGAAGTGAATGTGTTTTTGCGCGTGATGAGTTTGCACAGCGATAGCTGTCGGATGTCCACATTTTTTCCCAAAATATACAAAAGTATGTGGCCAGTTAACATTATTGTTTCATACACAATGTGTCTAACTGATATGAATAAACATTTGTTTATTATCGCTGAAATGATGATCCTGCTGCTCCGTGAACGGACTCATTCATATCTCATTCAAATAATACGCACGACTCTTGAGCACGACGCAGTTGGTCACAAGACACACGAGAGCCAATGACATTTTACATTCAAAGCTGGCGTAATGACGCAAATGGTCACGAGACAAACGAGAGCCAATGTAATTTCACTATGAAATCTGACCTAACAGGCAATTTTTGAAATCTGATGTGTGTGTTCATGATCTTAAGCGGATGGAGAAGCTGATTGCTTTTGGGGATTTTCTTCACACAAATCAATCGTATGGCTTCGGAACACTTGGAATATTTGTAATTTTTGAATAAATTGTGCATGCAGTCGCATCTGCCTGTTATATCCTGTATTTTGTATCATATAACACTAATGGGGATGGAATGGGGTTGGGTTAAATGTTAAAAAGTGTCTAAATAGCGTACGTTAAATAAAAGTATGCTGGTTTATTAAACTGAGAATCACACTCCAACATGTTATAATGGCAAAATCATAACCAAATATATTATATTTAAAGTGTACCTACTTAGGCCTAATGTTTTAATTCTAAATGTTTATTTATGTATGCTGCATGACTGTGACATGTTGAATGCCTATATCTCTGTACTTGTAGCATAAATAGCACAGTTGAGTGCACTTAGATGTTCTAACGATTTAAAGGCTGATTTATACTTCTGCGTCGGACCTTCGCCGTAGTCTCTACGCCGTGATCTGCGCTTTGATTTTCATTTATACTTCTGCGTCGTTGTCCGCGCAGTTACACTTGCAGAGTAGCATGATACCCATGAGAGAGGGGTTCTGGCAGACCAACCACAGCGCTTGCGGTCCGCGTTGAATCGACGCGTTAATTGTTACAAGCATGCAAGTCGCATTATAGAGGAACTCACGGGAACCTGAGGCTTCCTGTTTGTGTTTTTCTCGTTTTATTGTTGCACCGTGTCTGAAAATTGCATAGCTATTAGTCTAATATCCACATTCACCAGAAAGAACAATTGGCTAAGTAATAGTCCTAGTTGCTGGATAGGCCTACGTTACTTGTCTATTATGGCACGTAGGCGTGTTGGTGATGGTGTTATGATGGTGGCGTGATGGTGTTATGAAAACTACACAGACTAAACGCCCTAGGTTAGCCTATTTATGACAACCTTTTACGGTAGTAGCTAGGCTATATGGGGGCAACATCAATTTAATCTCAATAAAAGTTAGCCAGGAATGAATGCATATGCATTAACAGTATCAGTATAACTACAATGCGTTAATTGATTCCCTGTCTTATTCTGCCCTCTTGTGGCGGATATTGGAATGAAAACAACGCTTAACATATTATGTTGAAATAACGAGTTATAATGTTGAAATAACAACTTAATATCTTGAAATAACGAGTTATTATGTTGAAATAACGAGTTATTATGTTGAAATAACGACTTAATATCTTGAAATAACGAGTTATTATGTTGAAATAACGACTTAATATCTTGAAATAACAAGATATTATGTTGAAATAACGACTTAATATCTTGAAATAACGAGTTATTATGTTGAAATAACGACTTAATATCTTGAAATAACAACTTAATATCTTGAAATAACGAGTTATTATGTTGAAATAACGAGTTATTATGTTGAAATAACGACTTAATATCTTGAAATAACGAGTTATTATGTTGAAATAACGACTTAATATCTTGAAATAACAAGATATTATGTTGAAATAACGACTTAATATCTTGAAATAACGAGTTATTATGTTGAAATAACGACTTAATATCTTGAAATAACGAGTTATTATGTTGAAATAACGACTTAATATCTTGAAATAACGACTTAATATCTTGAAATAACGAGATATTATGTTGAAATAACGAGTTATTATGTTGAAATAACGACTTAATATCTTGAAATAACGAGATATTATGTTGAAATAACGACTTAATATCTTGAAATAACGAGATATTATGTTGAAATAACGAGATATTATGTTGAAATAACGACTTAATATCTTGAAATAACGAGATATTATGTTGAAATAACGAGATATTATGTTGAAATAACGACTTAATATCTTGAAATGACGAGATATTATGTTGAAATAACGAGATATTATGTTGAAATAACGACTTAATATCTTGAAATAACGAGATATTATGTTGAAATAACGAGATATTATGTTGAAATAACGACTTAATATCTTGAAATAACGACTTAATATCTTGAAATAACGAGTTATTATCTTGAAATAACGAGATATTATGTTGAAATAACGACTTAATATCTTGAAATAACGACTTTATATCTTGAAATAACGAGTTAATATGTTGAAATAACGAGATAAGTTTTCTTTTTTTTTTTTCCTCCCACCACAAAGATTTTTTTTTTTTTTTTCACCATGCGGTTCAGGGCTTCCGTATTAGTGCACTCATTTATTGTCATAAATTAAAAATAATTGATAAATAAATACATAAAAAAAAAAATACATTGAATAGGGGAGAGCGGGGCACAACCTAACGCTTTTTGACTTTCTCAGTTTGTGTAAATCCACTTGGGGTTCAGAGTATTTATTGTTTCCCACATTAATTGCACACACGTCTAGTATAATTATGTGGTTTTGTTTCATTAATACAGTGTTTACTTTTTTCTTGATTTCCCCCTGAAAGCATGGAAGTGAAATGTGACCACATGCCCCGTAGGTGGGGTACATTATAACATGACCAAATAACAGCTTAAAATGTTACCTGATATAATAAAAAAAAATATACAAGACAAACTAATATATTTTGTCAACAAAATACAATCATTAACTTTTAAAAATATAATAATGGCATTTTTGAATCATTAAAAATATAAGCATTTTTGAGTTTGACTACAAACACATCGCTAAATACAGCTATACAGCAGAGTTCAAAACATAATAATAATTAATCATTTATGAACATTAACTCTCAGTCATTATTCACACTTTTCTCATAGTTTTTCAAAAGAATTCATAAAAGTATAGAATATAATGGCATATTTCTAATAGGGGCTCATTGTAATGCAGGGCCGGCCCTGACCAATTTGCTGCCCTAGGCAAGATTTTACTTGGTGCCCCTTGTATCAAGGTTTAGCACTATTATCATTCTAAGTTGTGGAAACACTCGTACTGTTTTATTTTTGTAATACATTGATGTTTTATTTTTATTGTTGTTGTTTTATATGATGTCCAGTCCATTCTACCCCGTCATTATGTTCATGATATTATTATTATTTTTTATTTTTTAAAGGCTGATGATAGTAAAACTGTACAAAAATTGCACCTATGCCACATTACAGCCTAAAAACAAAGAGCAAGAGTGCATCTAACATTCATGCACAAACTATTCATTGAGAACTAGCAAAAGTGTTTGTTTTCCAGTAGATGGCAGCAATCTTCCACTAAACTATGAGCATTCATGTTTTCACCAGGAATTAAACTGAGAAATGTTTATATTTAATGTGAATTTTACATAAAATTTTGCTATTTTAAATAAACCTGTGTATAAATATCATTACTAATTTCGGCAAATACATTTTAAAATGTCTATACACCCCCTTAAAACTGCACAACTGCAGAGTAAAAACATTAGGCTATTAAAAAAGTGATATTACATGCGTTTAATATTTTTATATTATTTAATTTTTACAAAATCACACTGGCTGTGGCCTCTGGAGAACCCAGAACAGCTGCTTGCATAAAGTTTAAGGTAAAAATAACTGGAATTAATTAGCAAACATTAGTATTTTACTACTATGCAATTAAATAAACTGTTCATTAATTTGCCTACATCCCTTTACTTCTGTCTTTACACTGCAAAAAATGCTCTTCTTATTTAGAATATTTTTCTTGTTTCCAGTCCAAATATCTAAAAACTCTTAAATCAAGGTGCATTTACTAGATACGTAAAATGACATAAGACATTTTTCTTGTTTACTTGAAAATAAAATCAAAATGAAGTGAGTGAGTGAGTTTTTGCTTAAAACAAGCAACATTATCTGCCAATGGGGTGAGAAAAATAATCTTTTTTCTGTTTGGGACAGAAACAAGATTTCAATCAGAAACAAGATTATTTTTCTCACTCCATTGGCAGATAATTTTGCTTGTTTTAAGCAAAAACTCACTTCATTTTGATTTTATTTTCAAGAAAACAAGAAAAATATCTTCTGTTATTTTACTTATCTAGTAAATGCACCTTGATTTAAGAATTTTTAGATATTTAGACTAGAAACAAGACACAAATACTACGTAAGAAGAGCAGTGTATCCCTTATCTTCAATGCATCAGAGGGCTTCTGTCTTTTTTGACACTTCAATTCGGCCATCCGTCATAAATAATCAGGCAACTTTCACCGTGTCTACACCTGGCGCGAGCGGCCAAGCACCCTAAAAAATGAAAGCAATCCTGTCTGCGTTGGATGCGGCGAGAGGCGACGCGACACAACAAATTGATCGCACGTTATATTTCTGACGCACTTCAAGTAGCTCGGCGGGGGGAGATTGATGAGGCGGACCGGGAAGAGGCGGGGGACTTATTTACGTTTTTTTTGTTGCGCTTTATTTGGTAATATTTCAAATTAATATTAATAAAATAGTATCAGTAATACATTTTGGCGCCCCTATAGATGAGTGGCGCCCCTAGCATTTGCCTATTCCGCCTATGCCACGGGCCGGCCCTGTTGTAATGCAACGCACCCCATCTGCGCAACTGGGATGCAAACCCCGGCTCGTGTCTTCTGCTGTTAGATCAGCATTAAAGAACATCTCAACTGTTAAATAACAGATATAAGATTAAAATAATATCAGATTTGTCTTATTTTAAATAAACACAAAAAACAGAGATGAAAACTAAACTTAAGTAAGAAATTTACTTTTGCTATGGTTAAATACATGTTCAGTAATATCTTCCAGAGCTTTTTTAATTTTTGCGCTATTTTTGTCTCTAAATAATGTTGATATGGCAACTAGTAAATACATTAAGTTTCGTCATCCTGGCATGTGTGGAAAGGGTTAAAACATGCGCTTTACAACTAACCCCGCGTTAGGTTGTGCCCCGAGCTCCCCAATAATAATTGTTGTTGTTATTATTATTATAATTATCATTTGCCTATTGTTGCATTTAGGCTATATGCATTTAGAAGAAGAAAAGGGAACAAAGAAATGAAAAGTCAGTCATAATACACAATGCCAGGTTTATTAGGCAATAATAATAAAGTGCTAAGATTATTAGGCTACAGTTAAACAAGATTTTGACACACATAATTCTTATTAAATCGTTGTATTCCGCCACCCGTTTATAGAGAATCACTGCAGTTAATATAATTTGATGAATAATACACAATAAAACAATAAGATTCGTGGGAGTTTGCTGTTCTTCTTCTAAAATGAATCCGTGAGTAAAGTTTTTACAAACCCGTGCGCACGGATTGTTAAAGCGTGCGCACGGATTATGAATTTGTGGGAACAGATTTAAAAACCGAGGGTACGGTTTGCAAAATCTGAGCGCACGGATTGGAAATTCGTGGGTACGGTTTATTAATCCGTGGGCACGATTTGTTAAACCGAGGGAACAGTTTAAGAAATCGTGATCACGGTTTATAAACTGAGGGAACGGATTGCAAAACCGTCGGCACGGATTGGGTTTTTTCCTCCTATAGGTGACCTGCCGGGCTCCGTAACCTGCCGGGCTCCGTAGCATGATACCCATGAGAGAGGGGTTCTGGCAGACCAACCACAGCGCTTGCGGTCCGCGTTGAATCGACGCGTTAATTGTTACAAGCATGCAAGTCGCATTATAGAGGAACTCACGGGAACCTGAGGCTTCCTGTTTGTGTTTTTCTCGTTTTATTGTTGCACCGTGTCTGAAAATTGCATAGCTATTAGTCTAATATCCACATTCACCAGAAAGAACAATTGGCTAAGTAATAGTCCTAGTTGCTGGATAGGCCTACGTTACTTGTCTATTATGGCACGTAGGCCTATTAGACAAGTGGAATATAGTTGATGGTGTTATGAAAACTACACAGACTAAACGCCCTAGGTTAGCCTATTTATGACAACCTTTTACGGTAGTAGCTAGGCTATATGGGGGCAACATCAATTTAATCTCAATAAAAGTTAGCCAGGAATGAATGCATATGCATTAACAGTATCAGTATAACTACAATGCGTTAATTGATTCCCTGTCTTATTCTGCCCTCTTGTGGCGGATATTGGAATGAAAACAACGCTTAACATATTATGTTGAAATAACGAGTTATTATGTTGAAATAACGACTTAATATCTTGAAATAACGAGTTATTATGTTGAAATAACGACTTAATATCTTGAAATAACGAGTTATTATGTTGAAATAACGAGTTATTATGTTGAAATAACGAGTTATTATGTTGAAATAACGACTTAATATCTTGAAATAACGAGTTATTATGTTGAAATAACGACTTAATATCTTGAAATAACAAGATATTATGTTGAAATAACGACTTAATATCTTGAAATAACGAGTTATTATGTTGAAATAACGACTTAATATCTTGAAATAACGAGTTATTATGTTGAAATAACGACTTAATATCTTGAAATAACAAGATATTATGTTGAAATAACGACTTAATATCTTGAAATAACGACTTAATATCTTGAAATAACGAGATATTATGTTGAAATAACGACTTAATATCTTGAAATAACGACTTAATATCTTGAAATAACGACTTAATATCTTGAAATAACGAGATATTATGTTGAAATAATGAGATATTATGTTGAAATAACGACTTAATATCTTGAAATAACGAGATATTATGTTGAAATAACGAGATATTATGTTGAAATAACGACTTAATATCTTGAAATAACGACTTAATATCTTGAAATAACGAGATATTATGTTGAAATAACGAGATATTATGTTGAAATAACGAGATATTATGTTGAAATAACGACTTAATATCTTGAAATAACGAGATATTATGTTGAAATAACGAGATATTATGTTGAAATAACGACTTAATATCTTGAAATAACGACTTAATATCTTGAAATAACGAGATATTATGTTGAAATAACGAGATATTATGTTGAAATAACGACTTAATATCTTGAAATAACGACTTAATATCTTGAAATAACGAGTTATTATGTTGAAATAACGAGTTATTATCTTGAAATAACGAGATATTATGTTGAAATAACGACTTAATATCTTGAAATAACGACTTTATATCTTGAAATAACGAGTTAATATGTTGAAATAACGAGATAAGTTTTCTTTTTTTTTTTTTCTCCCACCACAAAGATTTTTTTTTTTTTTTTCACCATGCGGTTCAGGGCTTCCGTAATTTATCACTTAGTCTTAAACTTATTTGTGATTTAAATCTGGGAATATACACCGACTTTCTGACTCACTGGATCTTTAGATCCATCTGTATAAATCTGTATAAAAGAATAAAATGTTCTAAAAACCACTGATTTCAAAACTATTACTATTCCCTTCTTCTTTTTCCCGGGCCTCTAACAATCTCATTTCAACAACAGGTTCTGTAATATTCCATCCTGATACACCGTTTAGTGGTATATTAGGACAGATAACTTCATCCTTCAGGCCACATTCATTGACCCACTGCTCATATTTCCTTCCAAAACTATTCCTCCATTCTTTTTATATTCCCAGCAATCTTTTAAATCTGTGCGTGTGTGGTGTAAATGAACCCAATACATCAAAGACATTCTCTCTCTTCTCAAATCTAATGGCATCTCCCCCATTTCAACCCTGATGGCATCTAAAGGGGTTGATCTTATTGCTCCACAACATATTCTGAGTGCTTTAGATTGAATATTTTCCAATTTCTTCATCTCTACTTTAGATCCAGCCCCATCCACTGCACATCCATAATCTATACTAGAGCGAATTAATGCTTGATATATATGTACTAATGATCTCTTGCTTGCTCCCCATTCATATGTGGATATTGAAACCATACAGTTTACTATACCTTTGCATTTATTTTCAATTTTCTTAATATTCCATGTTAATTTTTCATCAAAGATTAGTCCAAGATATTTGCATTCTGTCACTCTTTCTAATGGTTGATCATATAATTTCAATGTAATCTGCATACAATGCCTTTCCAATATTAGGATTAAGTTTTTCAAATATATCATTAATTATTAAATTAAACACAATTGGACTGATTACACTTCCTTGTGGGGTCCCATTCAGAATATCATAAGACGTTGACATTTCTTCCCCTATTCTAACTTGGAAAGTGCGTTCAAACAAGAAATCTAGTATCCAATTATACATTCTCCCCCTATTCCGATTTTATTTAGCTTAATTAATAGTCCTTCCGACCATAGAGGATCATATGCTTTTTTCAATGTCAAAGCAAACAGCAATCAAATATTCTTTCATTATAATTCTTTTTTAACATCATTCTCAAATAATATTAGAGCTTCCATTGTAGACCTCTTTTTCCTGAGCTGATGTTAATATTTCTTTTTTTCTCTAAAAAATAACTCAACTTTCTTACTATCATTTTCTCCATTACTTTACACAATGTCGATGTAAGGGCAATTGGTCTATAACTATTAGCTTTTGTTGCATTTTTCCCTGGTTTCACTATTGGTATCGCTATTGCACTTTTCCACTCTTTGGGTAATATGCCTTCACTCCATATATGATTATAAAGATCCAATAATGCTTTAAAGGCCACCTCTGGTACATTTTTTAACATACTATAACTGATCATGTCTCTCCCTGGTGTTGTATTCTTTGAATTATTAATGGCTATTTTTAACTCAAAATAATTAAAATCTTCATCCATATTGTTATCAACTTTTTTGTATGAACATTCTTATATACTTTACTTAATTCTTTCCTTCTTTTTAAAAACTTCTCATCCAAGTTTTCAATACTGTGAATTTTTGCAAAGGTTTTAGCTAAGACTTCTGTCTTTTCCTTTTTTGTAACATTCGTTTCCCCTTCTTCTTCTTCAATTAGCGGGATCTCCTTATAACTATTAATACCATTCATTTTCCTAATCATTCTCCACACCACATGCATTTCAGTCTCTCTCCCAATTGTATTGCAAAACTCCTGCCAGGCCTATCTTTTTGCATTTTTAATTACCCTTCCTGCAGTTGTCCTGCAATCCTCTGATATTCTACGATTGCATCTTGAGTTATTAACCTTTTTAAACATCGAAATGCCTTATTCATCTCTCTGATTGCCACTGTGCATTCTTCAGTCCACCACGGTACATTTTTCTCTTTCTTTCCATTACTTCTTATTAAAGGTATATATTGTTCTGCTGCATAAATAATTTCTCCCATCATCTTACTATACTTCTCCTCAATAGTTCCTTATTTTATATTTTTTTGAAAATTTCTTCACACATCATATGGAATTATTTCCATTTTGCCTGTTTAAATCCCCATACACATTGACTAATATTTGGCTTTTGTACTGAATTTTGAATTTCACATATTACTGGCCAATGATCACTACCCATATTGTCTTCACATACTGTCCAAGTGCACTTTCCAGCTAAAGCACTTTCCAGATCTAAACAAGACGTACCACCTGTCATTATATCCATCGTTGTTAGTTTACCATCATTCAAACACACCAGTGAAAGTACTTCTATAAAACTATCTACAATTTCTCCATTATTTTCTGTTTTTTTGCTACCCCATAATCCATTGTGAGCATTAAAATCCCCACATATACCCCACATATTTACCCTGTATATCACCCATAACTTCTAATGTATTATTACTTAATTCTTTACATGAATTATAAAAATGTGTTATTCTGATTACCTCTTGAATTCCCATTATTGTTGTATTAACATACTCTGCATTACTATTTTCCATATATTCTTTTATATGCTATTCCTTCATTGATAAATGTTGCACACCCTCCACCTCTTCCATTTCCTCTATCCTTCCTCTCTATTACGTATCCATTGATCTTAAAAGCCAAGGAGCTCTTTAACCATGTCTCTTGAATACACAATGTCTGGTGTTTTTCCCATCTCTGTTATATATATTTTAAATTCTTGCCCATTTGCTATTAAGCTCCTAGCATTCCAATGTAGTAGTAGGAAGGATATTATAAAACTAAGTATCACTACTCTGAGTCATATCCAGTGCATTTGCATTTCCTTCTTTGGTTTTCAAAATCTCATGGACTTCCTCAGCTGAATCTCCTGAAACTTACCTTTAGGAATTTATTAGCACATTCTACAATAATAGCTTATCCGACTTCCTCTCTACTTGTGATGTACCATTTATTACAGCACAAATGAATGCCACAAAATCAATTTTATTTATCAGGAAGTGCATATCTGATTCATTCCATGGGCTAGCTTTTGCATTGTTTTAACTTTTTGTATTTCCCAAGCTTCCTGTTGTACAGGGCATCCTGCATACGCTGCACTTTGTCCTCCACCACAGTTACAGCATTTGATCTCAGCTCCCTCCTAACACTTGCCATATTCATGTTGTCCTCCACAGTTCGTGCATGGTATTTTTCCTTTGCACTAGGGCTGCACGATTAATCGAAATCGAACCGCAATCGCGATGTGGCTTATGTGCGATTATGAAAGCGCAAAGGCTGCGATTTTAATTAAATAAATAAATGCCCAGCGTGTTAGTGAAGAGTGGCTCTTATAACGTGCGTTTGAAAAAACAACACGTGTCAAACAACTTCACAAACTAGTAATGTGGAGTGTTCATAAACCTTTTGTCCAACAAAATACGTTTAATTACACGTTTTAACTCACTTCATATAGTCAGTCGAGTGTTTGTGAGCTGACGTGGCTTCTTATCACAGAATGAGGCAGACAACGCTTTATTTTATAGGCAGTGATAAAGTCTATGTCAATTAGGGCTGTCAAAATTGCTCAAAAATGACGTTCGAATATTCCCTCTAAAAAAAGCACGAATATTCGAACTATTCGAACATCTGGTTGCGCATTTTATCAATGACGCGCATTACGTCAATAACAGGACAAATGAATACAAAGAGACATAACTACTTATATAGGTAGTCTAGTTAAGTTTAAACATATTTGACAACGTATTACCTACACAAAAACAAGTAAATCAACTAATAGCTAAAGACCGCAGACCTCACTCTCTCTCGCCCTCACGCTCTCTGCGCATAACGGTTTAAATGAACACACACATTTTGAGGCTGATCAAGAGTTTTGTGCAAGCAATTTAAGGTCGCGACACTTGTCCCAAATATAGCAGGCTTCATTCAGTGATTGAAACAAATATTAATATAAGTTTTACAGCATATTATTGAACGCTCCGAGCGAGCTGTGCTGTGGTAAACATGGAACTTTTCTTTGACTTAAAACGGTAAATAATCAAACCAGTGGAAGCAGTGCATTTATCCTTTATTCATGCAATATCTATTCAGTCAGTACCTCGGCTCCATTGCTTGACAGAACTTCAGCCTGCCCCATCCACGACACTGATCGCTCTCATGTCCTTACAAATGAACAAAATTAATTTCTCCGTTATGGCCTCTTGTCATGTTGCAGACAGAGAGCTTGTGGCGGACGATGCAAAGTAAGGCTGGTCCAGTTTGCACATACAAATTAGTTGCTTATATTTACAAAACGAGCCTACAAAAGCATAAAAAAGCCCGTTTAATAAAGAAAAGTTCACGAAACTAAGTGAAAACTCACTAAAGTGTTTAGTGAAATTAGGAAACATTTAGATATCATAAATTGAGTTGTATAAGTTAACGTTACATTTCTACATACATTTTGTTCTCATGTCACAAGTAATATCAAGGTTTATTTTGATCTGTTTTACATGATTCTTCTGTAGTGTGGTTTTCGGTGAAGTGTACTAAAATAAATATCGTCACCTGTGTACATTAGCCCACTTCTTCTCGACGCTTTTCCTGATAGTTTATAGAACAATTACTCCGAGTCGCCATCTGTCGTTTAAAAGAAAAGCACAACGGCGAGTCCGTTTGGGGAGGAGTGCGCGCAGTCAGCGGAGGCTCGCGCAGCGGAGACAGGCAAAAGTACACAAGGCTTCAGGCGCGCTAGCGCGCCCACTCGCAAAGCAGACAGCCACATCTCTACTACCGCGGGCGTTTCCCCCCCCCCCCTGACTTCCCCTTAGTCATTCGAATATTAATTTTCACCTTCGAAAATTCGTTTTTTAAAAACTATTCGAATATATATTCGAATTTAGAATATTCGTTGACAGCCCTAATGTCAATCAGCACTGCTTTATTATTATAAAAATACCTGAGAAGGCTTGAAGAACTCAAATACACCATATTGATGCAGTGGTGTTTATTGTCCTCATGTTTAATCAGTCAAAGCGTTTCTATCTTCCTTTTATTCAGCCTGCAGTGCTAGCTTAGCTTCACATTAGGGATTTCCTGAAAACAAACCATAACTTCTCTAACGCAAATGTGCAGTTTCTGCTCGAGGGCGCCCTCTGGCCTCCAGTATGAATGAAACTTTTTGGTAACAAATGAGAAATACTTCTCTCTAAATAAATTTATATGACAATCCATGTTTTTCTTAAATATACAGGTGTTTTCTTCCCCACAGTGGATGCATAAGGCTCATATTTCATATTAAAGACGTAGACTTCACATATCACAGATAAAAAGCACACATTTTTATAATAACAATTTTACAATAAATCCTTAGACCTTTCTAATGATTTTTAGTCAGGCTGTCTGCGTATTAACAGGTAACACAGCAGTTTTCTTTTTTGTAAAATCAATTTTATGTAAAATGTAAATATTATTATTATTATTATTATTATTTTTAGTAGTAGTAGTAGTAGTAGTTGTAGTAGTAGTGGTAGTATAGTTATATTTATTCTTAAATACTCTATTTTTAATCATGAAAATGTTATTGTAATAGTAATATTTCTTATTATGTTAAATATTTTTATTTAGCAATAATAATAATCATAATTATTATTAGTCATATTAATATATAAACACAAAATGTTATGCACACACACTTTTCACTTTCACTTTTCAAAAAAATTGCATTAAAATCGCAATTTTAACCAGAATAATCTCAATTAGATATTTTCCCCAAATCGTGCAGCCCTACTTGGCACAGATTTGCTGTATGTCCCATTCTCTGACATTTAAAACACCTCAAAGCTGGAGGTATGTACTCTCGAACCGAGAATCTTATAAATTCTAGCTTTACCCTTATCGGTAAAGTGCTCCCTTCAAATGGGATCATCACGCTTGTGCTATCACATTGTAACCCAGGTTGAAATCTGGTAATATATTATTAGTTCTGCTGCCCCTTTAAGAAGTGATCTCATGCCACCCCAGTCATGTGACTGTGCTTGGCCAATCGCGCAGTAGAGCACAAGTTTAATTAGGCTGCGGCTTCTTCCTCATTCAGAGGTGTGGGGAAGCTGATCGGCAGCTGTGGACAGGTTTGTGTTCAACAAACAATTCACTCTTTTGCTTGATTTATTCTTTTAAGTTAAACACATCATTGTAACTTTTAGAATAACTTAGTGGCTGCAGGGGATTGTCACCGTCACCCGATTGCCATATGTTTACTTAGAGGAACTGGTGAGTACTCTGAATGAATGAACTACATGCTGAAAGCTAACATGTTAGCCAAATATTCATCAACTGGTTTTGATTAATTTTATGCTTTTGTGACATTTGCATTTGTGGGTTACAAATATATTTGTTTTCAGTAAGTGTGTTTATATGTAGTAAGGAAATCTGATTATAGTGCTGTTGAATTTATTTGAACTTTGTGCAGCCAATACAACTTTAACATTGTACTGTTTATTGTGTTGTCATGCCCTTAATGTTTATTATTTGTAGTTTGTACATTTATTGATTTATTTTGTAATAATTTAGAATTGTGTGCACATGAAAATGATATCTGAGTGTGGAATGAGCTGATGCTTAGTTTCAACTTAGCCCTGTTATTTACTGGTCCTGTTGTTGTACTACAGGCCAGGTTTTTTCTCTCTGTCTGGAGACGAATGATGGCGAGCCGAATTTCTATTGCTGGGAGCCTACCATCCGTGTAGCATCCACTGAATAGCCATCCTACTGGTCTGGTAGGAAGGTTGTCCACAGCCTGTCCCCCACACACTTCTCCATAGACTAGTGCTTCAACCCCACATACACATCCTTCACATAATGAACAATAACTTACGGACTTATCACTACAAACTTCCATAAAACCCTTGGGGGTTGTCGCGCTGGTCTTGTATACCATCTATTGCTGGGACAGTTCTTTTTCTTTTTGGTTTTTGTGTGTTTGTATCTGCTGTAATTCATATTAGTATATACTTGAACATCAACTACCAAGTGCACTTAACTATAAACCGGTTCAACTGCAGTCTGTAAATATTTTGGGATTCTTTTCTTTTCTTTCATTAATTCTATTTGTAAAGATTTTGTTTGATTATTTTGCAATACATGGTACCTGCATCAAATTTAAACTTATGTTTCTGTGTTGTTACTGACCACCAGCTCCTGTAGATGAATTTAGACTTCTGTTGTTTTACTAGCCTAAGACATATTAACATCGGTTAACCGTCTCAAACAACCGTTACAACATCTTTTATCATTTTTCCATATCTGGAATCTTCTAGCAGAGATGACTGTGCCTCCATTCAAACTTCCTTTAATGTCTTCCATGCTTACATTGAGAGGTACTCCTGAAATAACCCCTCTAGTTTTATCGCCTATTTCTGAACATGTTATCTTTCCTCCAACTAGTGTTTTCATTTTCAGAACCTTTTGTTTCTGTTTCCCGTCCTTGCATTTAATCAATATTATTCCATTACTAAGAAAGAATACAGCTTTCACTATTCCTATCTCTTTCTCAATTGCTTTTGATAGCTTAACTGGATGTATTTGTTGTTCTGACAGTTTATCAAAAGTAATTATCATTTTGATTTCTCTTTCCTCCACCTCCATATCAGCTTAATTTCTCGAACCGCTTGATTTGTTCATTGTTTGCTCCAAATCAGATCCATCACCCATGCTTCCTTTTTTTTCCTTTTATTAAATCTTCCGCCATCCAGCCTCTGTCCGCGATGTAGGCTCTCGTTCAGCTCTCACCGTCACTTCCGTCGGACCGGTGTTTCCCTGTTTCATCATCTTCTTCTTCTTCTTCTTTGATGTTTAACGGCGATTGGCATCCAACTTCAATGGTGCATTACCGCCACCTACTGGAGTGTGGACCGGAGCTTAAGCAGAGATAAACTATATCTATAATGCATAAATAAATAAATTATTTATATATATATATATATATATATATCACACTCACCTAAAGGATTATTAGGAACACCATACTAATACTGTGTTTGACCCCCTTTTGCATTCAGAACTGCCTTAATTCTACATGGCATTGATTCAACAAGGTGCTGAATGCATTCTTTAGAAATGTTGGCCCATATTGATAGGAGAGCATCTTGCATTTGATGGAGATTTGTGGGATGCACATCCACGGCACGAAGCTCCCGTTCCACCACATCCCAAAGATGCTCTATTGGGTTGAGATCTGGAGACTGTGGGGGCCATTTTAGTTCAGTGAACTCATTGTCATGTTCAAGAAACCAATTTGAAAGGATTCGAGCTTTGTGACATGGTGCATTATCCTGCTGAAAGTAGCCATCAGAGGATGGGGACATGGTGCTCATAAAGGGATGGACATGGTCAGAAACAATTCTCAGGTAGGCTGTGGCATTTAAACAATGCCCAATTGGCACTAAGCGGCCTAAAGTGTGCCAAGAAAACATCCCCCACACCATTACACCACCACCGCCAGCCTGCACAGTGATAACAAGCCATGATGAATCCATGTTCTCATTCTGTTTATGTCAAATTCTGACTCTATCCTCTGAATCGAGACTCATCAAACCAGGCAACTAGGGATGTTAACCGATGACCGTTTGACCGATGGTTGACCTTATCAACGTTAACCGATCAAAGTTGTCTGTAAAAAAAAAAAAAAAAAAAAATTATCTCTAAATTAGGCTATTATAGACAGTGGACTAAACGCTACTACAGTTAGCCATCTAATTCCAGAATCTTTTTGTGTGAAGTGAACAAATCCCTCACACTCAATTTTTCATAAATCGCCTGTTTGTACTTAATAAACCAATAAAAACATTTGGCGCGAGGTCACAGCGTTTGGGTTTGCGCGCTCACAAGGTTTGCGGTTAGAGCCAGGGCAGACGACCGTATGAAGCATGCAAAGAAAAGTAGTGTGTGGGACCATTTCACCAAAAAGAACGACACAGATGTAAGTTGCAACTTGTGTGATACAGTGCTTAATTAGAAGGCACACAGTGAGTTAGACCTGCCTTGGCCGGTGCGTCTTTTACGCATTCTGAAGGTGCCTGTTTTATCCATTGGTTTTATCGTGTTGCAGTCTATTAGACAACATTCCGCATAAGATGGGCTTACATTTGGAAATATATTACATCTACATTTCAGTGGTAACACATAAGGTGTTGATCATCATCTTTCTTTATTATTGTTAGTAGGGGTGTGCCGGTTTCAGAATTGGTGATGAGAGGGGGGAGGGGAGGAGGGGGGGGGGCTTAGTTTGAATAAACGAGCAGACACTGATTAGCTACTTGCTATAAGTTTATTTATATACACACAGTAAACAAATCCTTAACAAAAAAAAAAACTTTTGCAATGAACATGCTTTGTTTTAAATAAATCACACACAGTAAACTAATCCTTTAAAACAAGTAGGCTACTTAAATTCTATAAGAGCTGCATAAAAATGAATGAGTAGCCTAGGCCTAAATTACAAATGATAAAATCTACATGCCTTTATCAAAGAAAAAGAAAAAAGTCGAACAACGACTGTTGTGATAATACCTTAATTAAACTAACTAAATACAGGAAACAAAAAAAGTACAATGACATTTTAAATTCCTAATCTTTTTCGACTTCCAAATTCTGTGACAGGAACACCAACATGTTCACTTTACTCAGTTTTAGTGACGATCTGACAGGGGTAGCTATGTTACCCGCAGTGCTAAAAACTCCCTCTGATGCTTGTAGCACAAATACACATGTATTTACGTGCCAATTTTGCTAAGAGCGGATAGCGTGTTTCATTGTCTCTCCACCATGCTAGTGGATTAGCCGTAGAGTAGAGGACTTCTCGGGTCCAAAAATTCATACCCGAACCCGAAGAGACCCGTAATGTGCTTAACGGAACCGACCCGGACCCGTCTATTATTTCAAAAGCTGGACCCGGACCCGGCGCGAAGAGACAGACCCAACTGGACCCGATTGTCACATATTCCACAATAAACTGATATTAACAAGTCAATAAACAAGTTATGAAAAATATAACTTTTTGTCTTACCTAGCCGTCGTCTCCCTTCCTTGTAACGTTACTTGTGATGCATTACGTCCTTGCCAAAAAGTTATTCCTCTCTTGTTATTCCAAGCATGCTTAATTCACTCATCATTTCAGATTTAAAAGTCCACTTTATGTCACGGTGACGCATGACAAATGCGTCTTTGCAGATTTCCATTTCGCCAAGTTAACTTGCATAATAACTTTGAATGTTTGCCTTTTTGAACCATAATAACGATTGTTCGTTCGGTGGCCGCTGAAGTCCGCATTATTTATTTGCTATAATCTCTGTGAGCCGAGTCTGACCACCAAAACTTTAAGAAATAAGACGGTTCATTCATATTATTATTAAAGTCAATCACAGCGGAAGCTCGGGTTGCCATAGAAACATGACACGCCCTTGAGACTGCACATGCGCGGTGGCTGGAGCAACCTGAATTATGAGCTTTTTTACGCAATTTGAGCATCATAGAAAACATTTGTGACCGTTCACCTGAGATTTTGTTGCTGTTGAACTATATTATTTAAATATAAGTTCAAATCAAACTTCAACAGTGCGTCACACGTAGACAGCACTTACTTTTTTCTCATGTTTGTACACATTATGTATGAAGGATGCCCAGACAGAAGAGGTGCCCGTGGGTTTAACTTCTTTATATTCGTTGTTTTTTAGCTTTTTTCTCACATCACTCATGAAGGTAACCATTATTATTACCGTGCGCTTGCAGAGAGAGCGAGCGAGAGAGAGAGAGCGAGCGCGTGAGGCGAGTGAGCATGAGAGAGAGATCGCTCCTGTTTTTCTTCTTTCTTTTTTTTAAACCTTATTTCCCGGCTCACACTTTTCTTATCCTAATTTTACAGTTGCAAGTTACAAAAAACACACAAGCAGTGCTGACTGACTCTGATCACGGACAGGTGTTCTCCGACTCCGGTATTACACACAATGTTAAACAGACCTGGGACCCGTAGTAATAGATTGGGACCTGACCCGGACCCGGCTGACCATTTAAAATATAGACCCGAACCCGTACGGGTCCCGGGTCCACGGGTCTCGGGGGCTCCGTGAAGACCTCTACCGTAGAGTCAATTGGTTGTTCTTGGAGATAGCGGGTTAACTCCGTGTCAGCGCGCGCTCTGATCGGTAAAGGGGGAGATTTCAGACCTCCGTTTATTAAGGAGATCTCCAAGTTTTCTCTTCTTGGTAGGGGGTGGTGCACAGACCTCTCCCGAATCATCTCCAGCAGTAGCAGCCTCCGAAGCACCACTACCTCCGCCTCCGTTCCCCTCGTCAGCTGAGGGAACCTATCTAAAAAATGATTAAAAAAAAAAAAAAAAATTATGTTTGTAAAAAATATTTTAATAACACGGTTTTGGCGGTTATAGAGTTCTAATGACTGTGTTTAACTATAACCGTCGGTCTCACGGTTATATACTAACCATCACACCCCTAATTGTTAGCACTACCTCGAACTAAAGCGGCGTCTCTTCGGAGCTGTCATTTTCTTAAATGAGCCGCGGCAATGTTTCAAATGAGCTTCTAACGCTAGACAAATGCCTTTATTTTCATCGCGATCACCTTGTACTCAAACCATTCGAAACTAAGGAGCCATTTGTCCTCCGATTACAAACAAGCTCCTCAGCGCCGCGTTTGCGGGACTCATGTTTCGCGCTGTAGGGGATTTTAAAAAAGTGACGTGAGTGAAAGGGAGGCGGCGGCACCGGGACAGTGTGTGTGTGTGAGCGGGAGGCAGAGCGGCAGAGAGATGCGACAGATTTGTTAAATTGCAGGCGCGGCTCGCGGCTGTAATTTCAAATAGCGCAGCATATTTTAAACTAATCGGTTAACCGGTTTCAACCGGCTAATGAGGCTCGGTGGTCGGTCAAGAAAATGTTTAGTTTTCGCCATCCCTACAGGCAACATTTTTCCAGTCTTCAACTGTCCAATTTTGGTGAGCTTGTGCAAATTGTAGCCTCTTTCCTATTTTTAGTGGAGATGAGTGGTACCCGGTGGGGTCTTCTGCTGTTGTAGCCCATCCGCCTCAAGGTTGTGCATGTTGTGGCTTCACAAATGCTTTGCTGCATACCTTGGTTGTAACTAGTGGTTATTTCAGTCAAAGTTGCTCTTCTATCAGCTTGAATCAGCCGGCCCATTATCCTCTAACCTCTAGCATCAACAAGGCATTTTTGCCCACAGGACTGCCGCATACTGGATGTTTTTTCCTTTTCACACCATTCTTTGTAAACCCTAGAAATGGTTGTGTGTGTGAAAATCCCAGTAACTGATCAGATTGTGAAATACTCAGACCGGCCCCTCTGGCACCAACAACCATGCCACGCTAAAAATTGCTTAAATCACCTTTCTTTCCCATTCTGACATTCAGTTTGGAGTTCAGGAGATTGTCTTGACCAGGACCACAGGATTGGTTGATTAGATCATTGCATTAATGAGAAATTGAACAGGTGTTCCTAATAATCCTTTAGGTGAGTGTATATCCAATTGTTACTCTCTTTGGGAAGACCTCTCCCTCAAACTGTAACAAAACCAAACAACAAGAGAGGGAAATAAGGAGGATAGTTAGTCGAAGTCTTTGTGCACTCATCATATTAAATTAGTCTTCACATCTTCCATTCCTACACATACTGAAATACCTGTAATCACCCCCTTATGCTGCGTTCACACCAAACGCGAATAGAGCGTCAAAATCGCGTCTACCACGTCTAGTTGGACGTTTGGACATTTTGAATCCATTCGCGCATCCACAGCGAATATGCTTTAATTATGCCCATTCCAGAACCAGATCGAGATATTACATCAGGGCTCACTTTTATGTCTTTTCACTTAATATTTCTCTCTTTGAATTATTTTTGATTTACTGAAAATTAAAAAAAAAAATTTATTTGATCTCAGACGTGATGGAAAAGAACAAGGAGAGGGAAGAACTGAGTGAAGTGGAGGAGGAACATCATGTCAAACCTGGAGAAAAACCTTTGAGTCGCTCAAAGAATAAAAAGACATTTAGAAAGAAAACAAGAGTCAAGAAATCTACAACCTGCACTCAGTGTGGAATGATTTTCCCAAGGAAATATAATCTTGAGCTTCACATGAGAATCCACACTGGAGAGAAGCCGTACTCATGTGATCAGTGTGGAATGAGCTTCACACAGAAACCAAATCTTAAGGAGCACATGACGATCCACACTGGTGAAAAATCATTCTCATGTGATCAGTGCGGGACCAGCTTCGCACTAAAAGTACATCTTGAGCAACACATGACGATCCACTCTGGAGAGAAACCGTTCTCATGTGATCAGTGCGGGAAGAGTTTTCCATACAAACAAAGTCTTGAGGGTCACATGAGAATTCATGCTGGACAGAAGCCATTCACCTGTGATCAATGTCCGAAGAGCTTCACCCAAAAAATACACCTTAAGATTCACATGAGGAGCCACACTGGAGAGAAGCCACATGCATGTGATAAATGTGAGAAGAGTTTCACGACTTCATCACACCTTAAAAGTCACATGAGGATCCACACCGGAGAAAAGCTGTTCATCTGTGATCAGTGTGATAAGAGATTCTCAAACAAACACACTCTTGATCATCACTTGAGAGTTCACACTGGAGAGAGACCGTTCACATGTGATCAGTGTGGGAAGAGCTTCATGAAATCTGATAAACTTAAAAGACACATGAAAATCCACACTGGAGAGAAGCCACACGCATGTGACCTATGTGGGAAGAGTTTCACAGAATCAGCAAACCTTAAAGCACACATGAGGATCCACACCGGAGAGAAGCCGTTCTCATGTGATCAATGTGGGAAGAGATTCATGGATTCAAGATACCTTAAGAGTCACATGAGAATCCACACCGGAGAGAAGCCATGCAAGTGTGATCAGTGTGAAAAGAGATTCTCAAACAAACACAATCTTGAGCTTCACATGAGGATCCACACCGGAGAGAAGACGTTCTCATGTGATCAATGCGGGAAGAGATTCAAACTAAAACCAAGTCTTGAGCTTCACAAGAGAGTTCACACTGGAGAGAAGCCGTTCATGTGTGATCAGTGTGAAAAGAGATTCACTCACAGACAAAATCTTAATGCTCACATGAGGATCCACACTGGAGAGAAGCCGTTCTCATGTGATCACTGCGGGAAAACATTTATTGGGTCATCAAACCTGAGGAAACACCTGACAGTTCATACGAAGGAGAAGCCACATTCATGTTCTGTGTGTGGAAAGAGTTTTTCACTGCTGCAAAGTTTACATAGACATGAGAAAATACACACTGGTGTGAGAGAGTACATGTGCTTTGAGTGTGAGAAGACTTTTATTTCAGCAAGCCATTTAAAAATACACCAGAGGATTCACACTGGAGAGAAACCTTACAAACCTCACAGTGTTCACACTGTGACAAGACATTCAGTGTGTCAGCAACTCTGAAAAGACACGAGAGGATCCACAGCGGAGAGAAGCCGCACAAGTGATCGATCCGGAAAGAGTTAAACTCCTGAAGAAGCACATGAGGATCCATGCGATGAAGAAACCATTTAGTTTCCTAACAGCCATGATGAGTGATGTTTTGTTGGTTGACTGTAGTGGTGTTGGTCGATTATATATCATGATTGACCTTGAAGAAGCCTACAAAGTACTTTTCAAGAAAATCATAGAGATTTAGATCTTTTATGACTTCATAATAATGTTAAAACTACAGCAATGACTGCCTGAATTATATCACGCGCCTCTATTTGTGCTAATCAGTTGTTCCAGAAGGTGGTGGCAGTGGCCTAGGCCATTGTTGATGGCTGATGAAGTTGTGTTTCTCATAATTAAAGAATGTAGTGGACAGCACATTCCAGGGCCCAGTTTATGGCCGGGCCCCTCTCTGGACAAAGGTTTGCAACATTTTGATTGGATCTTGGTGGACTAACACAAACAAACTGTCCAATGTTATCAGATAAAGGATGCTAGGACAACAGCCAGACACCTCGTAGAGGGCAAGAAGACCTCTGGTACCAAGCCTAGGAAGGACGGTGTACATGGTGTTCTCATTGGTGTACATGCAGTTTTTGCCCTTCATCCATCTAGAGACTAATCCCTAATGTCCTGGTCAGTGACTGCCATAAAAATTCCTCAGGACCTCTGCAGTAGTGGGTGAAACAAAGAAAGACCACAATGATCCATCAAAATCCATTCATAACCATGCTTGGAAACCTTAAGACTGAAGAAAACTACACATCCATTTCATACCTCTTCAGAGAAATAAGTATTCTCAGTGACAGCTATTTGTAATGCAACATCTTACACAGAATCAGCTGTTAATGAACAAATGAATGAACAGTTCGATCTTTTTCTATCATGTTTGGTGTCTATTTGTTTAGAATATTGCCAAGGGTATTCTCATGGGGGTTTGGAAAGTGAGAATGCATTGGTAAACTTTAAAGACACTTTAAAGTCTTCTAACTGTGTACAGTATGCAAATGAGTTCCACAGGGAAAAGAGGGGTGGGCAACACTGTGTTGGCAACACCCCTCTGATGCCACCAGCCAATTGCAACACTGGAATGGAGAAGTGCCAAATTGCAATCTCCTATACGGAAAATGATTAAGGTACCCTTTCAACAGACATTCCTTGTTCTGGTTTCTCAATAAACCCGTCTCCGGCATGTTGCCTCTGATCTTTTGAATATTCCGATCTAATATGACCGATGAATCTAATATCAATCGATCATCAGATCTAATATGATCCCTGACCTTTAAAGTTGCCAGAATTTAGAATTTGGACCCTGACTGAGCCTGGTTTCTACCAAGGTTTATTTTTCTCCATTATGCCCCTGATGGATTTTTGGTTTCCTTGCCACTGTCGCCTTTGGCTTGGCTTGCTCAGTTGGGAACACAACATTTTCAACTAAAGACCTCATCTGCTTTTCCAGATTTTTGGATCCTTTGGTGCTCCAGAAGATCCCACAGATCTTCGTGTTCAAGGCTGTAGAAACGGATTCTAGCTCCTTTCCCCACGTCATTGTCACCTAGCACAACCAGTGGAAGAAATCACCGCCATCGGACTGCTTACTCAAACAAGTGGAACGTAAATATCACTTAATAAAACCTCTTTCTAGAGACCTTGGCATTGTTGTATATTATCAGTATATGATTTTCTAATTTACATTAGAGGTAATATAACTGATGCTAGTTGATTACAACTGTTCTTTCGTTTATTCGTTTGATGTATAATAAGGTTCTTCACCTTAGTTTCAGAGAAACAACAGTTTATCCTTCCATAAGATAACACAACTCTTCCATAGCCACACTCAACTTAATAACATGTATTTTATGGATCTTATGAACTTTATTCCTTTATCATTCATTTAGTAGTTGTGTTAGTTATTCTTCTTTATATTTGTTAATAAAATGTATTTTATTAAAATTATGTCTTCCTTGTGCTGATAATACAGAAGAGGCTCTACAAGTTAGAAATCTCACCAATCTTTCAGATAAATCAGCTGACCTACTCTACCCACTTTACATTCAATCTAAATGATTGAACAATAAAATTACTACAATGATTTACATATTATAATAAACTATTACATAAGTTTTTGTTTGCTGTTCACTCACATACATAATTAGTTAAATATGCAATTGTGCTGATTTAGATTTTGAACATATAAACTTTGGCTTTGACTGCAAATGTATTCGTTTGAGTCTGGGTTACACATACATATGAAGACTTACATCTAACCCTAACTGTGGAGAAACCAGTGAGCATCTACTTCTTTTAAAAATTTCAAATTAGTTTCATACTTCTAACTTTTTTAGAAAGGGTCATAATGAAGTCATTTTCAGTTTCACTTATGGCTCTGCATAAGGAAATTTGACTATGGAAATTTGCTTTGAAGAGCCAGGATATTTCAACCTAAAGGCCTGTACACACCGGGACGAATATCGCACGCGCTTATCGCCAGCGTTTTTCGTGACGTTTTTCGGCGCGTCTTGAGTGTTCACACCCAAGCGATTTCCACTGGCGTTGCGCCGAGTGAACGTGCACATTCAGTAGATGCGCTCCCGGTACACAAGGTGGTGCTGCGGCACTTTACGCTTCTGACACTCGCTTGTCACACAGAAGAAGAGGAGAGACAGTATTTACGTGCTTGCCAAAACCATAGATATATTATGTCTATGGCAAAACCATTCACACACTTTTTGCTAACTGGCAAGCAGCATTAGCAGCCTATCTTCTTCTTTGTCTACTTACTGCTTCTTCGTCGTATCAGTGTGTGCTCGGCTAGACCGATTTTGTGCTTGAGCGCCACCAAGTCGTGTTTTACTGTCACTTCAGCAGCTCCAGGCACGTGAACAAAAGCGCGGATCTCATTGGTCGGCCAGTTTTTTACGCGCCGCGTCAAAATAAAAAAACGAACCCGAGGCGTTTTTTTTTTAAATGACGCTTTTACGCCTGGCGTTTTACGCGTCGGTGTGCACACTCACATTGGCGCCCATTGTTTAGTCACGAGGCGTTAAACGTCGGCGATAAACGAGCGCGAAAATCGTCCCGGTGTGAACAGGCCTTAACTCTGTGATCGCCTGAAAGAAGAATGTCATACACACCTCGGATGACTTAAGGGTGAGTAAATCATGTTAATTTTCCTTTTTGGGTGAACTAACCCTTTAAGCGGATGTTGCTATGAAAAATCTTAAATTATTGCAATAAAGCAGTGAATACAAAAACACATGAACAGAGATAGGGTAACATAATGATCCACTGAAGGCAAGTTTGCAGAAGCTAAGTGCAGTTTAATTTCAAACGTGAAACAATACAAAAAAAAACATGGCTTGATGACTAAACTGTAAAATAAGAAATTAAACAAAACCAAAACTATACATTACAGATAACAGGAAAAAACATTGACCACTGTATTTGATTCATACCAGGTCCCATAAAACAGGGTTTCAGGTTAGCACAGACCATACTAAATCTAACAATTACAGTATATTTAATCCACAATCCATCTCTGCACACTGCCTCTATATTGTGGATTAAATGTGTATGTCTGTGAATGTTAGGAACATCATCACTTCGATCACACCTGTACAAGAGTGTATTTGTGTGTGTATGTGTTTCATGACACGTGTGATTTCAATTAATGATGGGTTGGAGCTGTTTTTCTGTTTTGTACATGCTTTCTGCAAACTGTTTTTTCAAAGTGTTTTTTGGACTAAATCGACTTTAGTTAAAAGTGGTTACACCCACATCAGCTAAAGTGTTTTTTTCTTTACATTGCATTATAAAGCTGTCAGTCGAGGAAACAGAAGTCAGATCACAGAGCTGAACAGAAGGATGAAGTTTAACACTGCTCTGAGTGTTGCCGGAACCATACTTCTCTACACAGCAGGTGAGATCTTACACGTACATTTAATAATGTTTGTTTCAGCTGTTTAAATACTGACCAGCCGTTTAATTCCTGAGAACCTTTGTAAACACACTTGACAATTTGCATTGTATCTAATGATCTTTGGATCTGAATACTTATGGTTAAATGCTTGAAATGGGTTTCTGTAAATAAACTCAAATTCAGCATCTTTGTGAAATTTGTGTTTTAATGGATGGATGCCAAGAATCAGGATGCAGTTCAAGTTTAGTTCAGAACAGGTGGTGACTTTGAAGAAGCGAAACGATAGTTTTGATTTGTTTAATTTTTTAGTTACTTACTACATAAATCGCATCCTATTATGTTATTTATAGATTTGATGACTTTAATATTATTCTAAAATGTGGAAAATAATGATGATAATAATACATAATTCATTTCTTTTATGAAGCAAAATACTTGAGAAAACTACTCAAACATTGTTTATTATAATTATTAATTATTATTATTTTATATTCAGTAACTCTCAACAAAGTCTTGTTTAAATATAGCTACATTTTGGAGTTTGGGTCATCCATCCCTTCTCCAAATAGCTTTTACTTAGGAATAATTTATGGCCATTTTAAAAACTTATTTTAAATAACCCTATAGAAACCCAAAAGCATCTAACTCATGTCCGCACTGCTTGTGATACTTAAATGATTTCATAGTCATATGAATTGAATAAACAAGTATGTTGGCTAATATCCATAAACACCATTATACAGGTGGACAATCTTGTTTAAATACAACATGAGCCAGTGCTCATGCAACCAGTGATTGTGGACTACACAAACCAGTTTGTACTCTTCTAATTTTGTCTTTTTATGCCCACACAGGTTCCCTCAGCCAGTTAGATGGTAAGCTGTCACAACAACTCAAAGAATGTCTTTGACTCTCCATTTTCTTCCACCCCAGATACGGGATTTCATTTTTATTTTTATTTCCTTTTAATTTCCTTCTAATTCCTATTATAACTATTATACTATATATATTTTTATTTTATTCACTTATAACTATTTTAACTTCATTTCTGTGTAAAGCACTTTGAATTGCCACTGTGTATGAAATGTGCTATACAAATAAACTTGCCTTGCCTTTGTCTGTGAGGCATTTTAACAGGGAAGTTGCTTTCTTTCATCAGTGTGTGGTCGAGCCCCCCTCAACAGCAGGATTGTTGGAGGGGAGAATGCGAGGGTGGGAGCTTGGCCGTGGCAAGTCAGCGTTTATGAAAGGCATCCAATTCATGTCAATCATTCGGCCATATCTAGGGCGGAACTCTCATCACCAAAGACTGGGTTTTATCTGCAGCTCACTGCTTCGAGGGGTATGAAGTTAAATCAAGTTTGAGATCTATTTTTAGATTGATAATAGTGGGATTAAAGCAGACTTTCTCTATTTACAGGCTCAATGCATCTGACATTGTGATGTACTTTGGGTGTCTGAACCAATCCGGCTCAAACCCTTATGAGACATCCAGGTCAGCGAGTCAAATCATCACCCATCCAGACTTTAACATTAGTAATGGTCCTGATAATGACATAGCACTGGTCCAGCTCTCCTCTTCCGTGTCTTTCTCTGAGTACATTAAGCCGGTCTGTCTGGCGGCGGCTGGTAGTGTGTTTCCTGTGGGTACTCTGAGCTGGGTCACTGGATGGGGCAGTCTACAATATGGAGGTGAGTGAACAAACAACACTGTAAACCTCAATAATTCACCTAGAAATGGATTTTAACCCCTTACTAGACACCCGCAATTTTGTCATAAATGACATAACCAAGAATAAAAAGGTTTCAAGTCATTCTGGATACACCTAACCAACATATATTTAGAAAGCCAACACTTCAGAGTCTACAGTTCAAGACTGTTATTAATATGGAGATACTATATAAGCTCCAACATAAACAGTAAAATTATTAAAGGGTTAGTTCACCCAAAAATGAAAATTCAGTCATTAATTACTTACCCTCATGTCGTTCGACACCCGTAAGACCTCCGTTCATCTTCGGAACAGAAATTAAGATATTTTAGTTGAAATCTGATGGCTCTGAAAGGCCTCCATTGGCACAATGGCAGAGTTCACTCTCAAGACCCTTAAAAGGTACTAAAGACGTCGTTACAAAGTCCATCTCACTACAGTGGTTCTAAAATAACTTTATAAATCGGCGAGAATAGTTTTTGTGCTCAAAAAAACCCTAAATAACGACTTACATAGTGATGACGATTTCAAAACAAGGCCTCATGAAGCTTCGAAGCGATATGAATCAGCGAGTCGAATCAGCGGTTTGAATCGCCAAATTTCAGCAGTTTGGCGGTTTGACACGCGATCCGAATCATGATGCGGCTCATTGATTCATATCGCTTCGAAGCTTCATGATGCCTTGTTTTGAAATCGTCATCACTATGTAAGTCGTTATTTAGGTTTTTTTTTGCGCACAAAAACTATTCTCGCCGATTTATAAAGTTATTTTAGAACCACTGTAGTGAGATGGACTTTGTAACGACGTCTTTAGTGTCTTTTAAGGGTCTTGAGAGTGAACCGTGCCATTGTGCCAATGGAGGCCTTTCAGAGCCATCAGATTTCAACTAAAATATCTTCATTTCTGTTCCGAAGATGAACGGAGGTCTTACGGGTGTCGAACGACATGAGGTTAAGTAATTAATGACATACTTTTCATTTTTGGGTGAACTAACCCTTTAAGAGATGGTGGTCTAGTGGGTTAAACCACTGAACTGATACACCGTATGTGTTCGGTCCCAGCGGTCGCCACCACCAGTGTGTCCTTGAGCAAGGCTCTTTACTCCATGTTGCTCCAGGGGGATTGTCCCTGCAAATAATTCATTTAATAAAACCATGTGTCATTATTAGCCTTTATTCTGGCATTATGGCTTGCCCATCAACACCACTTTCACCTTTGATTCACCTGTTACCTGTAGAGTTGGCGGTCCAGTGGGTTAAACCACTGAACTGATATGCAGAAGGTTGCTGGTTCGATCCCAGCGGGCACCACCAGTGTGTCCTTGAGCCAGGCACTTTACTCCATGTTGATGTAATAAGGGCACTGTAAGTCGCTTTGGATAAAAGCGTCTTCCAAATGCATAAATGTAAATGTTGCCACTGTAGCCAAGTTTGGTCAAAATCTAAGCTGGAGTCTTTAATCTTTTTAACTATACTTAGTTTGTCCAGGTCATGTAAGAGTGTGCA
Organism: Gobio occitaniae; assembly: GCA_033150135.1. Taxonomy (NCBI): domain Eukaryota; kingdom Metazoa; phylum Chordata; class Actinopteri; order Cypriniformes; family Gobionidae; genus Gobio; species Gobio occitaniae. The sequence goes on from JARQWZ010002057.1 coordinate 125,503, forward strand.
GGGAATGTTGAACAACAGTGGCGATCTCTGAACATAAAGGGGTTAACCCAAAACTCACATGCTAACTTTACACTGCCAACCTAGTTGCTCAGTTAAGCCCAGTCTTTAGAGCACTGATCATGAACTCATACACTAGTCCAGGACTGCTCTTTCATACTACACCTGTGTCTGGCCGCTTAGAATAGCCTTAAAAGTTGGTCATCTAATATTTTTCTGCAAGGCTGTTCATAACCTTTTTTAAGTCAGTTACATAAAAACATAGGTCTAATTTGAATACACATGACTTGCCCACTTACTAGATAGGGCAAGTTCACACTACACACTACAAGTTTTCTTGTCATCTGTCATCATATTCTTACCGTTGGGCTACACTAGGGACAGGGACAGCAGATGTAAATTAGCTGTTAGCTAACTCTGGTGCAAATACCATTAATTGTGCATTGTTCCTGTAAAAATAAACATATAAAGTAAAGTATTGTTCACTGCATTTATTGTCAGAGGTATAAATGCTGAATGTTTGTCAATTCAGGGAGACTCTGGAGGTCCAATGGCCAGTAGGAAAGACTCCCTGTGGATCCAGTATGGCATTGTGAGTTATGGTATAAGATGTGCTGAACCCGCATATCCTGCTCTGTACACACGAGTTTCTCGGTACCAGGACTGGATCAAGTCTTACATGGGCAGCAACCCACCAGGATTTGTTGCATTCAATGCAACATCCAACTCCAACTTCAGAAGCATGCCCAACCTCCTCTTATGTTTTCTTTCTCACGTTCTCCATCATTCCTTTCACCTTCTCGCTCTCTCGCTTTCTAATTCTCAGGGTTCTTTGATGAACAGGACAGTTGTGCAGCACATGCTCTCATAAATATGAGAAAAGACCTGTCATATTTTTTGTTTTGTCATTTATTCTTGAAAAGCTCTCTTATTGACGTTATAAGAGTGTAGACTAATGAAGTTCAGATGCTTCTGTCCTCTGAGATTCAGGATCTTTGCATAAATAGTAGAAATAGACCAATATTGATTTTTTTTATTTTAATAACGATACCAATTGTTTTTATGTTTATATGTCTGATAACCAGCATAACTGATGTGGAACTCTGCAGGACAGCGACTCTCTAGGACTGAACTTCCCAACCCCTACTCTAAGTAGAGGAAAATAATGGTATAACTGTTCCCTAAGGACCGATTGTGTTATATGTTTTTTTTCCCCCAAGGAACAAAATTGTACCTCCACTGTACCTTTTTTTTTTTTTTTTGAGAGTGTACCAGTGTTCCAACCGAAACCTTTGCTGACAAATTTATCATATTCCCAGCATTAATCACTGATAAAGCAAAGTTTTCCAATAATTCGTAACCAATAATTAAGAGCTAGTTTTGTCTATTTATTACATTCCACCAATAAAGCATTAATAGGAGTGGTTTTCATAACTCCTATACTAATTATTAATGCTCTATGTTGCATTCTGTCTAATTTATTTAAATTAGTTTTAGCTACAGTTCCGTATATCATGCATCCATAATCTAGTGCTGATCTCATCAATGCTCGATATATGCTTAGAGCTTCCCATTCCATACCTGTGACACATCTCATAAGATTTAATGCTTCTTACCCTTTGTTTCAATATTTTCAATATGCTTCCTCCAGGTGTATTTCTCATCCTGCCACAAGCCCAAATATTTATATTCCTTAACTTTTTCAATATTTTCATTATATAATGATAATCTCGTTTCACAGTTTGATTTCCTTTTTGTGAATATCATATAACATTATTTAGTTTGTGATATTTTAAAACCCCAATTATATGACCAATATTCAACATTGTTGATTGCTTCCTGAATTTTACTATTAACATACTTAATATTTTTTCCTCTTATCCAAATAACCCCATCATCAGCATATAATGCTGATAGAATCCCTGATTCTACATCTCTAAACATATCGTTAATCATAATGTTAAATAAAATAGGACTGACCACACTTCCTAGAGGACCTCCATTATTGATATCAGTTTTAATAGGTTTACATGTTGCCTTAGTAATTTAAATCCATTTTATTCCTCTTATCTGTTTTAATGTGTGTATGTCTTTAAGTGTGTATGGGTCTGCCTGTCATGTGAACAGGAATCAGGAAGTAGACCAGCATAAAGGAGGCAGCATGGCAAACCAACAGGGTGACTAACAAATGCGCTGATGATCACCAAACCTGAACTGTGGAGTTTTATTCATCTCACCTTTCCAGTTACAAGCATTTGGTTTCACTTGGATTGTACAGGGGTGGACACTTGAATAAGGACTATCAACACACTGGGACTCATTTGGACTATTTTAGGGTATGGTGTTAGGGTAAGGGACTTGCTTTGAACAGCCTGATGTTTCCTGGTTTTATTGTGTTGTTTTTAAGTCTCTTATGAACATTGTAAATAAACCGTTGGTTTTCACTTTACAACTGTCATCTGTCTCGTTTTTTTAAACACTCCAAACTCTCACACAGTATTATCTGACCGCAGTGCTTCTCATACACTAGTAAAAGTATGCATGAATTTAGACCCTAAAAGATAAAAATCGTTATAAACAAACATTAAAAACAGGAACCTAATCTTACCGGGTGGATATCTAGTCAAGTCACCTTCATTTATATGGCGCTTTTTACAATGCCCATTGTTTCAAAGCAGCTTTACAGTGATAACAGGAAAATAATGGAAGAGAGATTTATTTTGGCTGTATAGCAGCTCTAGAAAAAACGTTATTGTCCAGCAAAATTACATTTTTGATTCATTAATTTCCGTAGTAAAAATCATTAGTTATTTACTTTGTGGCTAGTTACACAACACCATTTTCATTTAAAATAGATTTTGAAAATTTTGAAATACAATTAGTAAAAATATTAAGTGTGTTAATAGTAAAATTCAGGAAGCAACAAAAATGTAGAAAATTGGTCATATAATTGGGGTTTTAAAATATATTGAAAACGTTAAGGAATATAAATATTTGGGCTTGTGGCAGGCTGAGAAATACACCTGGAGGAAGCATATTGAACATATTGAAACAAAGGGTAAGAAGTATTAAATCTTATGAGATGTGTCACAGGTATGGAATGGGAAGCTCTATTAAGCATATATCAAGCACTAGATAATGGATGCATGATATACGGAACTGCAGCTAAAACAAATGTAGATAACCCCCTTACGCAGAACTTGGGTTTTGAAATAGTTTTGAAACGATTCTGTTATCATCTTCATGTAAAATTCAACATTGTGAATCTGTGAGAATGGTGACGGCATGCACATGCATATTACGTGTTTAGTCAATAGGCAGATGCATTTGAGTATGTATGTGTGCAGGCGCATGGTCTTTCTTTACACCGCCGGGTTACTTCTGGCCTGCATAATACATCGCTTGTAGTCATTACATGCAACATTACATAGTTTCAACAGTATTTAAATAGCCATTTAACATTTTTTAAATATTTAACTAATTTAAACCACGGTGTCTTTTATTTGACTTGGAAAGTTTAAAGTGTAGTGTTTTTGATCAGTTAATCATTGTTCAAATAAAAACAATATTTGTGTATGGCATTTGTGGACAAGAATTATTATTTTTTATTTATATGACTCATTTGAATGTGGATTTATATCCATTTGAACGTGGATACATGTCCACGGTCCTCGCACAGCATGATTTAAGATAGGAGAGATCCTCTTCCAACAATACTTTAGATGAAACACCAATGATTTTGACACCCAGGTGTTGATATAAACTTGTTTGTGTGACAATCCAAGTCACCAACAGTTTTCCAACTGAAAGGAGTCAGATAGCCAGGATTCAACAAATTTCTTATAAATGCCAATCTGGGGTGAGATATAACCCCATAAATATACCCATTAATCTCTTCGCTCTGGCCCCGTATATAACCCCCTCCTACCCTTGTTGTGGCCCTGGGGAAAGCCCCCTCCTCTTCTCGCTCTGGTCCCGGGGAAAGCCCCCTCCTCCTTTATTACACACCCTTTACAATAAAAGAAAACCCATTACAAGCGAGGGACAGTATAAAACCAAAATTACTAAATGGCATTGGTAGAGAAAGTGGGATTGGTGAGAAATTCAGTGGGAGCAGTATTAATAATAAAACAGTCCCTTGCAGAGCTCTACTGTACAGTATTATATAGACAAATGTGCATCAACTTAGCTTGGCATACACTGCTAACGTGACAATATAAACTCACTTGACTCTCACTTGAGGTCAGCTACTATTGCTCATTTTTAATGTTATGCTGATGAAAACAGCCTCCCCTCCTCGCTTCCCGCCCAGGGGAATGCGATCTCTAGGCCTGTCACAATAACAAATTTTGCTGGACGATAAATTGGCCATGAAATTATTGCGATAAACGATAATATTGTCGTTCTGAGACCATTTTCATCTAAAATAATGATAATGACATAATAATGTAGGTACACCTTTTCAAAGATCAATAAACTTTTATTTCTAAAGACTATTTAACACTGAAAATGCACTTGAATAAACAGCTGGGAAAACTGCAACGGATGATTGTATTTTAGGTAGTGCTGGGAATCGATTTAAAAAAATTTACGCGAGTCTGTCTGTGTCGAGTGTGTGTGTGTGTGTCCTCCCCTCCTTCCTGGCTCCCCGTCACGGGAACACTCCATCCCCTCCTGGCTCCCCGCCACAGGGAACAAGCCCTCTCCTCCTGGTTCCCCGTCACGAGGAACACTCCATCCACTCCATCCACTCCTGGCTCCTTCCTGGCCCTCCCAGAACACGCCCTCCCCTCCTGGATCCCCACCACTTGGAACAAGCCCTCCCCTCCTTCCTGGCTCCCCTTCTTGGGAACACTCCATCCCCTCCTGGCTCCCTGCCATAGGGAACACTCCAACCCCTCCTGGCTCCCTGCCACGGGGAACACGCCCTCTACTCCTAGCTCCTCGCCACGAGGAACACTCCATCCCCTCCTGGCTCCTTCCTGGCCCTCCCAGAACACGCCCTCCCCTCCTGGTTCCCTGCCACAGGGAACACGCCCTCTCCTCCTGGCTCCCCGTCACGAGGAACACTCCATCCCCTCCTGGCTCCTTCCTGGCCCTCCCAGAACACGCCCTCCCCTCCTGATTCCCCGCCACAGGGAACACGCCCTCTCCTCCTGGCTCCCCGTCACGAGGAACACTCCATCCCGTCCTGGCTCCTTCCTGGCCCTCCCAGAACACGCCCTCCCCTCCTGGTTCCCCGCCACAGGGAACACGCCCTCTCCTCCTGGCTCCCCGTCATGAGGAACACTCCATCCCCTCCTGGCTCCTTCCTGGCCCTCCCAGAACACGCCCTCCCCTCCTGGATCCCCGCCACAGGGAACAAGCCCTCCCCTCCTTCCTGGCTCCCCTTCTTGGGAACACTCCATCCCCTCCTGGCTCCCTGCCACGGGGAACACACCCTCTCCTCCTGGCTCCCCGTCACGGGGAACACGCCCTCTCCTCCTTGCTCCCCATTACGGGGAAAACTCTATCCCCTCTGGCACCCCGTCACGGGGAACACGACCTCTCCTCCTGGCTCCTCGCCACGAGGAACACTCCATCCCCTCCTGGGTCCGTCCTGGTCCTCCCAGAACACGCCCTGGAGGAGGGCCTCCTCCTGGATCCCCGCCACGGGGAACAAGCCCTCCCCTCCTTCCTGGCTCCCCTTCTTGGGAACACTCCATCCCCTCCTGGCTCCCTGCCACGGGGAACAAGCCCTCTCCTCCTAGCTCCCCTACATGGGGAACACTCAATCACCTCCTGGCACCCTGTCACGGGGAACACGCCCTCTCCTCCTGGCTCCCTGCCACAGGGAACACTCCAACCCCTCCTGGTTCCCCGCCACAGGGAACACGCCCTCTCCTCCTGGCTCCTCGCCACGAGGAAAACTCCATCCCCTCCTGGCCCTCCCAGAACACGCCCTCCCCTCCTGGCTCCCCGTCACTGGGAACACTCCATCCCCTCCTGGCTCCCTGCCACGGGGAACACGCCCTCTCCTCCTGGCTCCCCATCATGGGGAACACGCCCTCTCCTCCTGGCTCCCCGGCACGGGGAACACGCCCTCTCCTCCTGGCTCCTCGCCACGAGGAACACTCCATCCCCTCCTGGCTCCTTCCTGGCCCTCCCAGAACACGCCCTCCCCTCCTGGCTCCCCGTCACTGGGAACACTCCATCCCCTCCTGGCTCCCTGCCACGGGGAACACGCCCTCTCCTCCTGGCTCCCCATCATGGGGAACACGCCATCTCCTCCTGGCTCCCCGGCACGGGGAACACGCCCTCTCCTCCTGGCTCTCCTTCATGGGGAACACTCCATCCCCTCCTGGCTCCCCATCATGGGGAACACGCTCTCTCCTCCTGGCTCCCCGTCACGGGGAACACGCCCTCTCCTCCTGGCTCCCCGTCACGGGGAACACGCCCTCTCCTCCTGGCTCCCCTTCATGGGGAACACTCCATCCCCTCCTGGCTCCCCGTAACTGGGAACACTCCATCCCCTCCTCGCTCCCCGGCCCTTGGGAAAGTGGCCTGCCCTCCTCTCTTCCCAGCACTGGGGAAAGCGCCCTCCTCTCTTCCCAGCCCTGAGGAAAGCGTCCTCCCCTCCTTGCTCTCTACCCTCCTCGCTTTCTCGCCCCAGGGAAAGTGGCCTGCCCTCCTCTGTCCTCACCACTGGGAACGCACCCTTCTCTCCTCTCCTTGGCCCCGGGGAAAGCACCCTCGTCAACTGGGCTTGGCACACACTGCTAACGTGACAATATAAACTCACTTGTCCCTTTTCTGTATGAGGTCAGCTACTATTGCTCATGTTTAATGTTATGCTGATGAAAACAGTAATAGCTAAAATCACAAATGCACTATGCTTTTTCTACATTTTTGAAATGTACCTCAGTTAATGCCACTTTGGCCCTTGTACTTTCATTCCAGCTGCAACCACAGTCAGAAGCAAGAATCTGCTGCGCTGGTAGAAGACTGGTTATTACTTACAGCTCCTGTTGAGAAAAAAATATATGCAATAAGTATCTTCAAATTCCCCAGACTAATAAGCTTCTTAAACCTTCTGTAAAATGTAAATCAGTTAAGGGATAAACAGGTACTGTATATCAATGATTTAAATATTAATTTAAATTTATCAGAATCAGAGATCACATGATCCTTCAGAAATCATTCTAATATGCTGATTTGGTGCTCAGGTAACATTTCTAATAATTAGTATCAATGTTGACAACAGTTCAACAGTTGTTCAGCTTAACTTTTTTGTGGAAATTGTGATTCTTTTTTTCAGGACTCTTTGCGGAACAGAAAGTTAAATAAGCAGCATTAACTTCACAACATTTATTACATCTATTTATTAAATGTATTAAAGCATTTACTAAATCGTTTGTAACATTATAAATGTCTTCAGTCACTTTTCATCTATTTAATGCATCCTTGATGAATAAAACTTCACTTCTCTCTTTTTTTAATCTTACCACAAATGTTTGAATGATATAATTGCAGCTGTTTTCAACATTGAGGTCATAAATGTTTCTGAAGGATCATGTGACACTAATTCAGCGTTGATTGCAGGAATAAATTTGTCTGGTTATCACCAGACCAAGCTCAATCTTTAAAGATTGAACATTATTCTGGGGAGTCTGCTTTGTATTTCTACTGCACAAGAGGCGTGATCAACGGCATAGTTCCAATGACTCTGTACACAATTGGATAGTCCTTCAACCAATCAGACCAACGATCCATCACTTTTATAAGCATCATCGTGTTAAACCTGCCAATAGTGTGCCAGGTGGATAAGCCAGTTTGTGATTAGTCCCTGCGAATTTGTAACGGAAGCAGGATAGAAAAATGTACAGGTTTCCAGCCTGAGCTGCTTGATCAGGCTGGGTTTACCCAGTCTAGGAATATTACACTTTACAATATATTTGTCACAAACAGAAGAGGACAGACGAGGTAAGTAACAACAACAAAATCTTTATTGCAGATACTAAATGGAGCAGAGCATGAATTTAACAGGTTAGTAAGTGAGGCAGATGATAGGTCACTGAAGACTTATCTGGTGGTGATACAGTTTCTCTATTTGCAGGTGACGAGATGGTGAAGCAGGCTGGAGAACGGAGATCAGGGGATCAGAAGACGGCAGACAGAAGACTGATTACAGCAGCGGGATCCGGATAAACTGGTAGGTATCTCAGGAGCGGATAGTACAGTGAGTCTGTAGTGGGGTGCGACGAGACCAGACAATGAGGTGAAGGGAGAGATGGTGTTGTTGAATCTGTGACAATATTTACATAGTGTGAGAGGACTCACAACAAGCTCTTAACGCATTATACTCCATCACGTCTATTGCGGTCTCAAAACTCTGGCCAGTTGAAAATCAAAATCAACTGCAGGCAGTCAACCCTTTTCCTATTTAGCACCTAAACTCTGAAACAGTCTTTCTTTGGGAGTATTGGGACTTTGCAAAAGTATTAGCTGCAAAGGGTGGGCCAACTCCATATTAAACCCTACAGGTTAAGAATGTGATGTCATTAAAGTTCATGTGCATGGAAACACAGGCGTCCCAAACCTTTTGACAATATAGTGCATTTCCTTTGGGGTTTGTTTTTCTTCCTTATTTTATCTCACATTGGTCAGCTGTCGATGTTTTAATGGTGCTATATAAATAAATTAAACTTGACTCTTGATAGAATTAAAGGTGACTTGACTTGGCATCTTTCCACAGTTGAAACACTGATTGATGGATTACATGAGACCTGATTGATTTCAGTCAGTTGTTCTGTATCTTTCAACATTCCTTCTGATGCTCATTCATGTTTATTTGCTGCTGTAGCTAATAAAGAGATGATCAGTTCATGATCTGCTTCTCTAAAGTTATGAGAGTCTCAGCAGGTCATGTGGAGGCTCATCTCAACAGAGAGGAACAGAGACGTTGAAGGGTCTGGAAATTAATTGGGATGTTGATTCAAAGCATCAGACTGTGATTATCATCTGGACACTGAACCTGTTAAGAAGGTGAACTAGGATTGCATTCTAAGGTGGTTCAAATGTATCTAGCCTTCCTCTTGGTGTGTAGATCAGGACACAGGAATGGATCAAGGCGATAGGATGCAATCAAAGGGGTTTATTAAACACTGCAGAGGCTTATACAGAGGTACATAGGCAGGAGGTTGTTGTGTGGTTCTACAATAAAACATAAATAAAGAAATAATCAGCATAACACGACTTGACTGTAATATCAATATAACCCACACTGTACATCACATTACACTATACAATGTTATTGTATACATAACTACAGTATAAAGTATTAACTTTCAGTGGAACAATACACTACAATATAGCGTTGTCGTCATTTATGTAAACATAATCGGCACGTAGAATCGAAACTGTATATATATAGGCCATGAATAATTACACCACACCCTACATAATCCTCCCCTAAACGTGACATAAATAATTATCTGCATATCCGCATAGTGACATTAATAAACATATATGAAACTGGGTTAAAATATCACAAACTGCGATATTAGAAGTGTAAACACACAGCGCGCGAATGCACCGAACGCACCAGAGTTCTCTTCTGACTGACTGAAATTCTGACTAACTCAATAACAGCGGTAAAAATACCAGATTAACGCGAATCAAGCACTATGATTAGCAAGGATCGTCTAACGATTAAAACAGATACTCACAATCAGTCATAGACGCACACTATAATAAACAAATTGAAGTTATTTCTCCTGATCGCGAGCAAGCCTCTTTCTCTCTCTCTTCATTCGGTTCCGTCCTGGCGGTGATTGACAGGTGCGCTAAGTCCCGCCTTTCCAACATTGCCGCCCCCAAATTTATTTAGTAATTTTGTTCCGTTGGAAACTATTTCAGGGTTTCTGTTCCTGGTCTTCACTTCCCGGATGTTCAGTGTCTTCAGGGATTTCGGGAAGCACGATCAGACGAACTATGGGCCAAGTATATGTTCTGTCTTTTATCTGTATCTCCACTGTTCTGACATGGCCATCTGCTCCTGGGAAGACTTTCGTAACCCTTCCAATCTGCCACAGGGAACGAGGTAATTGGGGGTCAACTAACATGGCTACAGTGCCGGGTTCAATGTCAGGTGATGGTCTTTGCCACTTTCCTCTTGTCTGCATTGCAGGTAGGTAGTGCCGTATGAATGCCGTCCAGAACCTGTCAGCCAATACCTGGGAGTGCCTCCATCTTCGCTTTGTGAGGAGTTCAGACTCCGGATACACCACTTGAGGTAAGGAACTATCCGGCCGCCCCATCAACAAGCAATTTGGTGTAACTGCGTCTAGATCGGCCAGATCTGCTGAAACATATCCTAGAGGCTTAGAATTTAGGATGGCTTCAATCTCAATCAAAACTGTCTGAAGCACTTCTTCGGACACTGTCTCTGAGCCTAGCGTTGTACGAAGGGCCGTCTTTATTGACCGGATCTCCCTCTCCCATACACCCCCAAAGTGCGGGGAGGCCGGAGGATTGAAGTGGAAACTGATCCTTTGTTTGGCTAACAGCTGTCGTAAATCCGGACTGAGTTGGCTGAAGGTTTCCCGAAGTTCTGTCGCTCCACCTCGGAAGTTTGTGCCCTGGTCGGAGTACAGCTCTGCAGGCTGGCCACGTCGACCAATGAACCTTCTTAGTGCCATCAGGAAGGCATCACTGTTCATGGAGGTTAGCACTTCTATGTGCACAGCACGGGTGGTGAGACACTTGAATAGGAGACCCCATCTCTTTTCTGTCCGGCGTCCTAATTTCACCACCAATGGCCCAAAACAGTCCATTCCTGCTGAATAAAACGCGGGCTTAAACAATCTCAGTCTTGGAGGGGGAAGATCAACCATCTGCTGTGTCGCTGGCTTAGACCTCCACCTACAACACTCAATGCATGCCCTTTGGTGCTTCTTGATTGCCTCTCTGCCTCTCAGAATCCACACTCTCCTGCGGAGCTCAGCAAACACTCGCTCAGGTCCAGGGTGGTGGAGTCGAGTGTCATAGTCCTTGATAAGTAGCTGAGTGTTAGGATGATGAGAGTCAAGCACGATAGGGTGCAGTGTAGCTGGATCAAGGTCTTCTACTCGCCTCAGTCGTCCTCCGACTCGGATGAGCTGGTTCTCTGAGTCAAATTCGGGTGCAAGACACAACAACCGACTGCTAGAGTGGACTGGCTTGTTGGATTTCAACAGCTGGAAATCCTCAGGGAAACAATCCATCTGTATCTTCCTCAGAGTAACCATCTCTGCCTCTTGGTAGATACTGGCCAAAGGGGGTTCATTCTGTGCGGCCGCCCCATGCAGCTCCAGTACAACTGCCTCCACCAATTCCTTCCAGCTGTTGTATTTCTTTCCATCTGAAGTTGAAGACACAGTGGTGGTTATCCCACAGAAAACTCCTCTTTTAAGCTCAACTGTGTCTTCAGAGTCAGGAAAGCGTGAGGCGGGGTGAGAGGGCCACTTTTCCTGAGGTTGTAATAGGAACTTTGGACCGTGAAGCCATCTGTTGGGGCCTGCAATTTCTTGCCCCGAGTCAGGTCATCAGCAGGGTTTCCTTCATAGTTGATGTATCGCCATTCCGACTGGTTGGTCAACTCCTGAATCTCCGCAACCCGGGTGCCTACAAAGACCTTGTACCGGCAGGACTCAGAAAGGAGCCAGTGGAGGACAATAGTAGCGTCAGTCCAGTAGGTGACCTTGTCTATCTTCAGAGTGAGCTCAGAGATAAGGAACTTCGCCAATTGTGCACCCATCAAGGCGGCGCAGAGCTCAAGCCTCGGTATTGACTGCTGCTTTCGTGGGGCCACTTTAGATCGGGCTAGAAGAAAGGCAAGGTGGAGTTCCCCCAGGCGACCTTCTGACCGCAGGTAAGCAACAGCCCCATATGCCTTCTCGGAGGCATCACTGAAAATGTGAATCTCCCGGCTTACATCTAAATGATCCACATAGGGGGGGTTATAGCACCTAGGAAGTGTTACCTGCGGTAGAAATCGAAGTTCCTCTTCCCAGTCTATCCATGCTTGCCGAAGCTCACCAGGGAGTTGTGGATCGTCCCAGTCCCAGTGGTTTACCCAAAGCTGCTGCACAATTACCTTGGCTCGGGTAGTATATGGCAGAATGACTCCAAGGGGGTCATATTGACTCGCCAGCACCCGGTAGATGCTCCGCATCGTCAAGGCATTGTATGGGACAGGTCGGTGTTTAAACCCAAGATGATCCAGCTCACAGTGCCAGCTCAGGCCCAAGGTCGACTCTCTTGGGTCAGCTTTGTCTTGAGAGAGCCACAACTCCAGCTTAGAGGACCTGGCTTCTGGAGGCAGGTGACTGACAACTTCCATTGCATTACTGGCCCACTGCCGGATGTCAAAACCACCAGAGGATAAGAGGGCACGTAACTTATCCACCAACAGTCGCGCTTCATGGACAGAACTCAAACTCTGTAGACAGTTGTCCACGTAGAAGCATCTGTCCACTGAGAATCTTACATCCTCGTCAGGAGTACTGTGCAGTGCCACATGTCGCTGAAGGGCGAAGGATGCACAGCAGGGGCTGCACGTAGTCCCGAAGGGAAGGACTTGCCACTCATAAGTATCTGGAGGGTCATCTCGACGCAGGTCACGCCATAGGAAACGTAAGAGTGGTCTGTCCTCAGGTAGTAGCAGGACCTGATGGAACATCCCGCGTATATCCCCACTTATGGCCACACAATGCTCCCTGAACCGCAGGAGGACACCCAGAAGAGAGGGACTTAGGACTGGACCAGGTAGTAAGGAGTTATTAAGGTTCAGCCCTCCATACTCGAAGGAACAGTTGAACACTAGGCGGTTTTTACCATTGTGAGTGACCATGTGGTGTGGGATATACCATTTCTCTCCTGTGGCTCCCTCTCCTTCATTCTGCTGCTTGATGACAGCACCAGTCACCTCCAGCTTCTTAATCTCAGACTTATACACATCTGCCTTCTCTGGTGACCGAGCGAGCCTACGCTCCATGCCTCTGAGATTAGGCATCACTGCTTCCTTCGTAGCACAAAAGAAGGGGAAATCCTTCCTGCGCAATAAGGGTGTTGCATAGCGGAGGATTCCATCAACCTCGACCCGAGTAGTCCTGGCCTCCAAGAGACTGATAGCTTCTTGATCCTCTTTGGATCGGGTAGCTCGCTTCTCACAGCAGTTAGGTAAGACATCAATCTGCCACAGCCTTTCAACATCCCTCTTCAACTCTAGTTCAACAGGAGTGAGGGACAAAAAGAAGCACTGTTGTGGCGACAACTGATCTTTCAAGAGTCTTACAGGCCCCTGCAATGTCCACCCAAGCCTTGTCTGAATAGCTGCAGGACCTCCAGAGGGACCCAGACGAACAGGCGATATCGGGGTAATGAGATTAGTATTGTCAGCTCCAATAAGCAATAATGGGCGTACTCCTTCGAAAGACTGCAGGGGAAGGTTCTTCAGGTGCTGATACTTTTCCAGGACACTCAGAGGGTAAGAATGGTCAGCTAGACCAAGGTGTTCAGCAGTGAAGGCAGCTGAGATTCTAAATATTTTCTGTGGCTGAGTTACTGGAGAAATCTGGAAGGAGACCACAGCACCATTGACAGTTTGTACATCCTGGCGGATAGTCCGCAGGGCTAAACTTTCCGCTGGTCCGTGGATTCCCAGCTTGGTGGCTGCGGGGGATAGGAGAATCGTCCTTTCTGAACCATCGTCAAGGACGGCATAGGTATCCAGGGTCTTGTCTTTGTGGCGAAGCAGAACTCTAACGACCTTCAGAAGAACTTTCCTACATCCTGCAGGTCTATCCAGATAGAGAGTCTCGGTCGCCGAATTAACCAGACAAGAACCTTCAACCACTGGTTTGGAGTTAACTTCATGAAGGATCTGCAGGTGCCTGCCTTTACAGATACTACATGGCTTCTTAAGGGTACACTTAGCTGCTGTATGTGCACGCCCACAGCGCCAGCAGCGGTGATTTGTCTGGATCCAATCAGTTATTTGTTGTTTGTTGAAGGACTTGAAGGTATCACATTGACTGAGGTAATGATCATTCCTGTCACAAAACGGACAGAAAGCTCTAGCCTGTCCCTTGGGGGTCACTGACCTGACAAGTGAAATCGGAGCTGGTCCGGTAGGTAGTTTAGCAGGGCCCTCGTCCGATCCATGAAGTACAGTAGCAGAGCATCCAACAGGGTTTGTCACTCTCCCTCGGTTGGTCTTCTGCTCTACCCTCTTACGATGGTCTGAAATCTGACTCTCACTGCTCTGACACCACGCTTCATACTGCAACCATTCAGCGAAGTCTAGAAGGTTATAAACTGCACCAGGACGACGAAACATGTGTCTTCTGAACTCCGACCTCATTTCAGGAGGCAATTTGTTCAGTAGCCTCTCCACATGTGAACCGCACCTCAATTCAGCCTGACCCTCATGGCCTAAAGTCTCCAGCATACCGACAAGGGATCTGATCTGCAAGGCGAACTTGTCAAAGGCTGCTGTATCACCTCTGCGAATATCGGGAGCATCCATCACTTTAGATATCCTTCTGAGGGCTAACTTGTAAGGTTGTCCAAACCTCTCAGTCAGAGCTGCCATGGTAGCACTATATGGGAAAGGTGAGTTCAGATAGGAGTCGGCTACCAGGCGGGCTTCATCTAATCTCAAATGGTCCATCAAGATCTGATAACGGAAGAGCTCAGTAGCATCAGGAGGCAAAAGGTTCTCCAGAGCAAGCTTTAGTCTGGTAAACTCACTAGGATCCCCTGAGATGAAGTCTGGAATGGTAGGTGTAGGACCACGGTAGGTTCGCTCCCTCCCATCTGGATACAAGGTGGTAGCTCTGTGCATGGGTGTCAGATACTTAGGTCTCCCTGGCTCATAGCTGTTGTGCGGGTGAGGCCGGTGGGCGGCCCTATCAGGCTCATACATCTGCTCGGGATAACAACTTGAATCATGGCCGTAGGTACTGTACTCAGCGAGTGGCGGAGGTAATCTGCCAGAAGTTGGTAGGACAGGTTCATCTGGATAGCTAGCAGGAATGGAGTTATTATAATTAGGTGGCTTAACTGACTGTGTGACTTCCTGTTTCGCAGACGATCCAGTTTGCATATGATCTCTCATTATTCGCAGCTCACCAAGCATCTTACCCAGGAAATCTACCAGCACATGTTCCCTTAGCGGCTCCTCAGCATCCCTCTTTGGGTGGCTAGGAAGACTAGAATGCTTTCTAAGGTCAACAGTCAATGAACTATAATCCCCTCTATGGAAAGACGAATCAGAGTTCACCGGTGCACCAGCTATGCTGGCCAACTGCAATGACTGCTGGGTGATACATGAGTGGGGACGTGGTACTGAAAGAGATTTAGAATGCAACATGGGTTGCGAAGGCCTGCATGCAGCATTACAGACAGTTTGTGGAGATGACTGAACCTCGTTCTCTTCCCAAGGCCGATGATACGGGGAAGACTGAGCAGACTGGGTTGAGGGCATGGGAACTCTAGATTGTGATCGTACTCTCACCTGCTGTCTTTCATAAGAATTGTTACGACCTCATTATGGGTCATATGGTGTGGGTTTGGTTCTTCTCTGTTTTTCTTGTCTCATAGGTTGGCGTTAGAGTGAGTGACGTCATGATGACTGATTGTTTACACCTGTGCTAGAGCTGATGCCGGCAGATAAAAGCAGCTCCCTTCAGTCGGAAAGGGCGCTCTCCCCTCGTGCCATTTTTGTCGTCGTTCCAGTTATTGTTTTGTTTCCGTTTTGGTCTTTTCTCTTACTTTTATGTTCTTACTTTAAATAAATGTTATTCCTTTTTGCATATCACGTAACGTGTCATCTCCTTCTTTGTCGCGGCTTGCGAGCCGGCCGTGACAGAATGCTCTCTATTGAAAGCACCCGACGACCACTCGTCCACCACGTTCCAGGAATACTGACTTAAGGGACTAGAGGCTCTGTCAGAGAGGGAGGGAGAAATCATGGCAGCATCTGATGGGTCACCTCTTCGAAACTCATCTGCGGCATGAGCCCTCACTGGCTGGCTGATCTGTCTGCATTGTGCAGCGGTGAGATCGTAGTCATCAAGATAGGCTGGAGGGCGAACATGGCGTTGAGGTCTGCCACCATCTGTATTTACCCCTTCTGGTTGCATATTAAAGCTGTTAGATCCTCTTTATCCAAGAGCAATGGCCGCCTCCGGCTCGAAGGACCAAATTTTGTTAAGAAGGTGAACTAGGATTGCATTCTAAGGTGGTTCAAATGTATCTAGCCTTCCTCTTGGTGTGTCGATCAGGACACAGGAATGGATCAAGGCGATAGGATGCAATCAAAGGGGTTTATTAAACACTGCAGAGGCTTATACAGAGGTACATAGGCAGGAGGTTGTTGTGTGGTTCTACAATAAAACATAAATAAAGAAATAATCAGCATAACACGACTTGACTGTAATATCAATATAACCCACACTGTACATCACATTACACTATACAATGTTATTGTATACATAACTACAGTATAAAGTATTAACTTTCAGTGGAACAATACACTACAATATAGCGTTGTCGTCATTTATGTAAACATAATCGGCACGTAGAATCGAAACTGTATATATATAGGCCATGAATAATTACACCACACCCTACATAATCCTCCCCTAAACGTGACATAAATAATTATCTGCATATCCGCATAGTGACATTAATAAACATATATGAAACTGGGTTAAAATATCACAAACTGCGATATTAGAAGTGTAAACACACAGCGCGCGAATGCACCGAACGCACCAGCGTTCTCTTCTGACTGACTGAAATTCTGACTAACTCAATAACAGCGGTAAAAATACCAGATTAACGCGAATCAAGCACTATGATTAGCAAGGATCGTCTAACGATTAAAACAGATACTCACAATCAGTCATAGACGCACACTATAATAAACAAATTGAAGTTATTTCTCCTGATCGCGAGCAAGCCTCTTTCTCTCTCTCTTCATTCGGTTCCGTCCTGGCGGTGATTGACAGGTGCGCTAAGTCCCGCCTTTCCAACAGAACCGTTTCAGATTCCTGCCGTGAATGAGGATCATCAGATCCGACCTCCACCAGATCCCTTTGTAAGGGTCCATCCGTTAGCCCAAAAAAGAATTTGCGGCTTGGTCAAAGGAATTCTGCGTGTAAGCCTTTTCAGCATTTCGATGAAGCTCTCTTAATTTATTGATATCTAATTTTCAATCTGACTCCATGAATATTTTAATATGACTCCAATTTTATGTGAGTCCTTTAAATTTGTTACATTTGTAACGTAACCGCTAAACATAAGATTAGTTGTGATTTCATTTAGGTCGTGTATTTTTCTTAGCATCACTTATTTTTAAATATTCGTTCCACCATGGGACCCGGAGCCGCACAGAGGCTAGTGTCGCGATTCACTAGCTCTCAGGACATAGATTAGTCAGTTCTGATATTACAGAGGATTGCAGAGTGAACTATTTTACCTCTAAGTGAGTCACACATGTTTACTCATAACAAAAAGTGTAATATAGAAAATCCGAAATCAGGTTTTCCCTCATGCTTGGCGCCATGCTCCCGGCATGGGGTCCTCAGTGTAATCTGTCCTGACAGAAAGATCTGCGGTAACTCCTATTTACTCCGCATGCAACACTACTAGAATAATAATTTCAGAAAGATACAGAATAAATCTGTTTGATTAGGGGGATGTCCCACAGTTTCTGTGAGATCTTCTCTCAAGATTAGTGACTTTTATTGTTCTATTGCTGGGGGGTTGGATCTCAGCTTTTGTCTTGGCAGCAAAACCGATCCTTACACCTGCGTCAAACATTCAGATTCAGCTGAGATTCATCTTCATCGGCAGCTGTACGTTACATCATCTGTTTAACCTCTGGCGTGATCATGTGACATAGTGAAATCAGTATTTCTCTCAGTTTGATTCACTCACCTGTTGTCTAGTTTATCCTCGCGCTGACAGATGATCTACACTTCCCTCTGAAAACATCTGACAACAGACTAACACTTATTATCACATGCTATTATATTCAAAGTATTTTCTGTTTATTCAGAGAGATTTGAACTTGAGACGTCATTGACTGTTAGAGCTCAAATCATAAATTATATTTTCACCTCTTGGTTTCTTACACCAAAATCTATACAAATATATATAAATTCATCCTCTAGAAATCTGTTGCAGAATTGTAAGATAATCTGTTGACTTGAGGTCTTGTGGACTAGTGTCAGATGTAAAGACTGAAGTACGATGTTAGGAATGATACATTTGGACTCACCTGAATATCCTTTTACGCCTGAAGATCCTTTTACGCAGCATATAACAGATGAAGATGATGATGATGAAGAGAGCAAACAGCCACCACAACTGATCTATACAAGCCATACAATATAAAATCAGCTCATTGACACAAACAACAACACAACACAATCAGCTGATTCACTCAATCAATGAACCAATTAAATCAGCTGATCTCTAATGATAAATCAATATTAGAGTTTAAAGCTCTTGATGTTTTACCTGAGAACTGGAGAGACTGAGTCACTTCATCCAGAACATCTTTAAAACATACAATGATCACAAATATCAGACAATATGAGCCTGTTTACACTGAAACTGGATTGAGTCTGAATCAGATCTGAATCAGTGTTTTATTAGTGAATTAGACACTCGTTTATCAGCTGAAACTGGATTGAGTCTGAATCAGATCTGAATCAGTGTTTTATTAGTTAATTAGATACTTGTTTATCGTCTGAAACTGGATTGAGTCTGAATCAGAGTTTTATTAGTGAATTATACACTCGTTTATCAGCTGAAACTGGATTGAGTCTAAATCAGATCTGAATCAGTGTTTATTAGTGAATTAGACACTTGTTTATCAGCTGAAACTGGATTGAGTCTGAATCAGATCTGAATCAGTGTTTTATTAGTGAATTAGACACTCATTTATCAGCTGAAACTGGATTGAGTCTGAATCAGATCTGAATCAGTGTTTTATTAGTGAATTAGACATAATCGTTTATCAGCTGAAACTGGATTGAGTCTGAATCAGATCTGAATCAGTGTTTTATTAGTGAATTAGACACTCATTTATCAGCTGAAACTGGATTGAGTCTGAATCAGATCTGAATCAGTTTTTTATTAAATGGTAAATGGACTGCATTTATATAGCGCTTTTAACAGACCAATGGCCTTCCAAAGCGCTTCACACATTGCCTCACATTCACCCATTCACACACCGACGGCGGTGTCAAGCCATGCAAGGCGCAATCCAGCTCGTCGGGAGCAGCTGGGGTTAGGTGTCTTGCTCATGGACACCTCGACACTTGGTCAGGTGGAACCGGGGATCGAACCACCAACCTTCCGGTTTGTAGCCAACCTACATGAACCACTGCGCCACTGCCGCCCCTGTGAATTATACACTCGTTTATCATCTGAAACTGGATTGAGTCTGAATCAGAGTTTTATTAGTGAATTATACACTCGTTTATCAGCTGAAACTGGATTGAGTCTGAATCAGATCTGAATCAGTGTTTTATTAGTGAATTAGACACAATCGTTTATCAGCTGAAACTGGATTGAGTCTGAATCAGATCCGAATCAGTGTTTTATTAGTGAATTAGACACTTGTTTATCATCAGAAACTGGATTGAGTCTGAATCAGATCTGAATCAGTGTTTTATTAGTGAATTAGACACTCGTTTATCAGCTGAAACTGGATTGAGTCTGAATCAGATCCGAATCAGTGTATTAGTGAATTAGACACTCGTTTATCAGCTGAAACTGGATTGAGTCTGAATCAGATCTGAAACAGTGTTTTATTAGTGAATTAGACACTCGTTTATCAGCTGAAACTGGATTGAGTCTGAATCAGATCGGAATCAGTGTTTTATTAGTGAATTAGACACTCGTTTATCAGCTGAAACTGGATTGAGTCTGAATCAGATCTGAATCAGTGTTTTATTAGTGAATTAGACACTCATTTATCAGCTGAAACTGGATTGAGTCTGAATCAGATCTGAATCAGTGTTTTATTAGTGAATTAGACACAATCGTTTATCAGCTGAAACTGGATTGAGTCTGAATCAGATCCGAATCAGTGTTTTATTAGTGAATTAGACACTTGTTTATCATCAGAAACTGGATTGAGTCTGAATCAGATCTGAATCAGTGTTTTATTAGTGAATTAGACACTCGTTTATCAGCTGAAACTGGATTGAGTCTGAATCAGATCCGAATCAGTGTATTAGTGAATTAGACACTCGTTTATCAGCTGAAACTGGATTGAGTCTGAATCAGATCTGAAACAGTGTTTTATTAGTGAATTAGACACTCGTTTATCAGCTGAAACTGGATTGAGTCTGAATCAGATCGGAATCAGTGTTTTATTAGTGAATTAGACACTCGTTTATCAGCTGAAACTGGATTGAGTCTGAATCAGATCTGAATCAGTGTTTTATTAGTGAATTAGACACTCATTTATCAGCTGAAACTGGATTGAGTCTGAATCAGATCTGAATCAGTGTTTTAGTGAATTAGATACTCGTTTATCAGCTGAAACTGGATTTACTTTACTTTATTGTTTATTTTTACAGGGGCAATGCACAATTAATAGTAATTGCACCAAAGTTAGCTAACAGCTAATTTACATCTGCTGTCCCTGGGCAGGTAAACAAATAAAATAACATACAATACAATACACATACAACATCACAATAGCCTACATATCCATAATGTAATTTGTAAAACAAGGAATTTACAACAGTCATTAATGGATGCAAATTTGTTCTAAAAGTAGCCAGTGCTTTAGCTTAATTTTAAAAACGATGAAGCTGTCAATGCTTCAGATGACTGTGGGCAAGGAATTCCATATCTTCACTGCTCTAATCAAAAAAGCTGTTTGACCAAAGGCTGTTTTTCTAAACTGTGGTACCAAATCTCCCCTCACTGAAGCTCTAGTCCTTCCGGCACTGCCAGGATGAGCCAGGAATCCCATAAGAGGAGGAGGAGCAAGATTATGGATAATTCTGTACATCAAGCATACATCATTGTAAAATACAAAATTATTAAAATTTAAAAAAATTTACTTTTTCAAAATGGTACAATGATGATAGTCCCTTGGTTTTTTGTCTAGTACTTTCAAAATTTGTTTATGGAGAGAGTACACCGGTTTAAGTGTAGTCGCACCTGCCTGTGACCAAGTTGTTACACAGAGTACGACAAATGAGGGAGAATCAAAGTATGGACAAAAAGTAGTGCAGCTGATTGAGTCAGCTGGTGCCTGATGTTTTTAAAATTATTTAAATTAAACTTAACATCATTTATAACTCTTCTTACTTGCTTTTTAAAATACATGTGTTGGTCAAGTATTATTCCTAAATATTTGACGTGTCACCGATTTAATTGCTTCACCATTAAACACAATATCTGGGTTCACCGTATTGTGTTTTCATGCAGTGAAATACATGCAAACTGTCTTGCTTACATTAAGAGACAAGCAAGATTTATTTAGCCAGTCCAAGACTTTTGTCATTGCAAATGTCAGTTTGCTTGCAGCCAGTTCTTTAGTTCTTGCATGGGTAAAAAGCACTGTGTCATCTGCATACATTAAAATGTTAACACCGGGACATACTTGAGGGAGATCATTAATATAAATACTAAATAAAATAGGTCCTAAAATAGACCCTTGAGGGACCCCTGTAATACAGTTAGCAAAATAAGAGCACTTATCAGCCACTCTAGTACATTGTATCCTATCAGTCAAGTATGATTTCATCCAGGTCAAAGCAGTAGCAGAGAAATTAAAATTGTGAAGTTTGGAGATTAAACAGTTATGATTAACTGTGTCAAATGCCTTTGCAAGATCAAAAAAACACAGCTCCAACAACACCACCTTTATCAAGTTGACTTTTAATTTGTTCAACAAAAAAACAATTAGCCGTTTCGGTAGAATGATTCTTTCGAAAACCCAATTGCATTGGGTGTAAATTCACTTTACTTTCATTTAAATAAGAAACTAGTTGGTCACAAACTACCCTTTCGACAATTTTCGATGCTATTGGAAGGATACTTATGGGTCTATAATTTGATGAAAGAGTCCTATCACCTGCTTTTGTCACAATTCGTCCTGTGTGAGTGCCCATGAGAACCACCTGAGGGCACTCCACTCCAGACTGTCACTCCATCAAGGACTACATCTCCCATAATCCTTTGCCCGGACTCTTCAACACCCATTGATTACATCCACCTGCACCCCATTTCCTAGTTAGCTCACCCTATATAAGCCTGTTCATTCTGTCAGTCATTGCCAAGTCTTGTTTGTTGTATTACTGCATTTCTGAGCGTTTTCCCTGGTTTCTTGTCTTGGTCTTGGTTTTGGATTTCTTGCCTGTTCTGTGGATTACCCGTTTGCCTGTCTCTCTTGCCTTGTTTGCCTTATTGGACTGATCACATGTTATGACCCCTTGCCTATTTGTTGACTACGAGTGTGGATTACCCTTACAAATAAAGATGCATTTGGATTCTCAACCTCTGTCTCAGAGCAGTACGTTACAGCTTTAAAGCTGAGATGGTGGTCCAGTGGGTTAAACCATGGAACTGATACGCAGAAGGTTGCTGGTTCGATCCCAGCGGTCACCACCAGTGTGTCCGTGAGCAAGGCACTTTACTCCATGTTGCTCCAGGGGGATTGTCCCTGTAATAAGGGCACTGTAAGTCACTTTGGATAAAAGCGTCTGCCAAATGCATAAATACATAAAATACATAAAGATCGGTGTCACTACTGCTGCCTTCCAGCAAGATGGAAAATATGAGTTTGTTATTGACAGATTTATCAGGTGTGTTAAAGGTCTGCAAAAAGATGATTTATAAGATTTAAAAATGTGCATCAATATCATAGACATCTTTGGACCTAGATCCTTTTAAATTATCAAATATATTCATTACATGAGATTCTGAGATATTTTCAATTGTGAAAACAGGAGTTTCATTGTTTATAGGTTCTAGTACTCCTGATATAGCACCAAATTTTCTGGCAAGACACTGTACAGAATCCATAAAGAATAAATTAAAAATTGTAGCTATTTGTTTTTTTTTTTGTTTTTTTTTGTTTTTTTTTTCTCCTCCATGAACTGCCACCTTAACGTGGTGGAGGGGTTTGAGTACCCGAATGACCCTAGGAGCTACGTTGTCCGGGGCTATATGCCCCTGGTAGGGTCTCCCAAGGCAAACAGGTCCTAGGTGACGGGTCAGACTAAGAGCAGTTCAAAAACCCTTATGATGCCAAAAAAAAGGAGGACCGTGACGTCGCCCGGTATGGCGCAGCCGGGGCCCCACCCTGGAGCCAGGCCTGGGGTTGGGGCTAGTATGCGAGCGCCTGGTGGCCGGGCCTTCCCCCACGGGGTCCGGCCGGGCTCAGCCCAAAGGAGCGACGTGGGGACACCTTCCCGTGGGCTCACCACTCACGGGAGGGACCGTAAGGGGCCGGTGCAAAGCGAATCGGGCAGCAGTCGAAGGCGGGGGCCTAGACGACCCGATTCCTGGACACGGAAACTAGCTCTTGGGACATGGAATGTCACCTCGCTGGCGGGGAAAGAGCCTGAGCTTGTGCGTGAGGTTGAGAGGTTCCGACTAGAGATAGTCGGAATCACCTCCACGCACGGCTTGGGCTCTGGAACCACACTTCTCGAGAGGGGATGGACTCTTCACCACTCTGGAGTTGCCCATGGTGAGAGGCGGCGGGCTGGTGTGGGTTTGCTTATAGCCCCCCAGCTCTGCCGCCATGTGTTGGAGTTTACCCCGGTGAACGAGAGGGTCGTTTCCCTGCGGCTTCGGCTCGGGGATAGGTCTCTCACTGTTGTGTGTGCCTACGGGCCAAACAGCAGTGCAGAGTACCCTACCTTCTTGGTGTCCCTGGGAGGGGTGCTGGAGAGTGCTCCGACTGGGGACTCCGTCGTTCTACTGGGGGACTTCAACGCCCACGTGGGCAATGACAGTGAAACCTGGAGGGGCGTGATTGGGAGGAACTGATCTGATCTGGACCCTGATCTGAACCCGAGTGGTGTTCAGTTATTGGACTTCTGTGCAAGTTACAGTTTGTCCATAACGAACACCATGTTCAAGCATAAGGGTGTCCATCAGTGCACATGGCACCAGGACACCCTAGGTCGTAGGTCAATGATCGACTTCGTGGTCGTTTCATCTGACCTGCGGCCGTATGTCTTGGACACTCGGGTGAAGAGAGGGGCGGAGCTGTCAACTGATCACCACCTGGTGGTGAGTTGGATCCGATGGCGGGGGAGGAAGCTGGATAGACTCGGTAGACCCAAACGTACTGTGAGGGTCTGCTGGGAACGTTTGGCCGAGTCTCCTGTCAGAGAGATCTTCAACTCCTGCCTCCGGCAGAGCTTCGACAGGATCCCGAGGGAGGCTGGAGATATTGAGTCCGAGTGGACCGTGTTCTCCACCTCCATTGTCAAAGCGGCTGCTCGGAGCTGTGGACGCAAGGTCTCCGGTGCCTGTCGAGGCGGCAATCCCCGAACCCGGTGGTGGACACCGGAAGTAAGGGATGCCGTCAAGCTGAAGAAGGAGTCCTATCGGGCCTGGCTGGCTTGTGGGACTCCTGAGGCAGCTGACAGGTACCGGCAGGCTAAACGGACTGCAGCCCGGGTGGTTGTGGAGGCAAAAACTCGGGCCTGGGAGGAGTTCGGTGAGGCCATGGAAAAGGACTATCGGCTGGCCTCGAAGAGATTCTGGCAAACCGTCCGGTGCCTCAGGAGGGGGAAGCAGTGCCCTACCAACGCTGTTTACAGTGGCGATGGGCGGCTGTTGACCTCAACTGGGGATGTTGTCGGACGGTGGAAGGAATACTTCGAGGATCTCCTCAATCCCGCCGTCACGTCTTCCATTGAGGAAGCAGAGGCTGGGGGCTCAGAGGAGGACTCGTCCATCACCCGGGCTGAAGTCACTGAGGTGGTCAAGAAACTCCTCGGTGGCAAGGCACCGGGGGTGGATGAGATCCGCCCTGAGTACCTCAAGTCTCTGGATGTTGTGGGGCTGTCTTGGCTGACACGCCTCTGCAGCATCGCGTGGCGGTCGGGGACAGTGCCTCTGGGATGGCAGACCGGGGTGGTGGTTCCTCTTTTTAAAAAGGGGGACCGGAGGGTGTGTTCCAACTATAGGGGGATCACACTTCTCAGCCTCCCCGGGAAAGTCTATGCCAGGGTACTGGAGAGGAGAATTCGGCCGATAGTGGAACCTCGGATTCAGGAGGAACAGTGTGGTTTTCGTCCTGGTCGTGGAACACTGGACCAGCTCTATACCCTCTACAGGGTGCTGGAGGGTTCATGGGAGTTTGCCCAACCAGTCCACATTTGTTTTGTGGATTTGGAGAAGGCATTCGATTGTGTCCCTCGCGGCGTCCTGTGGAGGGTGCTGGGGGAATATGGGGTCCGGGGTCCTTTGCTGAGGGCTGTCCGGTCCCTGTATGACCGAAGCAGGAGTTTGGTGCGCATTGCCGGCAGTAAGTCAGACTTGTTCCCGGTGCATGTTGGACTCCGGCAGGGCTGCCCTTTGTCGCCGGTTCTGTTCATAATTTTTATGGACAGAATTTCTAGGCGCAGCCAAGGGCCGGAGGGTGTCAGGTTTGGGGACCACACGGTTTCGTCTCTGCTCTTTGCGGATGACGTTGTCGTGTTGGCCCCTTCTAACCAGGACCTTCAGCATGCACTGGGACGGTTTGCAGCCGAGTGTGAAGCGGCTGGGATGGGGATCAGCACCTCCAAATCCGAGGCCATGGTCCTCAGTCGGAAAAGGGTGGCTTGCCCACTTCAGGTTGGTGGAGAGTTCCTGCCCCAAGTGGAGGAGTTCAAGTATCTAGGGGTCTTGTTCACGAGTGAGGGGAGGATGGAACGGGAGATTGACAGACGGATCGGTGCAGCTTCTGCAGTAATGCGGTCGATGTACCGGTCCTTCGTGGTGAAGAAAGAGCTAAGCCGTAAGGCGAAGCTCTCGATTTACCGGTCAATCTACGTTCCTACTCTCACCTATGGTCATGAGCTTTGGGTCATGACCGAAAGGACAAGATCCCGGATACAGGCGGCCGAAATGAGCTTTCTCCGCAGGGTGGCTGGGCGCTCCCTTAGAGATAGGGTGAGAAGCTCAGTCACTCGGGAGGAACTCGGAGTAGAGCCGCTGCTCCTCCACATCGAGAGGGGACAGCTGAGGTGGCTCGGGCATCTGTTCCGGATGCCTCCTGAACGCCTTCCCGGGAAGGTGTTTCGGGCATGTCCAACCGGGAGGAGGCCCCGGGGAAGACCAAGGACACGCTGGAGGGACTATGTCTCCCGGCTGGCCTTGGAACGCCTCGGTGTCCCCCCGGAAGAGCTAGAGGAAGTGTCTAGGGAGAGGGAAGTCTGGGCATCTCTGCTTAGACTGCTGCCCCCGCGACCCGGCCCCGGATAAGCGGAAGAAGATGGATGGATGGATGGATGTTTTTTTTTTTAATTAATTTTGATCGGTCCTTTATAACCCAATTTTGAACTGATTTATTCTCTTTCTTTGTAATTTTATCAATATTTTTCCAAATTAATTTACTATTTCCTTTAGAATCATTAATTTAATAAAATAATCAGCTTTGGCCTGCCTTAATTCTTTCACTACTTTGTTTCGCATATCCTGGAATTTTCTCTTATCATGTGGTAGTTTAGATTTTAGAGCAGCCTTTAATGCTAAGTCTCTCTGCTTCATTAGCTTTCGGAGATGTTCATTAAACCATGGCAGAGACATTTTTAGAAAATTCATTTGTAGTCTTATTGACTCTATCCATCATAGTATTAAATGCTTTTTCTATATCACCAGACTTCAGAACATCATTCCAGTCTAGGTGCGTTAATTTCTCCTCAAATTGACCAACTAGGGACTTTGGTATAATATTAAAGAAGTTTTTGCCCTCTTGTTTATATAAAAATTGTTGTTTTGTCAACTTTCTTACAATTAAGGTCAAGTTGTGGTCTGACATACCTGTTACCAAATTATACGATTTTGTAATTCTTTCCGGTTTATTACTAAAAATTAAATCTATCTGAGTTTGTGTTGATTGAGTAACCCTAGTTGGACCAAGGACCATTTGTGTAAGAGTATACTGATCTGATATAATTTTTAATTGTTGTCTCTTAGTTTGTTCTGCCCAATTTATATTAAAATCACCTAAAACAATTAATTCAGTTTTCGGACCAATTTCCTTTAGTACGGCTTTCAATTTATCATAAAATGTTTTTGTGGAATTAGGGGGTCGGTATAATCCAAACACTGTAAAAGACATTTGAGGAGATAAAACAATAGAAACAACAATTGAATTTGAAGCATTGAATTTAGATGAACTTCCACACATTTGAGATGATTACGAACATACAAGAGGACACCGCCTCCTCTCCCTAATTTTCTATCTCTCCTAAAAACATGATACCCAGTTACAGAAAAAACAGTCTTTGGCGATAACCCAGTTAACCATAATTCTGCGAGGAAAAGGAAGTCCAAATTCGAATCTATCAGCAAACCTTCAATTTTCTTTGACATAATGCTTCTTATATTCAAATGTCCACCAAGCAAACCTTTGGGTTTTAGTCGTTTGTCCCACAAGACTTTAGCCTTTAGTGGCTAACTGGTTGAAAGAGTTCAAACTTCCTTTTAGTCGTCATTCTATGTAAGTGTTCTTTGTGTATGCAACCGTTCAGGTTAAGAATAGTATTTTGCGGAGCTGAAATTGGACTTACGGATCGGTTGTTGCTTCCTTGATGGAATTCAGTAAGCTCAGGTGTATCCAGCAACAATGGCGTTCGTTCAACTTACAGACTTGTCCCGGATTTGAATGAACGTCACCTGCCAGTAGAATCGTAATTAGCAGGTAGCCAGTTAGCCTGTATGGTCTTGGAGATTTCATCTTAAAGCGTGGCTGGGCAGCAGTTGGTAAATTAGCCTTCCCGTTGCTCAGGATATTTGAATATACAGTTTGATGACTGCACTGAGTGAAAATCACAGGATGCACTCGCACAACACCGCCGGTGTACCAGCAGCATCAGTGTTTTATTAGTGAATTAGACACAATCGTTTATCAGCTGAAACTGGATTGAGTCTGAATCAGAGTTTTATTAGTGAATTAGACACAATCGTTTATCAGCTGAAACTGGATTGAGTCTGAATCAGATCTGAATCAGTGTTTTATTAGTGAATTAGACACAATCGTTTATCAGCTGAAACTGGATTGAGTCTGAATCAGATCTGAATCAGTGTTTTATTAGTGAATTAGACACTCGTTTATCAGCTGAAACTGGATTGAGTCTGAATCAGATCTGAATCAGTGTTTTATTAGTGAATTAGACACTCGTTTATCAGCTGAAACTGGATTGAGTCTGAATCAGATCTGAATCAGTGTTTTATTAATGAATTAGACACTCGTTTATCAGCTGAAACTGGACTGAGTCTGAATCAGATCTGAATCAGTGTTTTATTAGTGAATTAGACACTCGTTTATCAGCTGAAACTGGATTGAGTCTGAATCAGATCTGAATCAGTGTTTTATTAGTGAATTAGACACTCGTTTATCATCTGAAACTGGATTGAGTCTGAATCAGTGTTTATTAGTGAATTAGACACTCGTTTATCAGCTGAAAATGGATTGAGTCTGAATCAGATCTGAATCAGTGTTTTATTAGTGAATTAGACACTCGTTTATCAGCTGAAACTGGATTGAGTCTGAATCAGATCTGAATCAGTGTTTTATTAGTGAATTAGACACAATCGTTTATCAGCTGAAACTGGATTGAGTCTGAATCAGATCTGAATCAGTGTTTTATTAGTGAATTAGACACTCTTTTTTCAGCTGGAACTGGATTGAGTCTGAATCAGATCTGAATTTTATTAGTGAATTAGACACTCGTTTATCAGCTGAAACTGGACTGAGTCTGAATCAGATCTGAATCAGTGTTTTATTAGTGAATTAGACACTCGTTTATCAGCTGAAACTGGATTGAGTCTGAATTAGATCTGAATCAGTGTTTTATTAGTGAATTAGACACTCGTTTATCAGCTGAAACTGGATTGAGTCTGAATCAGATCTGAATCAGTGTTTTATTAGTGAATTAGACACTCGTTTATCAGCTGAAACTGGATTGAGTCTGAATTAGATCTGAATCAGTGTTTTATTAGTGAATTAGACACGCGTTTATCAGATGAAACTTACCTGAGTTTAGAGTCGCTGCAGTTTCATTCCTCACTGAAAAACACATTCACAATCATCAGAAGATTGAGTTCAACACAGAGTTTGATCTGAATCAGGATCTGAATCAGACTGATGTGTTTGACTGAATTGTCTCTCTCACCTCTGAACATTGTCTTGTATCTGAACTGAAATTAAAGAGGAAAGCATTTATAGAGTTTATTGTGCTCGTTTCTGATGCCCTTTATCTTTACAGGTGAGAACATTATCATTTCATTTCTATAAATGAACAGATAAAAGTAATTTTACGGGAGAAATCATTTACTCCTGAAGTATCGCAGATGATCTCATGACGAAGTTCATCAAGGCAGTGAGAAGTGATGAGATGATCAGATGAGACATTAATAACGGGAGCAATCATTGTTTCAGGATCTGATGGATCTGCTAACAGACGC
Organism: Gobio occitaniae; assembly: GCA_033150135.1. Classification (NCBI taxonomy): domain Eukaryota; kingdom Metazoa; phylum Chordata; class Actinopteri; order Cypriniformes; family Gobionidae; genus Gobio; species Gobio occitaniae. The sequence goes on from JARQWZ010002057.1 coordinate 155,200, forward strand.
CCGTCCTGAACAAACACAAGAGAATCAGATCGTGTGTGTGTGTGTGTGAGAGAAGAGATGAGATGATCAGATGAGACAGAAATAACAGGAGAAATCAGTGTTTCAGGATCGGATGGATCTGCTAACAGACAATCATCCTGATGAAATGAAACACAAGACATTCATATAATGTGTGTGTGCAATCATGTAGTCTGACAGAAACACACAGTCACCTTTGAGTACCAGCTCTGCTCACAGTCTGAATCTGTAAATCTGTCAGAAGGCACTCTGAACTCAAACCTGTATTCAGTCTGAATCTCTGCACACGTCACATTTATGATGTCCATGATTCAGCGCTGAAAACAGAGAAAATTCTGTGATAAAGAAGCAGTTTTTTACAGTACACATTTTAAAATTATTGAAAAATCTGATGAAGTCACAGTTAAATCTATGAGGTCACGCCTGTATTTTTCAGAGGTGTGTATAATAAATGTAAAATAATCAAATAATCAAATTTGTGGAGTGGTCAACAGTTTCAAACGCTGACTTAAGTTGATCAGACACAATTTTTCCCCAAAACCTTAGAGACAAATGGTAAAGCAGAGAATTGTTCAGCACAGAAGCATCCAGTGAAGGCTTCATGAGCCACTTTGAGATTATCAGGAACAGAGTCAGTAAAGACACCAAACCCAACCCAATAGAGTCAACATTTAGTTTTATAAAGGGTGTATGATGTCATAAGAATTAAAATAAATTCGAAAAATACGTAGCTTTTGCAGACTTAGCAACTGATACAGTCAGAGAGGATCAATGAACACAGAAAGGCTTATCTATTCTTCATTAAAAGCCATTCAATATTTTAAGTCAAGTCAAGTCAGCTTTATTTATATAGCGTTTTTAACAATGCAGATTGTTTCAAAGCAGCTTCACAGTGTTAAACAGGAAAATAATGCAGCATAATTTGATTCAGCCATACAGCCGCTCTGGAGAAAACACTGTCTTATCATACAGTAACAATGTGGGCATTAGATCAGTAATTTAGTTTATATAGTTAATTTAGTTTACTAATTCAATTTATTTGGATATTTAGTTTAAAGTTTAGTGTCCCCAAAAGAGCACGCCAAGCCAGAGGCGACAGTGGCAAGGAAACTAAAACCCCATCAGGTGACCTAATGGAGAAAAATAAACCTTGGGAGAAACCAGACTCAGTCGGGGTACACCACTGTAAGTATCAGCATATTACTGTCCACCTTCTGGCTGCCGTTTTCTTCTCTTTTTTCAGATTACCAAGGCTTAAAGTCCTAGCTGTCATGCACCTCACTGCTGAGAGACACTCATCCTCATAGAAGAGCTACACATCCCAGGATTCACTGCACGACATGTTACCACTGTTCCACTTAAAGACATTACTTAAGTGTCTTAAAATCCTCTGTATATCACACAAGCTGATGGTTCCATGGGGGTTAATGCAAATTTCTCGTATGTTCAATTAATCATGGAGCAAGAACCCCCATAAAGGAACCATACTGCCAAAGATAAACTGTGTTTCAATAAATTGAAGTTATTTGCTAAAGTGGTCCAGTCTGAACTGGGCTAATATGGTCATACTTCCTGGTTCTAGTAAGAACTCGAGCTGCTGTGTTTTGGACCAGCTGGAGTTTATTTATTAAGAGCATTACAATAATCTAACCTTGAGGTCATGAATGCATTAACTAACTTTTCAGCATTTGGCCATAATTTAGATATATTTTTAAGATGGAAGAATGCAGTGTGTGTATATATATATATATATGCTATAATTGAAGCAGGAGGGGGCATGTTTGGTTCAGTTAGTTTTGTTGTGCCCACGTGATGTAAAGTCATCACCTCAAGGACATTTTGTCGGGAGAAAGTGTAACGTAAGTCCACTGGAGGCAAGTTGAAGTGAACCCAAGTGGAGTTTATTTACAAAAATGATAAACAGAATCCAATGATGACTTGAACAGACTTTAAACCAGACTTGACTTGAAACTAGGGATGGCTGACGCAAAACTGACGTTTCTGCGCTTTGCCGAGATCCCGAAGCGCAGATGTTTCGAAACACTGCTCCGAACTGTGATTTGAAACACCCATGTCATGTGACTATGGCTAAATGAAGCTTTGAAGTGTTTCATCAGGTGGCGCCTCTGTCGAAACTGCGTTGATTAAAGGGGCGGGAACAAACCACACAATCACACATCTGTATAATTCCCCACGGTTTAAAAGTTTAAAGGTCCCGTTTTTTGTGTTTTTTTGAAGCTTTGATTGTGTTTACAGTGTGCAATATAACATGTGTTCATGTTTCACGTGTAAAAACACAGTATTTTTCACACAATTTACTTATCTGTATACCGCTGTTTTCACTGTCCTCAAAACAGCTTGAAAGATTTCCCTGTTCTATGAAGTCCCTCCTTTAGAAATACGTAACGAGTTCTGATTGTGCCAGCGGTTCCTGTGTTGTGATTGGACAGCAGCTTAGCGCACGTTGCCCGGAAAGGTCACGCCTCTTACCATAACGGGGAGATGCATGTGCTCAAACTACAGCCCCTGAAGGCCAAACAAAGGTGATTTGACTCCGGGATGAAAATAACAGCGTCTGGACGACATGGCGACAAACGCAACACTTCCTCTTCTCCACGCGTGAGCAACAAGACCACGCCCCCTTTTTCGCGTATTCTTGTGGGCGGAGGTTAGTCAACAAACTGTTCTACTGACGTCATTAAAGCAGGAAGTACAGGGATGTAGAACAAACCGGCCGTTCGCTGTAGGCTTTGAAAGGGAACTTCTGTTAAATAAAATATCTCGCTTGGCATTGAACTTTGAGCTTTATAATTTTACAGGTATTATTTATGCTCTAACAGCAACATTACACACTAACTAAAGTTTGAAAAATGGGATCACGAAGAACCGGACCTTTAAAAGTTAATCCATCTTCACCTCATGGGTTTTTGTGAGAGGAGAAAGATTTTGTGCTAGCAGTGTATAGAGATATATAGTGCACTTCGGTTAATTATTTTTAGGCTAGATTTAAATGAGATATATTGACTGATAGGTATAGACAGTGACATATAATTAGGATAGATATAGTGACACATTAATATAGGCTAAGTTAGATAGTGACAGATAGCACAGCATAAGTTAGAGATATATAATTATATAGATGTAGATTAGGTGATATATAGATAGATATATTAATAGAATAGATAAAAATGGAGGCTCCACGTAAGAGATGCCGTACATCTGTGGTGTGGGAGCATTTCCATTTGGAAACACCAAATAAAGAGAGACGTGTGTATTGTAATAGGCAGCTAGCCTTCTTCAACAATACATCATGATGCGCCATTTGAGGGCACAGCCACTTTGGAGGGTGCAGAGGATGGTAACATTCTACCTGTACCTAGAACCTTTTTTATGGGAACTGTTTGATTGTCGTATCTGTGAAACCCAGAAGATACACTGTGATACAGCTGATACAACAGTAGAAGTGAAAAAGTACCTCAAAGATGCGTTTTGCCCAGAATGCATGATCCATTCATTTATTGGAAAGAGAGAGCAGTAATTTTCCCTCATTTGTAGCCTATGTACTTGCTAAAATATATATAACCAAGTGTCCCTTGTGAGAGGATTGTTTCAAAGGCTGAAGAAATCATTTGTAAAAAAAATTGTCAGCTAAGTCCTTCAACAGCAGAGCAAATAATATTTTTCAATAAAAATGTTATGTAACAAATGTGACACATTGTGGCTTTATTTATTTTATTAATGTTCATTTTTCATGACCAAAAAAAAAACCCTATAGTTATTCACAATGAGGAGGCAACAGGTTACAAAACCAATATCATTGTCAAGGTTATTTCAGATCAACACATGCAAGTGACCACTAGGTGTCGCCGTAGAGACGGGTGTCGGATTGATTCGAAGCTTCGAAATTAGTTTATCAATAAATATTAAAAGAATATGCCTTCTATAACATTTCATCTATATCACACCCAACAGTGTTTTAAACCCATTCACTGAATGTTTCTTTTAATAATTTTCTATACACACCAGGTCATGTTTGTAAATGAGAAGTGGTTCTCAAACAGTTTACCTGGATAAATAAAGGTTAAATAAAAATAAAAATAATTTTCAATTATTATTATTACTATCTGCCGTGCTTATTAGTATTGTTTACATTTTTATTGTTATTGTTATGTGTGTTAAAGTATATATTTGGTAAATACTGTAAATGTGTATTGTGAAAAAGCGCTATACAAATACATTTGAATTAAATGATCGATCATGCCAATAAAGTTTTGACCGTGCCAGTGTAGTTTGTTGACAACAAACAAACCTCAAACCACAGTTAAACAGCATAGTTCAAAACATGATAATAATTAATACCTTCTGAACATTGACTCTCAGTCTTTATCCCATGGTTTATAAAAGTATAGAATATAATCTCACAGATCTAACTCATTGTGACAACATGCCCCACCTGCTCCACTGAGATTAACCCCGGCTCGTGTCTTCTGATGTTAGATCAGCATTAAAGAACTATCTCAACTCTTAAATAACAGATATAAGATTACAATCATATCAGGTTTGTCTGGTTTTAAATAAACACAAAAAAATTTGAGATTAAAAATGTACTTAAGTAGGAAATGTATTTTGGTTAAATAAATGTTCAGTGATATCTTCCAAATATTTTTTAATCTCTCTCTATAGTCTTGATATGGCAACTAGTAAAGCCACTGTTTCTTCATGCTGGCTTGTGTGGAAAGTGTTACATCACGTGTGTTATTACTAGACTGTCAATCTGAGGTTTTACTGGCAGTGGTTATAGTTTTTCCTGTAGCTGTCCGCTTAACCTTCAGATTCTGAAAACGAATAATAAATAGCTTTCAAAACTATGTGAGTGGGCAGTAGATTATTTTTCATGCCTGCTCTGTTCTATTAATGTGGTATTTAGTTGGTTGGAGTTGGAGTTTTGGGGAGTTGCCGTTGTGGTGAGGAGTAGAACCTGACGGTAGGCTTAGGACACACTGTAAAAACTGTCATGTGCTATTTACTTACAAAAAAATTATGGTAACAAAATTACACATCATATTTTGTAGTTCTTTAAAGCAATCTACCTGAATTACACTGTAAAACTGCTTTGAAACAATCTGCATTGTTAAAAGCGCTATATAAATAAAGTTGACTTGACTTGAATAAATCATGTAAAAATCACCTAAATTATTACAGTATTTGAAACAAGTAATTTAATGTTTTTAGTGAAATGTGCTTTTTTATTTTAAGTTGACCTTAAAAAAAGGTATAAATTAGAGTGAATGGAAATGACCTGTTTATATTTGACTTTGAGTTGTGGTAAAAATTAATAGCCTATATGCTGCTAGCACAGCACAAGTAGAAACACACTTTTACTGAACTGCACTTTCTTCATTGAACAAAGCAACATGCTTCATATTATTAATATACATGCAGTTATCCACAACCTAACCATAAGATCTGCTTTTCTGACCACTGGTAACGGTCAAAACTTCAACATAACAAAAACTCTTTCAAATGTCAAACATAACTGAACATTAAACATTAACAGATGTTTCCCTTCACTCAAAAAGTCAAGTCAAGTCAACTTATATTTATATAGCGCTTTTTACAATGCAGATTGTTTCAAAGCAGCTTCACAGTGTTAAACAGGAAAATAATGCAACAGAATTTGTGTCATGTCATCAGCTCATTTCAATTATCATACAGTGCAATGCAGGCATTAGATCAGTAATTTAGTTCAAAATTGATTTGAATATTTTGTTGAAAACACATAAAATAACCCTTAATTCCAACATTAATGCTCAATCTCCAGCCATATGCAAAGCATGCTGGGAACTAACAATGGTGTCTCTAAATAAAACTGCACAATTGAGCTAATTCTCTTAAAATAAATAGGTAGTCTTTTTTCTCCTTAATTTTATCAGCTCAATTGGTTCCTGAATTCAAGCCTAAAAAATGTTTATATTTCCGTAATAAAAAAAAATAGGAAAATATTAGTGAAATGTTATCAATATTTTCTACAATTTTATTAGGAAAATATACACAATTTATTTTGTGATTTTTTTTAAAGGAACAAAATACAGAGCTTAAGTTTCACAACAACGCCGAATCAGGCAAAAGGCAACTATTAATATTTAATTTAATTCACAGGCACTAAAGTTATACATAAGGCCATCTAGTCACACTAATTAGGATCAAAGTAGCATGAAAATAAACATTTATTCCAAACTTAAATCTTACAAAAGGGAATCTTCAAATATCAAACAACACACGTGGGAAGCAACAGAAAGTAAGTGGTAAATCAGCCCTCAGCATGGAACAGTGCACGTGCAACATATTAATATTATTTAAACATCAAATAATCATATTAATAATAAATAAGTAAATAAATAAAATAAGTCAATTAACAGGGAGGGAGGGTTATATAATAACAGGTAATTAATGTAAAATGCATTCATTTTATAAAATAGCCTATTCTTTGATTTTAGAGGAGCCCATATCTTTTCAAAATGTAGCCATAAGCAACACGAGCCCTATTCGCACAGGATTAGTATTATCTGGGAACCTCTGTTGATTTGTAATAATTGCAGAGAATGTCTGTGATCTTAATCCCGTGCGAATCGGCCATGTCTGTAATATGTAAAGTAAAAATTCCCCCACAAATGACCTACCATATTTCGCCAAACACCGGTCCTGTGATAACATAGTCCCGTGCGAATCTGCATCTCTGTGATTTGGCCAGGATTAGGCGGATCGTATATCATTTTTGCAAGGTTTTTGTGTCCTGTGCGCATTTCTATCTTTATCTTTCTCGAAGAATGGGCTGCATATAATGCGCACCGTTATGAATTGAGCAGTAGTATTCAATCCTATTTCAAACCCCCGGACCATCCCCGAAAAATCCCGGACCATAAACACGGACCATAAACCCGGACCATCTCTACACATTTATGGAACAGGCAAATACAGAAATATAATGCCATTTTACATATTACATTTCAAATTGAATATTGCTACACATAAATGCATTTAAGGGAAAAAAAAAGACATTGAATCTCCATTTGCTGCCCTTTTTCGATGTACCTTTGGCTCAGAACGTTTACACTGCATTTGGCTACAATTATCACACGGTTTTATGATGAAAATACAATCCAAAGTGTCCTACCCGTGAGTATAAATGCATTTAGGAACAAGGAGTCACACGTGGTGTTTTTCACTTTCCTCCAGGAATACTGTTTTACAATATAGTTTATTAACCTGACAATCATGAAAAACGTTTCAGAATCAGGGTCAAACTATATTTACATTAGGCTAAATATATTTCCTCGCTTAATCGGAATCTTTGTCAAAAAGAGCAGAAAAAAGAATGAAACTTCACCTGAAGCGGCGGAGAAGCGCGTCCTCGAGCAGCTTTTATTTGACGAGAGCGCGCGCCCGTTCAGTTTTAATGGTTAATGGTCAACGAACTCTCGCGAGAACCCGAGATCAACCAGAGCGGTCTCAGCCAAGTAGGGCTCGCTGCAGGGGCCGAGTGTGGTTGGGCGGTGTGATCCTTGTGTCTTTCCGTAGTAGTGGCGTTCTGGTATCCACGACAACAGCGAGGCGAGTGGTGCGATGGCTGCGGCATCAGCCGGACGAGAGCGAAGTTTAAAGAACCGGCAGGTTATGGGGAAAACAAAACATGTTGGTCATGCGATTTGTGAGGCGGTTGAGCACGACTGCTCCGTGAATGAATCAGAGGAAGGTAGGTGGTCAGAAATGGATTGTAGCGAGGGCAGGGATGAGAAGAGTGAGGGGGAAAGACGAGGGAGGGAGTTTGATAGCCGAAGTAAAAGTAATAAAAGAGTGAGAAGTGAAAATGAGGAAAAATCTGGAAGTGAGGATGAGGAAATAGAGCAAAATACACGTGAAGGTCATGAAAAATCTACAGTAATACTTAGATTTATTGAGAAAGCTCAAAAGGACATGAAGAAGATTAACCCATTTGTGTTAACTACAGCTCTAGCAAATAAAATTGGGGATATTATAAGTGCAAGAATCCTTAGGGATGGGAATTTACAGATTAGATGTGCAAGCGAAGAGCAAGTTGAAAAAGCACTCAGAGTCAAAGAGATTGGGAAAATAAAGGTAGAAAATTCAAGGAGGTTGGGAAAGAGATATGGTGGTGGATGTAAAGGAGTAATCACAGGAGTGCCAATAAATGTTGGTATGGAGGAGTTCAAGAGGGATGTCAAAGGAGGGGTGATAATAGATGCTCAAAGATTGAAAACAACAAAAGAAGGAAAGAAGAGGGACAGTGAATCAATACTGATTGAATTTGAAGGAAAATATTTGCCAAATAAGATTTTTCTAGGATTTTTGAGCTACCCAGTAAGAATGTATGTACCTAAACCTTTGAGGTGTTTTAACTGTCAAAGATTTGGTCATACAGCAACAATGTGTAGAGAACAGAGAAGATGTGCGAGGTGTGGCGGAGACCATGAGTATGGACAGTGTGGTGCAGGAGTGCAACCAAAGTGTTGTAACTGTGGAGGAGATCATAATGTGGCGTTTGGGGGATGTGAGGTGATGAAAAGAGAGAATAATATCCAAAAAATAAAAGTTGAAAGAAGGATCACATATGCAGAAACTGCAAGGGTTGCGAAAGAGCAGAACAGTAATGTGATTGTGCATGAAGAAATTAAGGAACAGGAACAAGAAAAATGCACAGAAGACAGGATTTATGTTGATAAAAAGGATTTGGTAACATTCATAGCAGGGGTAATTAATAGTACAGCTGAAGTAAAATCAAAAAATGATAAAATACAGCTGGTAGTGAAAGCAGCAGTGAATCACTTAGGGTTGGTAGGACTGACATGGGAAGAAGTGAGGGAGAACCTCACGAATCAGTCAAGTCAGGAAACATTATGGAATGGTTCATTTTAATTATGGTAATCCTATTGCAATGGAATGCAAGGAGCCTAATGGCAAATGGACAGGAATTTAAACATTTTATTAATACATTGGCTGTGAAACCTGATATAATCTGTATCCAGGAAACTTGGTTGAAATCCAATTTAGAGTTTTTAATACACGGTTATTCACCAATAAGGAATGATAGGATAATTGGAAGAGGAGGAGGGTGTGTTACGTTTATAAAAGAAGGAATTCCGTTTAGAGAATTGGGAAAGGTAAATGATCAAGAATGTATAGTAGTGGAGATATGGGAAAGAGGGGAAAAGATAACTATTATAAATTTTTATAATCCCTGTAAAAGCCTGGAATTAGAAGACCTTTTAAAAATACAAGGTCAAAACAGAGGCAAAGTGGTGTGGTGTGCAGATTTTAATGCGCATAGTGTATTGTGGGGGGGATCATTCACAGATTTAAATGGAAGGATAATTGAAGATCTGATAGAGGAAAGAGATTTAGTCTGTATAAATGATGGAAGAAGTACAAGAGTTAATTTAACTACGGGAGGTGAGTCTGTGTTAGATCTAACCCTAGTATCTAGCTCCCTAGCTGGTATATGTAACTGGGAGGTATGGACTAATAATACAGTGGGCAGTGATCATTACCCAGTTTCTTGTTCGATTGGAGAAATGGAAGAGAAGAGACCAGAGGGGAGATTATCAAAGTGGATTTTTGGTAAAGCAGATTGGGGAAAATTCCAGGAACTGGCGGAGGAAGAAATGGAAAAACTTGAATTATCTAAAGAGGTAGATGTAATGAATGAACAGTTTATTTCAACAGTTATAATGGCGGCAGAAAGCTCTATACCTAAAAGTAGAAGTAGGATGGAAAGGAAACTGGTGCCATGGTGGACAGAGGAATGTCATAAGGCAGTGAGAAACAGAAACAAAGCATTTAAGTTAGTCAGAAAGACGCATAATCTACTAAATATGATACAATACAAGAAGGCACAGGCGGTAGTGAGGAGAACAATACGTAAGGCAAAAAGGGATTGCTGGAGAACCTTTTGTGACAAAATAGGAAGAACTACTCCTGTTGGAGAAGTATGGGGAATGATTAAAAAATGGGGGGAGACAGAAGGCAATGGGAATACCCAGTTATAGTTACCGAGGAGGAAGTGGCAGTGTCAAGTAAAGAAAAAGCAGAGGTTATGGCCAGAACATTTGTAAAGATACATAGTACAGAAAATTTATCAGAAGAAGGAAGAAGCAAACGAGAAAGCACATTGAATCAATATCCAGGTGTATTAGATAGGAAAGAGGAAATAAATAACACAATTGATGAACCATTTACATTGGCAGAGATGGAAAGAGCAATAAAAAGATCAAGACAGACATCTCCAGGGAAAGATCAAGTAAGCTATGTAATGTTAAAAAATTTAGGGGAAGGAGCACGATTGAAGTTGTTGTATATTTATAATAAAGTGTGGGAGGAAGGTAGACTGCCAAATGCGTGGAAAGAGGCAATAGTTATTCCAATAAGGAAACCTGGTAAAGACCCTTCAAAGCCAACCAGTTATAGACCCATTGCCCTTACTTCTAATGTGTGCAAAATAATGGAAAGAATGATCACAGAAAGACTAACATATGAACTTGAGAAAAAAGGAATGCTGGCTAATTATCAGAGTCAAGGAAGAAACACCATGGACTCAGTGATAAGACTAGAGAATGAAATACGTAAAGCTCAGGCAAACAAAGAAGCAGTAATTTCAGTATTTTTGGATATAGAAAAAGCATATGACATGATGTGGAAGGAAGGAGTGTTAATTAAACTTCATAGGATGAGAGTTGGTGGGAGGGTTTTCAACTGGATAAAGGACTTTTTGTTTGGTAGGAAAATCCAAGTGCGAATTGGCTCGGAAGTGTCAAATCAGTATACTGTTGGAAATGGCACACCGCAAGGTAGTGTTATTAGCCCATTACTCTTCATAGTAATGATCAATGATATATTTTTTAAATTACCAACTGATATAGGGAGGTCACTTTTTGCAGATGATGGGGCCTTGTGGAAAAGAGGGAGGAATGTGGAGTTTATAGTTAGGAAAATGCAAGAAGCAGTGGATGAGGTGGTCAAGTGGGGATATGAATGGGGATGCAGATTTTCAGTGGAAAAAACTCAAATGGTAATCTTTACCAATAAAAGAGTAGAGGATCGACTGAAAGTAAGGATATATGGGGAAGAAATAGAAAGGGTTGGAACATTTAAATATCTTGGAGTTAATTTTGATTCTCGAGTAACATGGGCAGAGCACATAAAGAGAATAGAAGGAAAGTGTAAAAAGGTAATAAATATTATGAGATGTTTGAAAGGAAGAGAATGGGGAGCAAGCTGTGCATCTTTGAAAAGAATATATGTGACCATGATACGATCAGTGTTGGATTATGGGAGTATAGTGTATATGTCAGTTGCAAGATCTCTTTTAAAAAAATTGGATGTTGTCCAGGCGCAGGCACTGAGAGTATGTAGTGGGGCTTTTAAAACTACACCAGTTGCGGCATTGCAAATAGAAATGGGGGAAATGCCACTGGACATAAGAAAGATGCAGTTGATAGCGAATTATTGGGCTAATTTGCAAGGACACAATGATGGTCACCCTACAAAAGGGGTGTTAAATGAGTGTTGGGAATATGAGAAATGTAAAAAAGATAACTTTGGACGAATAGGAAATGAAATAGTAAAAGTGATTGGGGTGCAAGATATGAAGATTAGCCCAACAGTGGTATACCCGGCAATGGCTCCATGGAATATGACATGTCCTGAAGTAGATTGGAAGTTGTTAAAGATAAAACAAGAAGCAAATGTTGATTTGGTTGATGCTTTTAACGTCCATATAATGGAAAAGTATAAAGATGTTATGCAGATTTATACTGATGGAACAAAGAAACCAGAGACAGGAGTGACAGGATTTGGTGTGGTGATTCCAAAGAAGGGAGTAGAAATAAATAGAAGAACTTCAAATAATCTAGGAGTATATACAGTAGAGATGGTAGCAATTTTGATTGCTTTAAAATGGGTGGAAAAATCAAAAATAGACAAAGTTGTCATTTGTTCAGACTCTTCATCAGCCCTGGTAAGCTTAAGATCATTTAGATCCAAGAGTCGTCAAGATATATTATTTGAAGTACTTCAATCTGTCACAAGGATAATAAAACAAGGAGGCCAGGTTAAATTCTTGTGGGTACCAGCGCACGTGGGAATAAAGGGCAATGAGAGAGTTGATGAGGAGGCAAAAAAGGCATTAATGAAAACAAATGTTGAGATGCAAATACAAATTAGTAAAGTAGAGATGAAATGTATAATCTGGGAAAAAATTAAACAAATGTGGCAAGTTAGGTGGGATGAAGAGGAGAAGGGGAGACATTTATATTATATCCAAAAAAATATCAAAGTAAATAGAGTATGCAGTGGAGACAGAAGAGAGGAAGTAGTATTGACAAGGTTAAGGTTGGGACATTGTGCTTTAAATAAATCATTAAAAATGGTAGGGAAACATCAGTCAGGTGTGTGTGAAGAGTGTCAAGAAGAGGAATCAGTGGAACATGTAATTTTGAATTGTAGGAAATATGGGATACAGAGAGAGAATATGAAAAATAATTTTAATAAATTAGGAGTGCAAGAGTTAAATCTAAAAACAGTACTGGAGATGAGAACAAGAATGGAAGTTAGAGAACTGTTAAACTTTTTGAGGGAAACAGGGCTTTTTCACAGGATATAGTAATTTGGGTAGGTAATAATGAAGTTTGTGGGGGTATTTTTTTTTTTTTTTTTTTTTTTTTTTTTTTTTTTTTTTTTGTGGAAGTTGGAACTGGAATCTGATTCACACTCCGGAGTAGAAGGTGGCGGTAATGCACCAAAAGCTGGATGCCAACCGCCGTTAAAAAAGAAGAAGAAGAAGAAGAAGAAGAAGAGGGCTCACTGCAGCCTGCAGTGGATATCCAACTCCGCCCACATCCAAGTGTGACGTCAGAAATCCCGCCCTGCAGCTAATTTCATTGGTTACAGTGACGGGTAGGTTTAGAGATCAGTGTTTGGTGTAGGCAATCAGTACTTAATTCATTACAGTGATGGGTAGGTTTAGGGATCAGTGTTTGGTGTAGAGGCAGTCTCTTCTGTGATTGATATTATGACCAATAAAATCGTAAAAATCGGCTGCAGGGCGGCAATGGCCTGGCCTCTGACGTCACACTTGGATGTGGGCCGGGTTGGACATCCACCGCAGGCTGCAGCGAGCCCCTTCTCGTCTCAGCGGCACTGCCCTGCGGAGGAGTGAGAGGAGTAGAGGAGGACTGGAACGGTGCAGTGAATGCTTCTAATACTCTCCCAAATTATCAAAAGAGGGAGGAGCCACGGAAAGAGGACGGATGAACACAGAAAGGTTTATCTAAACCTCACTGAACGGTTATTTATTTATTCATTTTTAAAATAGTTTTCTATTATAATTATTATTGTTATTATTATTGTATGTTTTGTCATGCGTGTTAAAGTATATATTGTTTTAAATGTCGACAATGCCAGTAAAGTTGTGACTTTATGACTGTATTTCTGCACACCGGTGTGACAGCCTATAGTTTACCGACATACACTGTAAAAATCGTAAAAAAAATAGATTTTTTTTTTCGGGGGGGTCCGATGAGGAGAGACACCTCCCCCTCCCTCCTCATATTAGGCGCGGTTATTATTATTTGGAAAATAATAATAATAATTCGCAGCTTATATGGACCGCACGCCATGAAATGAAGACAGCTTCAAATTAAAAAGAAATTGTATCGTGCCCTTTCAGGATAGGCTATGACATTTTTAATTGTATGACTATTTATCTACCCCATGTTTTGATATTTTTGTTAGAGACACAATCATTACTATATAGACTATAGTTTTAATTAGAACCGTATTATAGTTTTCACAGCATCCCCGAGCAATCCCGGATCATCTCTGCCCATTTATGGAAGAGGCAAAAACAGAAATACATTATTATTTTACATATTACATTTCAAAAGGAATATTGCTACACATAAATGCATTTAGGAAAAATAAAAGAGACATTTAGGCCTAAACAAGGCGGAGGTTCACTTTTGTGTTGTTTTTTTTGGTATGCATTACTAATTACTAATAATAATTAATAATGCCCCCCCACCCCCAACTATAAAATCAGAAATTGGACTTTAACTGTTAGCGTTCGCGTCTCCTGTTTCACGCGAAAACCATTAAGACATTTTGGTTATGGTAAAGTGGAATAAAGTTTATAGCCTTGTGTACTGAAGCACTGTGATAAAAATAAATGGGAGCAAACGCGATTGAATATGTAGGCTACAGGTTATTGGTTATTAGGTCTCATTATTGTATTCACAATATTAATAATATACTACAGATTGATTTTACATTCCTATCAGAAATTAAGAATACCAGGTGTCATTGTAAATAGTTTTCAAATATAGAAGCTAATCTATTTAATACTTCAAAGCTCAAAGTTAAATCAGAATATTTATTGCAAAATAAAAAATGTAAAAGCTGTCAAAAAAGATGTCTATAGCTCCACTGTGTAATTTATTTTTAAAGGAAAAAAACTTTTAAAAAGCATCCCCCTTCAGTTTTCACAAATCGCACCCTGATAATAATAATAATAATAATAATAATAAAGGAATTGAATAATTAAAAGATTTAAAGTAATAAATAAATATGAATGGTAAAGTCCTAGCTAGGTCTATTGTAATTTTTGAAGTAATCAATTTAAACTATTTGCAAATATTTTATTTTAAAAGAGTTCACTCTTAATATTCGTATGTCCAATATGTAGAAAATGCAAAGTTTTTTGCCTCCTAGTCACATTCATTTATGAATTAGGCCTACATGAATCAGGATCGCATTTTTTCAATTCAAAACGGCGAAATTTCACAAAACGTTGAGTAGTTTGCAGTCAATTACTGTCGGTAGCTGAACATTTCTATCATAAAACAATTGTCTGAGACTTGGATCTACTTACATCTTCGATCTCTCCTTGCGTGTGTGCAGTGTATGACAGTAATCCTTTGATTTGATTGGCCATCTCGACCATTTTGACATTGACGAGCGCTGTTAGACCACTGAGGTAGAGCAGAAAATGATGACTAGTCTTCTCATCTTTCTCATCCTACACTGCTAAAGATCAATCATTGAGGCTGTAAATCATGATCTTAAAGCTACACTGTGTAACTTTTTTAGTCTATTCTTAGCTAAAAACACTTAGTTCTTTCAAAAATATATGTGCTCATTAATGTATATTTACTTCTTTCAAGTAATAAAGTATTCTCGTAAGTTTATAATATGCCCTTGAAAATACATAAGGTAATGGGATCTAACGGTGGTCGCCATGTTGCCCCTCCATCTTGAAAGTACATTAGCCAAAGAGGGACATACCCGTAAATTCAAGCTTCGCTTTTCGCGTTTTAACCTGTTTTAATACTCGATGGCACTGTACAAAATTCTCTGCCTCGCGCATGTGCGCGTCAACTTGTTCAGACTTGTCTGGTGCATGCGCAGAGAGTTTTCATCTCAGCAGCTCCAGTAACAGAGTTATACGGAGTTTTCCTGGCTTGTTTATTCCTCATAAGTCTGTTTTTCCTTGTGTGGTATTTCTGTGCGTTAATAACTCCGTAAGTAATAATAGTTATTGTCAGTGTAGATGTGTGTCATCGCGTAATTCAGTTGATGTCACCTCAGAAGTATTTTTGTGTCAACATACAATAGCGTAATGCTCACCTATTTGAATAATCATTCAGTTATTTTGTTATCAACAATGTTTATTCGTTTATAGAAAATATTTGCTTGTAATGTATGTTGATGGAAATGTGTATCAGGTCTGATCGGCATATTAACAATTGTTATACAGAGCGCACTGCAGTGCTAACGTTAAAGCGGCGCACACACTTTTGTAACCGGACACCGCTTGTTAGCAGCAGCAGCGGCAGCTCCGCTCCTTTTAATGCAGCTGCCTTTAGCGCCTATATATGGTACAATAAGCTCTGGTTTACGGTTACATTTTACAAATGTAATTTATAAGTATAGTTATACAGTTCTTAACTGTGTATGTATATTTACCATCCTTATTTGTTCTCTCACAGAAACCACATTTATGTACATATCCACGCAAACCTGTTTATGCCTTGTAATTGGATGACTGAATAAACATTACTATCATCAAAGTTCACTCTGGATTAGCTGCAGTTCTTTCTAGCCGAATAATTAGGCCAGTTGAGTTCCAACCATCCCACTGCGCACAGAATATCCCACAGGCACCGTGTCGAATGTGGACGAGGTCGAACTGGAAACCATGTTAATCTTGGACTAAATCGGCCACCGTAGGAGTTGAAACGAAATCGGAATTGAGAGGAACAGAAACAAAAATTCACTGGATGGTCATATACCTTTTCACCACTAGATGGGGGAAAATATCACACAGTGTAGCTTTAAAATATTTACAGCTGGATTTGGCTGATGCGCTGCTCGCATCTTGCTGTAATCTTGTCTTTATTTTAGGGCTGAAACGAGAGTAATTCGAATACAAAAATCATCAAGGCAAATGATTTGCCTCGAAGCTTTTTATTTTAATTTTTTATTTGCCACAGCAGAAAGATGAGAAGATTTAGTCCATTTAGTAACACACAGCAGAAAAATGTGCTTAGAGATGTGAAGTGTAAGGAGTAGTGATGCGCAGATCGCGGGTGGGTAAAGTAATAAGAAATAACAATCCAAAGATTGAGAGATAAATCATTAATGTGTAGATTTGAATAAAGACGCGGAACTCTCATTTCACGGTAAAACTTAATGAAAGCCTGTCTTTCTTTTACTTTCGTTTCAGCTCCTCTCAAAGACCCAATGCAGTCAATACGGTCTCGGGAAACAGTCGTGACTAGCTAGTTGATTTCTTCAGCGATGCATCGTACTATGATAGTTAAGCAGAGAGTCACGTTGTACGGGAAACGCACGCCTGGTCCGAGGCAGGCTAACTGAGATCATCTAACACGGACCGACAGGAACGCAATGACTCTCTCGCATACCATTATTTGACTTTATTAATCACTATCAGTCCAAATATATATATATACAATATAGAAAATCAACTTAAATAATGCTACAATGATATACATGTGCCCAAGATGGTTATGAGAAGAACATTAAAACAATACAATCTTTAAAAAAAGCAGGAGTTAAAATCACAAAGTTAAAAATTAAAATAAATATTAGCAAAAACACTGATAAAATTTTAACTGATAAGATTAGCATACATTGGATTTTTTCCCCGTTACAGTTATTGCTATCATAAAAATACACTTACTTGTAGGTCAAATTCTAAATAAGGCACATCTAATGTCCAAGCACAAATATTTTAGCAAAATTGTCTAATTTTAAAATTGTAAATTTTTATTCAATAATT
This sequence comes from Gobio occitaniae, assembly GCA_033150135.1. Lineage (NCBI taxonomy): Eukaryota > Metazoa > Chordata > Actinopteri > Cypriniformes > Gobionidae > Gobio > Gobio occitaniae. The sequence goes on from JARQWZ010002057.1 coordinate 172,589, forward strand.
ATTCTTTTTTTTTTGTGATAATACCCAACATATTAAAAAAAAAAACTAGAACCGTAACCAATAAGTTCATACTTTTACCTAGGAAAATACAAAAAAGAGAAAAAAATCTACATAAATTAATTAAACATGAAACATTCACATACACAATACATTCAGTAATTCAAGTAATATTATTTAAACATCAAATAATTACAAATAAGTAAATACATAAATAATAAGTAAATTAAAAAGGGGGGTGGGTGCTTATATAATAAAAGGTAATTAATGTAAAATGCATTTCTGTATTTTATAGAATAGCCTATTCTTTCATTTTAGAGGAGCCCTTATCTTTTCAAAGTATCTCCATAGTGTACTTTAAAAACTAAATCATTTAAAACTATTAACTTTTTATAAAAATAAGAATAAAAAAAAAACATTCCTGAAATTGGCGTTTAAATTCTTTTATTTTTAAATGTAGTTTCATTTATCTTAGGCTATAATAACTTATTATTTGAAGTGTCACATGAAAACTGCTTCTCATTTATCGTCACTATAGGCTACTGGTATACAGAGATACAGTCATAAAGTCACAACTGGCATTAGCGACAATTAAATAAGATATACTTTAACACACGGTTGTTTTTATTTTCTCTCTCTCTCTCGCATTGGGTCTTTGAGAGGAGCTGAAACGAAAGTAAAAGAATGACACGCGTTTCATTGCGTTTTACCGTGAAATGAGAGTTCCGCGTCTTTATTCAAATCAACACATTAAAGATTTATCTCTCAATCTTTGGAATGTTATTTCTTATTACTTTACCCACCCGACTTTACCCAGAGAGAAAGAGAGAGTAATGAGGAGAGAGCAGGTATGACAAATCATCATCTGCCCACTCACATGGTTTTGAAAGCTATTTATTATTCATAGTTTGACCTTCAAACGTCTTAAAAGGCACATATGTAAATCAGAGAAATCAAATTTCCCTGAAACTTGTATTGCCCCGAACGACCGACGCATTTTGAGGCCAATACAAGTTGTTAATAGACTATAAATTAAAATAATATTTAAGCTACAATATATATTCATCTCAACCCAGAGTATAGGCTCTTTCCAGAAGAAACCCTCCACGGTTGGTGCAGTTTTATTGTTCCGACTCTGGGAAAATGGGTGAGTTAATCTAGTTAGGGGGTCAAAAAAAAACTTGTACACTCTAAAAAAAAGGCTCGTAATCATTTTAGTGCTATATAGCACCAACTTTGGTGCTTCAGTGGTTCTTCAGAGGTGCTTTATAGCACCTTAGTCAAAGAACCGCTGAAGAACCTCTGAAGAACCAAAATTGGTGCTATATAGCACTAAAAAAGGTTCCCCTATGATTACGAGCCAAGAACCATTTTTGGTGCAATATAGAACCTTTTTTTTTTTAGAGTGTAGGCCTCTTGGCCTCAAAGTGCGTCTTTTTCTTTTTTTTTGAGGAAAATTTGTAAATTAATTATAATTTTTAAAAATATTTGGAATTGTAAAAAAAAAAAAAAAAAAAAAACATTTCAGTCACTAACTCATAACAGCAGTTAAAACTGTAACTAGATAAACTCACCCATTTTTCCAGAGGCCCTCGTACCATCCCCGAACCATCCCGGTCCATACCAGACCATCCCCGGACCCCCCCCGAACCATCACCGGACCCCCCGAACAGTCCCCGGACCCCCCGAACCATCACCGGACCCCCCGAACCATCACCGGACCCACCCCCGAACCATCACCGGACCCCCCCGAACCATCACCGGACCCCCCCGAACCATCCCCGGACCCCCCCGAACCATTACCGGACCCCCCCGAACCATCCCCGGACCCCCCCGAACCATCACCGGACCCCCCCGAACCATCCCCGGACCCCCCCGAACCATCACCGGACCATCCCCGGACCCCCCCGAACCATCCCCGGACCCCCCCGAACCATCCCCGGACCCCCCGAACCATCCCCGGACCCCCCGAACCATCACCGGACACCCCCGAACCATCCCCGGACCCCCCCGAACCATTACCGGACCCCCCCGAACCATCCCCGGACCCCCCGAACCATCCCCGGACCCCCCCGAACCATCACCGGACCCCCCCGAACCATCACCGGACCCCCCCGAACCATCCCCGGACCCCCCCGGACCATAACAGTCCATTGACCCACTGACATTTTTTATTTAATATTGTTCAATTATTATTATTAGGCTGATTAGTATGATTATACCCTATAGCAAATGTATAGCAAATGTAAATCATATTATTGTATTTGAATTATCATTTTGCTCCAAATATTGCACCTTTATGGAACAAGCAAATACAGAAATAAATTCCCTTTTAACATATTACATTTCAAATTGAATATTGCTGCACATAAATGCATCTAAGAAAAAAAAAGACATTAAATCTCCATTTGCTGCCCTTTCGATGTACCTTTGGCTCAGAACATTTACACTGCATTTGGCTACAATTATCACACGGTTTTATGATGAAAATACAATCCCAAGTGTCCTACCCGTGAGTCTAAATGCATTTAGGAACAAGGAGTCACACGTGGTGTTTTTCACTTTCCTCCAGGAATACTGTTTTACAATATAGTTTATTAACTTGACAATCATGAAAAACGTTTCAGAATCAGGGTCAAACTATATTTACATTAGGCTAAATATATTTCCTCGCTTAATCGGAATCTTTGTCAAAAAGAGCAGAAAAAAGAATGAAACTTCACCTGAAGCGGCGGAGAAGCGCGTCCTCGAGCAGCTTTTATTCGACGAGAGCGCGCGCCCGTTCAGTTTTAATGGTTAATGGTCAACGAACTCTCGCGAGAACCCGAGATCAACCAGAGCGGTCTCAGCGGCACTGCCCTGCGGAGGAGTGAGAGGAGTAGAGGAGGACTGGGACGGTGCAGTGAATGCTTCTAATACTCTCCCAAATTATCAAAAGAGGGAGGAGCCACGGAAAGAGGACGGATGAACACAGAAAGGTTTATCTAAACCTCACTGAACGGTTATTTATTTATTCATTTTTAAAATAGTTTTCTATTATAATTATTATTGTTATTATTATTGTTTTTTTTTTGTCATGCGTGTTAAAGTATATATTGTTTTAAATGTCGACAATGCCAGTAAAGTTGTGACTTTATGACTGTATTTCTGCACACCGGTGTGACAGCCTATAGTTTACCGACATACACTGTAAAAATCATTTAAAAAAAATGATTTTTTTTCGGGGGGGTCCGATGAGGAGAGACTCCTCCCCCTCCCTCCTCATATTAGGCGCGGTTATTATTATTTGGAAAATAATAATAATAATTCGCAGCTTATATGGACCGCACGCCACTCATATGAAATGAAGACAGCTTCAAATATTAATAATAGACTACAGATTGATTTTACATTCCTGTCAGAAATTAAGAATACTTAGTGTCATTGCAAAAAGTTTTCAAATATAGAAGCTAATCTATTTAATACTTCAAAGCTCAAAGTTAAATCAGAATATTTATTGCAAAATAAAAAATGTAAAAGCTGTCAAAAAAGATGTCTATAGCTCCACTGTGTAATTTATTTTTAAAGGAAAAAAACTTTTAAAAAGCATCCCCCTTCAGTTTTCACAAATCGCACCCTGATAATAATAATAATAATAATAATAATAATAAAGGAATTGAATAATTAAAAGATTTAAAGGATTTAAAGTAGCCTAATAAATAAATATGAATGGTAAAGTCCTAGCTAGGTCTATTGTAATTTTTGAAGTAATCAAATTAAACTATTTGCAAATATTTTATTTTAAAAGAGTTCACTCTTAATATTCGTATGTCCAATATGTAGAAAATGCAAAGTTTTTTGCCTCCTAGTCACATTCATTTATGAATTAGGCCTACATGAATCAGGATCGCATTTTTTCAATTCAAAACGGCGAAATTTCACAAAACGTTGAGTAGTTTGCAGTCAATTACTGTCGGTAGCTGAACATTTCTATCATAAAACAATTGTCTGAGACTTGGATCTACTTACATCTTCGATCTCTCCTTGCGTGTGTGCAGTGTATGACAGTAATCCTTTGATTTGATTGGCCATCTCGACCATTTTGACATTGACGAGCGCTGTTAGACCACTGAGGTAGAGCAGAAAATTATGACTAGTCTTCTCATCTTTCTCATCCTACACTGCTAAAGATCAATCATTGAGGCTGTAAATCATGATCTTAAAATATTTACAGCTGGATTTGGCTGATGCGCTGCTCGCATCTTGCTGTAATCTTGTCTTTATTTTAGGGCTGAAACGAGAGTAATTCGAATACAAAAATCATCAAGGCAAATTATTTGCCTCGAAGCTTTTTATTTTAATTTTTTATTTGCCACAGCAGAAAGATGAGAAGATTTAGTCCATTTAGTAACACACAGCAGAAAAATGTGCTTAGAGATGTGAAGTGTAAGGAGTAGTGATGCGCAGATCGCGGGTGGGTAAAGTAATAAGAAATAACAATCCAAAGATTGAGAGATAAATCATTAATGTGTAGATTTGAATAAAGACGCGGAACTCTCATTTCACGGTAAAACTTAATGAAAGCCTGTCTTTCTTTTACTTTCGTTTCAGCTCCTCTCAAAGACCCAATGCAGTCAATACGGTCTCGGGAAACAGTCGTGACTAGCTAGTTGATTTCTTCAGCGATGCATCGTACTATGATAGTTAAGCAGAGAGTCACGTTGTACGGGAAACGCACGCCTGGTCCGAGGCAGGCTAACTGAGATCATCTAACACGGACCGACAGGAACGCAATGACTCTCTCGCATACCATTATTTGACTTTATTAATCACTATCAGTCCAAATATATATATATACAATATAGAAAATCAACTTAAATAATGCTACAATGATATACATGTGCCCAAGATGGTTATGAGAAGAACATTAAAACAATACAATCTTAAAAAAAAGCAGAAGTTAAAATCACAAAGTTAAAAATTAAAATAAATATTAGCAAAAACACTGATAAAATTTTAACTGATAAGATTAGCATACATTGGATTTTTTTCCCCGTTTACAAATATTCCCGTTACAGTTATTGCTATCATAAAAATACACTTACTTGTAGGTCAAATTCTAAATAAGGCACATCTAATGTCCAAGCACAAATATTTTTGCAAAATTGTCTAATTTTAAAATTGTAAATTTTTATTCAATAATTATTCTTTTTTTTGTGATAATACCCAACATATAAAAAAAAAAACTAGAACCGTAACCAATAAGTTCATACTTTTACCTAGGAAAATACAAAAAAGAGAAAAAAATCTATACATAAATTAATTAAAAGTGAAACATTCACATACACAATACATTCAGTAATTCAAGTAATATTATTTAAACATCAAATAATTACAAATAAGTAAATACATAAAATAATAAGTAAATTAAAAAGGGGGGTGGGTGCTTATATAATAAAAGGTAATTAATGTAAAATGCATTTCTGTATTTTATAGAATAGCCTATTCTTTCATTTTAGAGGAGCCCATATCTTTTCAAAGTATCTCCATAGTGTACTTTAAAAACTAAATCATTTAAAACTATTAACTTTTTATAAAAATAAAAATAAGAATAAAAAAAAACATTCCTGAAATTGGCGTTTAAATTCTTTTATTTTTAAATGTAGTTTCATTTATCTTAGGCTATAATAACTTATTATTTGAAGTGTCACATGAAAACTGCTTCTCATTTATCGTCACTATAGGCTACTGGTATACAGAGATACAGTCATAAAGTCACAACTGGCATTAGCGACAATTAAAAAAGATATACTTTAACACACGGTTGTTTTTATTTTCTCTCTCTCTCTCGCATTGGGTCTTTGAGAGGAGCTGAAACGAAAGTAAAAGAATGACACGCGTTTCATTGCGTTTTACCGTGAAATGAGAGTTCCGCGTCTTTATTCAAATCAACACATTAAAGATTTATCTCTCAATCTTTGGAATGTTATTTCTTATTACTTTACCCACCCGACTTTAGAGAGAAAGAGAGAGTAATGAGGAGAGAGCAGGTATGACAAATCATCATCTGCCCACTCACATGGTTTTGAAAGCTATTTATTATTCATAGTTTGACCTTCAAACGTCTTAAAAGGCACATATGTAAATCAGAGAAATCAAATTTCCCTAAAACTTGTATTGCCCCGATCGACCGACGCATTTTGAGGCCAATACAAGTTGTTAATAGAATATAAATTAAAATAATATTTAAGCTACAATATATATTCATCTCAACCCAGAGTATAGGCTCTTTCCAGAAGAAACCCTCCACGGTTGGTGCAGTTTTATTGTTCCGACTCTGGGAAAATGGGTGAGTTAATCTAGTTAGGGGGTCAAAAAAAACTTGTACACTCTAAAAAAAAGGCTCGTAATCATAGGGGAACCTTTTTTAGTGCTATATAGCACCAACTTTGGTGCTTCAGTGGTTCTTCAGCGGTTCTTCAGGAGTGCTTTATAGCACCTTAGTCAAAGAACCGCTGAAGAACCGCTGAAGAACCTCTGAAGAACCAAAATTGGTGCTATATAGCACTAAAAAAGGTTCCCCTATGATTACGAGCCAAGAACCATTTTTGGTGCAATATAGAACATTTTTTTTTTAGAGTGTAGGCCTCTTGGCCTCAAAGTGCGTCTTTTTTTTTTTTTTTGAGGAAAATTTGTAAATTAATTATAATTTTTAAAAATATTTGGAATTGTAAAAAAAAAAAAAAAAACATTTCAGTCACTAACTCATAACAGCAGTTAAAACTGTAACTAGATAAACTCACCCATTTTTCCAGAGGCCCTCGTACCATCCCCGAACCATCCCGGTCCATACCGAACCATCACCGGACCCCCCCGAACCATCACCGGACCATCACCGGACCCCCCGAACAGTCCCCGGACCCCCCGAACCATCACCGGACCCCCCGGACCATCACCGGACCCCCCCCCGAACCATCACCGGACCCCCCGGACCATCACCGGACCCCCCCGAGCCATCCCCGGACCCCCCGAACCATCCCCGGACCCCCCGAACCATCACCGGACCCCCCCGAACCATTACCGGACCCCCCCGAACCATCACCGGACCCCCCCGAACCATCCCCGGACCCCCCCCGGACCCCCCTGAACCATCACCGGACCCCCCCGAACCATCCCCGGACCCCCCCGAACCATCCCCGGACCCCCCGAACCATCACCGGACCATCCCCGGACCCCCCCGAACCATTACCGGACCCCCCCGAACCATCACCGGACCCCCCCAAAACATCCCCGGACCCCCCCCCGAACCATCCCCGGACCCCCCCGAACCATCACCGGACACCCCCGAACCATCCCCGGACCCCCCCGAACCATTACCGGACCCCCCCGAACCATCACCGGACCCCCCCGAACCATCCCCGGACCCCCCGAACCATCACCGGACCATCCCCGGACCCCCCCGAACCATTACCGGACCCCCCCGAACCATCCCCGGACCCCCCCGAACCATCACCGGACCCCCCCCCGGACCATACCAGTCCATTGACCCACTGACATTTTTTATTTAATATTGTTCAATTATTATTTTTAGGCTGATGATTATACTGATATGATTATACCCTATAGCAAATGTATAGCAAATGTAAATCATATTATTGTATTTGAATTAGCATTTTGCTCCAAATATTGCACCTTTATGGAACAAGCAAATACAGAAATAAATTCCCTTTTAACATATTACATTTCAAATTGAATATTGCTGCACATAAATGCATCTAAGAAAAAAAAGACATTGAATCTCCATTTGCTGCCCTTTCGATGTACCTTTGGCTCAGAACATTTACACTGCATTTGGCTACAATTATCACACGGTTTTATGATGAAAATACAATCCCAAGTGTCCTACCCGTGAGTCTAAATGCATTTAGGAAAAATAACATTTAGATCATCATTTAGATCATCATTTTGAACAATAAAACACCGGTTTTATTGTTCCGACTGTGAAAAAATGGGTGAGTTAAACTAGTTACAGTTTTAGCTGCTGTTATGAGTCAGTGACTTTCATAAATGCCATGACGTGCGTAAATTCATCACCACAAAGAAAAAAAAAAAAATTCCAGTCACTGACTCATAACAGCAGTTAAAACTGTAACTAGATAAACTCACCCATCATCCCCGGTTCAATCTCCATTTCAAAATCTCCATTTGCTGCCCTTTCGCTGTACCTTTGGCTCAGAATGCATTTGAACATTTACACTGCATTTGGCTACAATTATCACACGGTTTTATGATGAAAATACAATCCCAAGTGTCCTACCCGTGAGTCTAAATGCATTTAGGAACAAGGAGTCACACGTGGTGTTTTTCACTTTCCTCCAGGAATACTGTTTTACAATATAGTTTATTAACTTGACAATCATGAAAAACGTTTCAGAATCAGGGTCAAACTATATTTACATTAGGCTAAATATATTTCCTCGCTTAATCGGAATCTTTGTCAAAAAGAGCAGAAAAAAGAATGAAACTTCACCTGAAGCGGCGGAGAAGCGCGTCCTCGAGCAGCTTTTATTCGACGAGAGCGCGCGCCCGTTCAGTTTTAATGGTTAATGGTCAACGAACTCTCGCGAGAACCCGAGATCAACCAGAGCGGTCTCAGCGGCACTGCCCTGCGGAGGAGTGAGAGGAGTAGAGGAGGACTGGGACGGTGCAGTGAATGCTTCTAATACTCTCCCAAATTATCAAAAGAGGGAGGAGCCACGGAAAGAGGACGGATGAACACAGAAAGGTTTATCTAAACCTCACTGAACGGTTATTTATTTATTCATTTTTAAAATAGTTTTCTATTATAATTATTATTGTTATTATTATTGTTTGTTTTGTCATGCGTGTTAAAGTATATATTGTTTTAAATGTCGACAATGCCAGTAAAGTTGTGACTTTATGACTGTATTTCTGCACACCGGTGTGACAGCCTATAGTTTACCGACATACACTGTAAAAATCATTAAAAAAAATGATTTTTTTTCGGGGGGGTCCGATGAGGAGAGACACCTCCCCCTCCCTCCTCATATTAGGCGCGGTTATTATTATTTGGAAAATAATAATAATAATTCGCAGCTTATACGGACCGCACGCCACTCATATGAAATGAAGACAGCTTCAAATATTAATAATAGACTACAGATTGATTTTACATTCCTATCAGAAATTAAGAATACTTAGTGTCATTGCAAAAAGTTTTCAAATATAGAAGCTAATCTATTTAATACTTCAAAGCTCAAAGTTAAATCAGAATATTTATTGCAAAATAAAAAATGTAAAAGCTGTCAAAAAAGATGTCTATAGCTCCACTGTGTAATTTATTTTTAAAGGAAAAAAACTTTTAAAAAGCATCCCCCTTCAGTTTTCACAAATCGCACCCTGATAATAATAATAATAATAATAATAATAATAATAATAATAATAAAGGAATTGAATAATTAAAAGATTTAAAGGATTTAAAGTAGCCTAATAAATAAATATGAATGGTAAAGTCCTAGCTAGGTCTATTGTAATTTTTGAAGTAATCAATTTAAACTATTTGCAAATATTTTATTTTAAAAGAGTTCACTCTTAATATTCGTATGTCCAATATGTAGAAAATGCAAAGTTTTTTGCCTCCTAGTCACATTCATTTATGAATTAGGCCTACATGAATCAGGATCGCATTTTTTCAATTCAAAACGGCGAAATTTCACAAAACGTTGAGTAGTTTGCAGTCAATTACTGTCGGTAGCTGAACATTTCTATCATAAAACAATTGTCTGAGACTTGGATCTACTTACATATTCGATCTCTCCTTGCGTGTGTGCAGTGTATGACAGTAATTCTTTGATTTGATTGGCCATCTCGACCATTTTGACATTGACGAGCGCTGTTAGACCACTGAGGTAGAGCAGAAAATTATGATCAGTCTTCTCATCTTTCTCATCCTACACTGCTAAAGATCAATCATTGAGGCTGTAAATCATGATCTTAAATATTTACAGCTGGATTTGGCTGATGCGCTGCTCGCATCTTGCTGTAATCTTGTCTTTATTTTAGGGCTGAAACGAGAGTAATTCGAATACAAAAATCATCAAGGCAAATTATTTGCCTCGAAGCTTTTTATTTTAATTCTTTATTTGCCACAGCAGAAAGATGAGAAGATTTAGTCCATTTAGTAACACACAGCAGAAAAATGTGCTTAGAGATGTGAAGTGTAAGGAGTAGTGATGCGCAGATCGCGGGTGGGTAAAGTAATAAGAAATAACAATCCAAAGATTGAGAGATAAATCATTAATGTGTAGATTTGAATAAAGACGCGGAACTCTCATTTCACGGTAAAACTTAATGAAAGCCTGTCTTTCTTTTACTTTCGTTTCAGCTCCTCTCAAAGACCCAATGCAGTCAATACGGTCTCGGGAAACAGTCGTGACTAGCTAGTTGATTTCTTCAGCGATGCATCGTACTATGGTAGTTAAGCAGAGAGTCACGTTGTACGGGAAACGCACGCCTGGTCCGAGGCAGGCTAACTGAGATCATCTAACACGGACCGACAGGAACGCAATGACTCTCTCGCATACCATTATTTGACTTTATTAATCACTATCAGTCCAAATATATATATATACAGTATAGAAAATCAACTTAAATAATGCTACAATGATATACATGTGCCCAAGATGGTTATGAGAAGAACATTAAAACAATACAATCTTTAAAAAAAGCAGAAGTTAAAATCACAAAGTTAAAAATTAAAATAAATATTAGCAAAAACACTGATAAAATTTTAACTGATAAGATTAGCATACATTGGATTTTTTTCCCCGTTTACAAATATTCCCGTTACAGTTATTGCTATCATAAAAATACACTTACTTGTAGGTCAAATTCTAAATAAGGCACATCTAATGTCCAAGCACAAATATTTTTGCAAAATTGTCTAATTTTAAAATTGTAAATTTTTATTCAATAATTATTCTTTTTTTTTGTGATAATACCCAACATATTAAAAAAAAACTAGAACCGTAACCAATAAGTTCATACTTTTACCTAGGAAAATACAAAAAAGAGAAAAAAATCTATACATAAATTAATTAAAAATGAAACATTCACATACACAATACATTCAGTAATTCAAGTAATATTATTTAAATATCAAATAATTACAAATAAGTAAATACATAAAATAATAAGTAAATTAAAAAGGGGGGTGGGTGCTTATATAATAAAAGGTAATTAATGTAAAATGCATTTCTGTATTTTATAGAATAGCCTATTCTTTCATTTTAGAGGAGCCCATATCTTTTCAAAGTATAGTTTTGCTCTTAATTTCATGTTATCCTCTCCATAGTGTACTTTAAAAACTAAATCATTTAAAACTATTAACTTTTTATAAAAATAAAAATAAGAATAAAAAAAAAACATTCCTGAAATTGGCGTTTAAATTCTTTTATTTTTAAATGTAGTTTCATTTATCTTAGGCTATGATAACTTATTATTTGAAGTGTCACATGAAAACTGCTTCTCATTTATCGTCACTATAGGCTACTGGTATACAGAGATACAGTCATAAAGTCACAACTGGCATTAGCGACAATTAAAAAAGATATACTTTAACACACGGTTGTTTTTATTTTCTCTCTCTCTCTCTCGCATTGGGTCTTTGAGAGGAGCTGAAACGAAAGTAAAAGAATGACACGCGTTTCATTGCGTTTTACCGTGAAATGAGAGTTCCGCGTCTTTATTCAAATCAACACATTAAAGATTTATCTCTCAATCTTTGGAATGTTATTTCTTATTACTTTACCCACCCGACTTTACCCAGAGAGAAAGAGAGAGTAATGAGGAGAGAGCAGGTATGACAAATCATCATCTGCCCACTCACATGGTTTTGAAAGCTATTTATTATTCATAGTTTGACCTTCAAACGTCTTAAAAGGCACATATGTAAATCAGAGAAATCAAATTTCCCTAAAACTTGTATTGCCCCGATCGACCGACGCATTTTGAGGCCAATACAAGTTGTTAATAGACTATAAATTAAAATAATATTTAAGCTACAATATATATTCATCTCAACCCAGAGTATAGGCTCTTTCCAGAAGAAACCCTCCACGGTTGGTGCAGTTTTATTGTTCCGACTCTGGGAAAATGGGTGAGTTAATCTAGTTAGGGGGTCAAAAAAAACTTGTACACTCTAAAAAAAAGGCTCGTAATCATAGGGGAACCTTTTTTAGTGCTATATAGCACCAACTTTGGTGCTTCAGTGGTTCTTCAGCGGTTCTTCAGGAGTGCTTTATAGCACCTTAGTCAAAGAACCGCTGAAGAACCGCTGAAGAACCTCTGAAGAACCAAAAATGGTGCTATATAGCACTAAAAAAGGTTCCCCTATGATTACGAGCCAAGAACCATTTTTGGTGCAATATAGAACCTTTTTTTTTTTTAGAGTGTAGGCCTCTTGGCCTCAAAGTGCGTCTTTTTTTTTTTTTTTTTTTGAGGAAAATTTGTAAATTAATTATAATTTTAAAAAATATTTGGAATTGTAAAAAAAAACAAAAAAAAAAACATTTCAGTCACTAACTCATAACAGCAGTTAAAACTGTAACTAGATAAACTCACCCATTTTTCCAGAGGCCCTCGTACCATCCCCGAACCATCCCGGTCCATACCAGACCATCCCCGGACCCCCCCGAACCATCACCGGACCATCACCGGACCCCCCGAACCATCCCCGGACCCCCCGAACAGTCCCCGGACCCCCCGAACCATCACCGGACCCCCCGAACCATCACCGGACCCCCCCCGGACCATCACCGGACCCCCCCCGAACCATCACCGGACCCCCCCCGAACCATCACCGGACCCCCCCCGGACCATCACCGGACCCCCCCGAACCATCACCGGACCCCCCGAACCATCACCGGACCCCCCCCCCGAACCATCCCCGGACCCCCCCGAACCATCACCGGACCCCCCCGAACCATCCCCGGACCCCCCCGGACCCCCCCGAACCATCACCGGACCCCCCGAACCATCACCGGACCCCCCCCCCGAACCATCCCCGGACCCCCCCGAACCATCACCGGACCCCCCCGAACCATCCCCGGACCCCCCCGGACCCCCCCGAACCATCACCGGACCCCCCCCCGAACCATCACCGGACACCCCCGAACCATTACCGGACACCCCCGAACCATCACCGGACACCCCCGAACCATCCCCGGACCCCCCCGAACCATCCCCGGACCCCCCCCGAACCATCACCGGACCCCCCCGAACCATCACCGGACCCCCCCCCCCCCGAACCATCCCCGGACCCCCCCCCGGACCATACCAGACCATTGACCCACTGACATTTTTTATTTAATATTGTTCAATTATTATTTTTAGGCTGATGATTATACTGATATGATTATACCCTATAGCAAATGTATAGCAAATGTAAATCATATTATTGTATTTGAATTAGCATTTTGCTCCAAATATTGCACCTTTATGGGACAAGCAAATACAGAAATAAATTCCCTTTTAACATATTACATTTCAAATTGAATATTGCTGCACATAAATGCATCTAAGAAAAAAAAAGACATTAAATCTCCATTTGCTGCCCTTTCGCTGTACCTTTGGCTCAGAACATTTACACTGCATTTGGCTACAATTATCACACGGTTTTATGATGAAAATACAATCCCAAGTGTCCTACCCGTGAGTCTAAATGCATTTAGGAAAAATAACATTTAGATCATCATTTAGATCATCATTTTGAACAATAAAACACCGGTTTTATTGTTCCGACTGTGAAAAAATGGGTGAGTTAAACTAGTTACAGTTTTAGCTGCTGTTATGAGTCAGTGACTTTCATAAATGCCATGACGTGCGTAAATTCATCACCACAAAGAAAAAAAAAAAATTCCAGTCACTGACTCATAACAGCAGTTAAAACTGTAACTAGATAAACTCACCCATCATCCCCGGTTCAATCTCCATTTCAAAATCTCCATTTGCTGCCCTTTCGCTGTACCTTTGGCTCAGAATGCATTTGAACATTTACACTGCATTTGGCTACAATTATCACACGGTTTTATGATGAAAATACAATCCCAAGTGTCCTACCCGTGAGTCTAAATGCATTTAGGAACAAGGAGTCACACGTGGTGTTTTTCACTTTCCTCCAGGAATACTGTTTTACAATATAGTTTATTAACTTGACAATCATGAAAAACGTTTCAGAATCAGGGTCAAACTATATTTACATTAGGCTAAATATATTTCCTCGCTTAATCGGAATCTTTGTCAAAAAGAGCAGAAAAAAGAATGAAACTTCACCTGAAGCGGCGGAGAAGCGCGTCCTCGAGCAGCTTTTATTCGACGAGAGCGCGCGCCCGTTCAGTTTTAATGGTTAATGGTCAACGAACTCTCGCGAGAACCCGAGATCAACCAGAGCGGTCTCAGCGGCACTGCCCTGCGGAGGAGTGAGAGGAGTAGAGGAGGACTGGGACGGTGCAGTGAATGCTTCTAATACTCTCCCAAATTATCAAAAGAGGGAGGAGCCACGGAAAGAGGACGGATGAACACAGAAAGGTTTATCTAAACCTCACTGAACGGTTATTTATTTATTCATTTTTAAAATAGTTTTCTATTATAATTATTATTGTTATTATTATTGTTTGTTTTGTCATGCGTGTTAAAGTATATATTGTTTTAAATGTCGACAATGCCAGTAAAGTTGTGACTTTGTGACTGTATTTCTGCACACCAGTGAGCCTATAGTGACAATATATTCATCTCAACCCAGAGTATAGGCTCTTTCCAGAAGACACCCTCCACAGTTGGTGCGGGTTTATTGTTCCAACTCTGGAAAAATGGGTGAGTTAATCTAGTTACAGTTTTAGCTGCTGTTATAAGTCAGTGACTTTGATTAATGTCATGATGTGCGTAAGTTCATCACCACACAGTAGGAGGAGAGAGAGAGAGAGAGAGAGAGAGAGAGAGAGAGAGAGAGAGAGAGAGAGAGAGAGAGAGAGAGAGAGAGAGAGAGAGACGTTTTAAAATTCTTTAAATTCATATTTTTTGAAATGTGTTGCAGGTCTGAATGACAGGAAAGGATGCATATTTATAAATGACATGAAGTTGACCAGACAAAACATGAAATATTTTTGTTCATATTGTCTGCAATGAAATACAAGTCAAAGTAAATTTAGAAATCACTTCTTTCTTTTTTTTGCGTTTTCCATACTGTCCCAACTTTTTCTGATTTGGGGTTGTATTTAGACAGCAGTTTAGTTTGATTTCCCCTTTTGTTGTCATCAGACACTTTGGCCCCAAGTGTTGGGGACATTTAGTTTTCTCTATAATCACAGTGAAGCGAAGGTCCCATCATCTTCCTCATTTCTCAATTGTTAATTTCAGTCGTACCCACAACAACATCACTGACTCTGACTGTGTACTTAAACCAGCTCTGCTTCTGCTGTCTCCGCTCTATAACACACTCTATAACACAAGACCAGCGTAAAGCATGTTTGTTCTGGGTCTGCTCATCTGTATTGTGCTGAGAGCATTCGGTGCTCAGGCAAAAGTGGTAAAACAATTTTATGAGTGTAGCGAGTTTTTCTAGAAAGACGAAGAACCAAAAGGAATGGATCAGAATGTCATGAAAATCTGTCAGAGGTTGGAAAATACAGAGAGAACTAGGATATTTCCTTATGACAACACAACCACAACGATTACTACGCTACGCTGTACTCGGTTCATCACAAGATTCCCTTCTACAGTGCCTACACACTGGGTCTGTCATGTCCTTCAGACACCACTGCTGGAAGGACAAACAAGTGGCAAATAGAGCCACAGGTAACTATGTGCTACACTCTCTAACAATACATTAGCAGTTTAAGGCAGATCAAGTCGTCACATTTATTTCTTAAGCACTTTATACAATACAGATGGTTTCAAAGCAGCTGCAAATCAATAGGTAAAGAACATCAATGTCACAAAAATGTAAGCTCAGCCTTTTATAAGAAACAGTTCGACTAATGGTACTTTATTGAAAGTTCTTATAAAGCAAAATGGTCCACTGTAAGACAAAGCTGGCAGAAAGAACAACTTTCTATGAAGCCCATGCTTATAATGAATTAAAGCCCCATTTATAAGTAAGTATTAATATTCTCTACTTATATTTATAAAAGACTCATTAAGACCTATACTGCATTATAAGAACAGTTATAGTTACATTTATATTATTTTTATAACCACTTGCATATGCATATGCAGACTTCATTGCTATAATGTTATTATTATTATAGTAACAATGACTTTTTTAGTAATTCAGATTTATTTCTATCAAATAAGTGAATATATTGTTATTAATAACCATGTTGAGTTCTTATAAATGCTTATTGTGAGTAATAATACGGTTACTAACCTCTATAAATGCATCATTGATGGCTTTAAGTGAAAACAAACTTAACATTTTGTTTGTACATTTTAATATGTTTATTTTTTAGATGTAACTAATGAACAATTATAATGAATAATGAAAAAGAAAATAATGAAAATAAAAAAATAATAAAACACTCGATCCATCTATACAAAAAGTTACATACATTACATACTAGCAAAACACTGCAACAATATTTTTATAGTATAATTCCAAACTGCTATTAGCAATGCCATGCATACGGCTGAGGAGATATAGATTTAACAAATCACATTTACCATTAATGACATCTAATGCAAACATTAGCCATTACACACATAATTGATCATTAATTGAAGCATTAAACACGTGTCTCTGGAACTATTTTATGTTTGATCATTTATAAATCAGTGTAGCTATAATGGATTATGAGCATGTGCATTGAAAAAGCAAATGCAGGACATAAGTAATCATAAAAATAATATAAATGGAGCTATAACAGTCCACCAACAGGCATGCATCATCACAAGATCTCCGCGCTCTGCCCACTCGTTCACAATCCCCAGAGTACTGATCACATGCACCTCATCATCACAGACACTTTATAAGCACACTCACAACAGTGTCTGGTCTCGTTACACGTACCTGGACTCCTTACCCGTTTCTCACCTGAGATCCCATAGTCTTCCACCTACGCCTTCCTCATTCCTCGTGTTCTCCATTTTCCTGCATTCTACAAACTCTCATATCATCAGCTAAGTGACTGAGTGAAGAGCTAGTTCTCATCCTCACCTGCTATTCCCTTTAACCTGTGTTCGTGTCTCTGTTTAATAAACATCATTAAGTTTACCTCATCCTCTGCCTCCGTCTGTGTCCTGACAGAAGTACAGGTCTTAATGAGTCTTTATAAATATGTTTATAACATAGTAATACTTATAAATAAGTATAAATAGGGATTTAATTCATTATAAGCATGGGCTTCATAGAAAGTGTTACCGTTTTTTTTAATGAAGTTTAGAAAAACATGCAAGTCTTTTCTCACAGACAATAAAATGTCAAACTAAACATCTAATATATTTCCTCTGCAGATTTCTGATTCTAACTCCCCAAATTATTATATGATCCCTGAGAATAAAGATAGCTAAAACGCTTATAAAAGAAATCAAGCCATCAGCAGCGACTACAGCGAGACTGGATATGATCGAGGACATCTTAACCCCAACAGCTTCTCATGGAGCGATAACGGCCGTACGGCAACGTTTACACTGACCACCGCAGCACCTATGGACGCGTGTTTCAACTGTGTCCAGTGGAAGGACTGGGAGAAAACTTTAAAGGGTTTTTTGACAGAGAAGCTTGACAGTGATCGTTCTGCAACAGCGTAAATTGTCACGGGCACGGTACCTGATGAGAATCTGCAGATAGCAAAGAGGGAAAAGCCTGAGGACGGGGTGACGTGCCCTCTCACATCTGGACGGCTCTCTGTTATAAACACGACAAAGCTGACGAGTCTTTTTCCTTCGGCTATATAGGAGAAAACCTGCCGGGAGGTAGAATAACCCTGTTGAGTGTCTCAAAGCTGAACAATTGGCTCAGAGAACTCTATAAGCTCTCAAATACAATTGAGATTTTTGAGTATAATTGTTTTGAAGACGTTGATAAATTAAACAGAAATTAATCAATCTCCCAGTGAATAAAGGAGTCCAGGCGACCACAGATGTGCAGGATATGTATCGTGCTCTCCAAACAGTCAGCACTGATTGCTTACCGGATGGAGAAAATGTCATGGTGACTGAGAGAAGTGTAAAATTAGCCTTCAGCAATCCAAGGGCTTATTCCAGAGTAGTAGAAGACCTGAAGGTTTCTGCTGAAAGTGATTGTCTTATAACTAATTATGGACAAGAATCTGTTGAATGCCAGTTGGTCCCAAAGAAGCGCAAAATTGCAGCTGATGGCTCGTCCTGCTCAAGCATCCCCAACTCTGGTTTCAAGCGCTGCTGCTCCACTCCCTGTCTGGACAAGGACCATCCCAAGAGACACCGCAGGACCAATTCAAGGGCTACACGTGTTACTCAGGACAGACAGAGATAGCGTGTTCACCACAGTACTCATCATGGCTAAAGGAAAGAGATGCAAGGACGATCACTCCTGTGGCACATACAGCAAGGACTACTACTGGTGTAACACCATCCCAGACCTCCACTCTGGAGAAGTAAAGCTAAAAATGGGAAGAACTGCCGCAGCAACCATGCCTGTGCCAAATATGGTGAAAGCCAGCAATGGTGCTACACAGATGATAAAGGCAATTATGACCAGTGCTGTATTTCTGATGACTGCTTCTCCGCTGTGAATGGCAAAACCTGCAGGTCTAAAACGCTGTTTTCAGTATCCACTGCTCATCCGACTCAAACATGTGAGAGCATTTAAAAGTACACTTTTCTAGGAAAAGAGAATAATTTGTCTTAATACATACACAAGGTTTGCTGCTAATCATGTCATTTCATTCGATTTTAATACATCATAAACTCGCATGCAATATTTTGTACCAAACATTCAGCAACTACTGCTCGTCCAGCCCAAATTAATAAGCATTAGACTTTCCTCTAATACTTCCTTAGCTAAATGACTATTATTATGGCCCTTTAATCTTATCCAGTATGCCATAGATAGTTTTTGATGCCGCACATTTAAAGGCATTTCTGATAGCTCCACCTGCATTGCTGCTACTGGTGTTGTTTTAGTAACTCCTAGAATGCATCTTAATGCTCTATATTGAATAACATCTAATTTCTTTAGCAACGATGCAGATGCAGACCCATACACAATGCATCCATAATCTACTATGGAGCGAAGAAGAGCATCACTACAAGCCTTCAAAGGAAGTGCTTTATTTAAAGGCCATGCATACCTTCTACCAATATGCACAGCAGCGCCCCCTGTTGACTTGACTACACATATTATAATATCCAAATATCAACAGTATAATATACAAAGCATATATATATATATATATATATACAGGCAAGGTCAAGGATAAACATATACTTTAATCTTAACATACATGGTGATTGTTCAATACAACATGCTGGGCAAAACTGGTGTAAGGCCGTTTATGACCTTACATCAATAAAGGAAAATGGGTTTAAATTAGTTTTTCTCTGGCTGCTGTAACTGTGCAAGAGAGACTAAGAGAACGTGTTCAGGTGACCACAATCATCATCTCGTGGTTTGATTCACTGATCTCACTCATTTTAATCTTTGACCTTACATTTGATGACTCACACAGACATCAACAACCTTCATATCAATCTCAATCAACATCGCAGATGAAGTCTGAACATTACAAAACAAGCAACTAAACAAACAACAAAACAGCGAAAAAAGCAAAAAGTTCAGCTAAATAATCAATGATGCCTCAATGCATGCTGGGAGCCATGGATGAGTTTTGTATGGAGGCACCGCAGCATGCACCGTGATTATCACCATTAGCCGACGTACACACTTTTCCCTGTGACAGGGGCTGCGTCCGAAACCTGGAAAATGCGGCCTTCGGAGGACACATTTCAAGGCAGGAAGGCTTCAAGGCACGTCCGAATCTAATGTTAGCTTCACTTCCTGTCTCCAGGGATACCTTCATCTGATCGATTTTTAAAGGCAGCATATATTTATCCTTCGATGCATTTGATATCCCACAATCCTGTGCTTTCCATTCTGTGACAGTTGTTTTGAGGAAAAAAGATGGCGTCCGAAAGTTGCGTTTGCTGGTCAGTTTGTGTGTAAATGTACGTTTTTTACCAACATTTTCCACTTCTGATCTCATTTCTAGTGAGAAATTACTAATGTAGTTATTAAATATGTGTTTAGTTCTCACCAAAGATCTCTCTATAGTTTTGTGAGGTGCCTTCATGCACAAAGCCATTGTCTGATAAGACAGCGAGGCACTGCCTAGGTTTTCGAACACAGCCAGAGAGTCGGAGAACTGAAGGCATGTGGAAATCTCCCAGGTAAAGGATTTGGATGTTGACTGGTGATCTGTTATATACACTCACCTAAAGGATTTTTAGGAACACCTGTTCAATTTCTCATTACTGTAATTATCTAATCAACCAATCACATGGCAGTTGCTTCAATGCATTAAGGGGTGTGGTCCTGGTCAAGACAATCTCCTGAACTCCAAACTGAATGTCGGAATGGGAAAGAAAGGGGATTTAAGCAATTTTGAGCGTGGCATGGTTGTTGGTGCCAGACGGGCCGGTCTGAGTATTTCACAATCTGCTCAGTTACTGGGATTTTCACGCACAACCATTTCTAGGGTTTACAAAGAATGGTGTGAAAAGGGAAAAGCATCCAGTATGCAGCAGTCCTGTGGGCGAAAATGCCTTGTTGATGCTAAAGGTCAGAGGAGAATGGGCCGACTGATTCAAGCTGATAGAAGAGCAACTTTGACTGAAATAACCACTCGTTACAACCGAGGTCTGCAGCAAAGCATTTGTGAAGCCACAACATGCACAACCTTGAGGCGGATGGGCTCCAACAGCAGAAGACCCCACCGGGTACCACTCCTCTCCACTACAAATAGGAAAAAGAGGCGACAATTTGCACAAGCTCACCAAAATTGGACAGTTGAAGACTGGAAAAATGTTGCCTGGTCTGATGAGTCTGGATTTCTGTTGAGACATTCAGATGGTAGAGTCAGATTTTGGCGTAAACAGAATGAGAACATGGATCCATCATGCCTTGTTCCCACTGTGCAGGCTGGTGGTGGTGGTGTAATGGTGTGGGGGATGTTTTCTTGGCACACTTTAGGCCCCTTAGTGCCAATTAGGCATAGTTTAAATGCCACAGCCTACCTGAGCATTGTTTCTGACCATGTCCATCCCTTTATGAGCACCATGTCCCCATCCTCTGATGGCTACTTCCAGCAGGATAATGCACCGTCACAAAGCTCCAATCATTTCAAATTGGTTTCTTGAACATGACAATGAGTTCACTGGACTAAAATGGCCCCACAGTCACCAGATCTCAACCCAATAGAGCATTTTTGGGATGTGGTGGAACTGGAGCTTCGTGCCCTGGATGTGAATCCTACAAATCTCCATCAGCTGCAAGATGCTCTCCTATCAATATGGGCCAACATTTCTAAAGAATGCATTCAGCACCTTGTTGAATCAATGCCACGTAGAATTAAGGCAGTTCTGAAGGAGAAAGGGGGTCAAACACAGTATTAGTATGGTGTTCCTAATAATCCTTTAGGTGAGTGTATGTTAATGACATAAATTAGGCGGTGGAGATCTGAAACCATTCAGCGGCGCACTATTTCGAGATCACTTGCTGGAAGAGAGGAGTACACAGGTGTTTTTGGTCGTACATGCGTAAGTTAAAATGTAGGACGGTTTCTACACAACATTTAAAAAACAAGGCCCCGCAGGCTTTGCAAAAGTGCGTATATCAGTCGCAAAGATGGCACTCGCGAGCACCCTTCTGAAACCTAACATTACAAACATAAAATGACAAATGAGCAAAATAAAAGTGTCACAAAAGAATAAATGCATTTTAATTTTGTCACGTGTTGTTACGTCTGCCCTCCTTTTACAGCATCAGCATTTTCATCCATCTTGTGGATGTCCTGGGAACTGAGATTCAGTTAAAGTATGAACTGAATTGCTTTTCCAACTTGACAACAACATACACTCACAAAGAATCGTTCTTTACACAGAATAGTACAGTTTGTCCTCCTCCTAATGCGTCCTATAAACATTGTTGTATGTCACAATCTATTTTTTTGTTCATTAGTAATATCTGAGAGGAGAAATGCAGCTCTTCACATGCAATTATATCGGTGGTGTTGAATTTCATTTTTAGCTCCTTCCATTCTCTCATGTAGACAGCAGGTTAAGTCAAAATATAAGGATCATGTTATGTAGAGCTTATATTTAACAAAATGCCCCTTTCTATAGTTATTTTTCTAGCTGACTAACAAATTTATGAGCATTGAATGGCTTTTCTGATGTAAATTTGACATGATTGTTCTTAAAGGTCACATATTGTACACCTTTATGGAGTTTTATTTTAGGTTTGGATGTCCTTAAGAATATATGTGGTATAAGTACCAAAACTCATCTCCATATATTTGTATAGCTCCTCTCTCATGAGCTCTGCTAAGAACAGGTCGATTTTGGCAATGTTGTCCGGCCCTACACGTTTGAGCTGAACTCAGACCATGAATCGGCGACGACAGGAGACAACAAACCACCTCCTCAAATGTGCTTACAACAGGATGTTTCAGAATAATATGTTGTTGTTTTTTATGAAAAAAGGTTATGTTTTGAAAGAATGGAAAATGAATGGAAAAATGTTTGTCTGTTTTCACAGAAAGATGGAATGACGAGGGCGATTTCATTTTTAGCTGAACTGACTGTTAAAAAGATAAACACGTGCAAAAAAAATATGGTAACAACAAAAATATTTAAGGATTCGTTCTTGAGGACGCAGAAGGTCCTTCCAGCATCTTTACACAAGTCCAATATAACAGAATGAACAACGCGAAACACTAAAGCCCTATTCAGACAGGATTTGTTTAACAGGGAGCGGTAGGGTAAAGTCATTATTACCAGAGCTTCTCAGTGATTTTAGTCCTGCCTAGGCTTGCTGTGATAGTCGGTGTTGCCGGTGTTATGGCAAAATACCGGTTACATCACTGCCCACCGTGGCACCGCCCCAGTGTCATTTTGATTTTTATAGTAATAAAATAATTTAGTTCAGTTAGAGAACAGACACTGCAATTCAAAACTGAACATGTCTGCTCAATACAGCCCGAGCCGAACGAGAGTCTCAGCACAAACGCAGCAGGACTCAGATCTCATTCATCAGAGAGTGAGGAGCTGACAGAGCAGATAATCGCGGAAAATTTGGGTATAATAATAATAATAATAATAATCGGCTAATGAACCCAACATTCAAGCAACCCGCCCCCTGAATTGGCACTAATTCTAAACCGAAAGTAAAATGCGCACAACCGCACTGTCATTCGTTCATAGTGTGTGTCCACAGTTTCAGTTCATGCCTATGGAAGCTTAACTTTCATAGGAATTCATTGAAAAACACTCACTTTGCTCCGCACCGCACCGTTATGAATGCCCGAGCGGCTGTGTGCATTTTACTTTCGGTTTAAAATTAGCGATTTGAAAAGCACCTGACGGTGATACCAGTTTTATAGGTGTTGTCACACGATTAACCGCTGGGAAAATGTCCTCACCATCAGATCCCTAGTCCTGTCCAAATGTGCATCTCAGTAATCATTTCAGACAATGTCAGTAAAGATTACAGCGAATTTTACCTTCTGTACCTGTCATTCCCTGTTTAAAAGTAGTTTTCAGCGGATTATTAAATATGTAGGCACTTGAAAAAGCATTCAGCTGCGTTTTAGGCGATGGGAGAAGTCTGTGGCAAACCTCACATGTTTTCTGCTTATCAATCAGATCGAAAAAAGGACAGGCACAAAACTAGGCACAAAACTTCTTTCAGCTTTAGGTAAGTGCCTATTACCAACAGAATCCAATCAGAATTTAATTAATAAATCATTTGACCAGACCTAACTGTTTATGTTTTAAATAAATTATGTTTGCGCACATGATATCAGGAAGCAACTTAAGGCAGTGTATAAATCGAGCTAGCCTTCCCACTTCTGCTTTTTCTGATATGTCAAGTCAAGTCAACTTTATTTATATAGCGCTTTTTACAATGCAGATTGTTTCATAGCAGCTTCACAGTGTTAAACAGGAAAATATTGCAACAGAATTTTATTCGGCCGTACAGCCGCTCCGGAGAAAACGGTGATATCATCAATCACTGAAAGCAAACTATTCGAGGGCGGATTAGAACTTGACAAAAATTCCAGACCAGACTATTAGGACAGTGTGGATTTATTTATTTATTGACCAATATAAATGCTCTCGAGACTAACAATATATTGTACGTCACATTGTGATCTGTGTGATGTCACAGATCCTGCAATATCATAATGAGCTGATAACATCACCGTTTTCTCTGGAACGACTATACGGCCGAATAAAATTATGTTGCATTATTTTCCTGTTTAACACTGTGAAACTGCTTTGAAACAATCTGCATTGTAAAAAGCGCTATATAAATAAAGTTGACTTGACTATTCATAATAGTTCAAACAAAGTTAATCATTTGAGTTTAATTTGATATAACTATGGATTGAGATGAATTATGTGAATGCTTGGCTAAAGAGATGTCTTTAATCTAGATTTAAACTGGGAGAATTGAGTCCCAAACAGTGCCAAGAAGGCTTTCAGAGTTTAGGAGCCCAAAACACTTCCTTCTTTATACCCTACCCATAACCTTCAAAACCTACTGAAAGCCCAATAGGCGGCTTTATGTACATTGTTTTATATTTGAATTTTGTTAGAGGAGTAGTGCTACTATAATGGACTTATGTCCACTTTAACACACCCTCTGAGGTGGCCGAGAAACAGCACCGCAAAATGGTCAGAAAGTGCAATAGGAGGCTAATTGTGCATTGTGTAATATGCCAAGTTCAACGCTTCATAAAAAAATGAATGGTACAGTGAAAAATGCTGACAATTTGGATTTCGATAAGGGACAAGCTCTAATGGACTCATGTCCACTTTAGCGCATCCTCTGTGGTGGCTGAGTAACAGTACAGCAAAAAAGAATGATGGCGCAATATGTGGCTCTGTATATTGTCCAATATAGAACTTTAACATTCACTAAAAAAATGTGCCCAAAATTTGCTTTTTACAAGATCATGCATCCTTTATTAAACTCATGTTTTGTATTTAACGTATCCTGGTGGACAAATGCTGAATTTCTTCACTTGTTTCTAACAGAGCTCAGTGCGAGCAGCGCCATACACAAAGGGTGCTTCGAAACGTCATTTAAAAGGGGAGGTTCATGTGTCAATAAGTAACAAATGAATAGCTGGATTCGGTCTTGTGTATGTGTTCATTGCACTACCTACATTCCAGTAAGTTAGACATATGGTGCATGTCCACTGGAGCAGTTCCAGCGGGCGGAGCAGAGCGGGCGTTTTGTAAAGGCTGATTTATACTTCTGCGTTGAACCCACACTGTAGCTACATTGTAGGCAGTGTGTAGCAATGATATTGTAAACACAAGACATTGTAAACATTCAGGGCTTAGGGTGAGAGCTCAAAATTAAGAGTTTCAATTCAACCCATGTGCAGTCTGCAAACTGAACAAAAAGCATTGATTGTACCTGGACTTTAAAGAGGACTCGCACATCTTTTTAGTTGTGGTATAGAGTCTCAGTCTACATCACATTATCACTGGTGTTTTAGATGCCAAACAATGATTACAACAATATAATAATATAACAATGACTTATAATTATTCCTATGACACTTGTTACAATCCACGCCTGTCCCGGACTCCATTTCCCATGATCCTCCCTGTCTCACACCTGAACTTACTTCCTCATCATCTCTCCAACGAGCGACCGTCCTGTAGAAGCCTCCACAGACGGTCCACCGCTGATGCCTCCTTCCTTGGGGGCGTGGGAGAGACAGGGACGAGAAAGATGCCCATCTTTGCAGAAGTCCTTGCAGTTTGGTCCGTTCTTCTGTTACGGTAGTGTGTAGCGCAGCAGGGAAGAGCAGATTCGGAGCTTCCACAACGATGGGTTTATTGATACGCTGATAACGGACCACAAAACACATAGGCATAACAAGCTCAACATAACAATCAAGAACGGACAAGGAGTGCAGGGAAGTGAGTCCAACATAAAGGGAGTGCTAACGATCAAGACCAGGTGCAGGGAATCTGGGGAGAGTGGGAAAGATAATGAGAGAGTGCGTTCAGGTGTGAGACAGGGAGGATCATGGGAGATGGAGTCCGGAACAGGCGTGGATTGTAACAACAGTAATATCCATACAGCCTATTGTTTTAAGTTACACTACAGAATAAGGAAATTACAATACTCTTGTCCTAATTTTTTCACTTGTAAGAGATAAACCCGTGAGTGTGAAACGAACACCAGATCACCAGCTGATTGTGTGAGCAAAGAGCGCACTTCTCTTTAAAACACGCAGCACAAACAGACTGCCTATATTCTTAATTTAACCACTGTCTTTTGTTGTTTTATAAAGGCACAAAGCCATATCAAAGTTTTGTTTTAGTCAGTCTGCTTTATTTATATAGCGCTTTTTACAATGCCGTACAGCCTTGTACAAATAACAATTTATTCGGTCGTACAGCCGCTCCAGAGAAAACAGTGATGTCATCAGCTCATTTCATTTATCATACAGTGACAATGTGGGAAGATCAGTAATTTAGTTGAAATTAGTGTTTTAATTTGTTGGCAAAACACAACATTAGAGACCTTTATGTTAGGCTATAACTTTTACATTTTCGGTTCATGGAACAGTGGTGGCACAGGGTCATTACTGGGAAACTGAATTAATGTTTAGCTGACAAATGTGTAGCGATAGTGTAATTGTAGATGTGTGTACCAAAACTAACCACCAGGTGTCAGTAGCATTACACTCACCTGTAGAGTGCAGAGTTCAGTCTTGCTGTTCCTGCTCCTGATCTAAAAAGAGAATAAAACACACGTTTGTTACAAACTTTCGTCCCGAAACTTGTCATTTCGGACTTATAACAAAAAACAGAACAATGTCTAAAAGCTGCTATGTGACAGTGTGTACAGCAAACAAGCTAAAAAACAGAAATGTGTTTTTATAAGCTGTCGTCCCCAAAAAAACGAGTGTTTAAGGAGACAAAAGTGGATACAGGCAATAAGACGAGAAGCTTCAGCAGGAAGAATTGGTAATTTTTGGGATCCTGACACTCAGTATGCCTATGTGTAAAGCCTAGCCTATACACCCTTTTCACATTTCTGGGTTTCTCAGAGCAGAAGTCATCATAGTTGGGTTAAATATTATAGCTGTGAATGAGAGAATACATTAAATATTTTGTATTGTGTCCATTTGCTTAGATAGCAAAAGAAAAACTCCACAATAGTGATTTCACAACTTTAAAAAAGAGGGAAAAATAGAGTGAGATTGATAACGGCAGTTAAAAGAGAGAAATATGTAAATTTTTACCATCACTCCCATAGATGCTGTATGCTAGATCCCATAGATTAGAAACACCCTTGCAGCAGCTGTAACTTGTTTATTGTAATTTGATGCAAAAGTAATAAAATACAAAGTATTAGTCTTATAAATGTACATATATTTAAAACAAATTTAAATACATAAAACGTTGCAGGATTTACGATATTGATGACCATTAAAACACGTCACAGTCTGTGAAAAGGGTCTATTGACACATTAAAGGGGGGTGAAACACTCAGTTTCAGTCAATCTCATGACAATTTTGAGTGCCTATAGAGTAGTATTGCATCCTTCATATCTCCGAAAATTCTTTTGTTTTATTATATTTATAAAATAAAGATACGCTGTACAGATGCTGCGTTCCAGGCAGGTTTTTGAGCCCGTAAGTTACGACTTCAAACCACGACTCACGACTTTGTAGCGTTCCAGGCAAAGTCACGTCAAACTGCCTGAGCGGTAGCTAGATGTAAACAAAGAATGGCGAACCGTACAGGGCTTATGCTCATTTACAATCATTTCTATCGGCAAAGGTGCTTACTCCTTGCTTTTTTGAGGGAAACGGAGGAGAAAAAAACGGTGCATAAGGCAAGAGAAGCTGTTATACCTTTTATTTTACGTTATTTGTATATTTGGAAATGTATTTGGTATTCATTTATTCTTGCACTCAATGGCCTGAAAACTAGCTAACACTAGAAAAGCTGCTGATAATGCATAACATTTGCGGATAAATAACGTTAGAGCAATACCTTATATTTGGTTTTTAATGTACAACTCTCATTAACACTGCGTCCATAGGGGCTGCCATTGTTGCTTTGCGGGCTATGTGACGTCAGAACTTGTAACTGGGAGTACATCGATCTAGTACGAGTTCACGGGTGGGAAGTCACGGGTTTGACTGCCGTTCCAGTGCACTTTCACGGGTAGAAGGTTGGAAAAACATAGGTTACGGGTTGACACAAGTCTTTCCGGAAAAAAGGTGTATCATGTGGGCGGAGCTAAAGAGTCACGAATGTGCGCAACATTTGCGTTGAGAGCGTCTGAAAGCTGTGACATCCTTAAACGTGGAGAAAAAACTTAACCTAAATAAACCATGGAGATCAATCAGATTTAGCCACACATATATGATCCAGAATCAGATCTAGAGGCTGAAATTGAACAGGGGAAGCAGCAACGACGACTACAGCAGGATGTCTCTATGGTATGTACTGTAACTGTAACTTATATACTTGCTTAGCGGCTTGTCATGCGCGAGTTTTACAACATTTGTGTGTTTACTCATGGTTTATGAGGACATCATGTGATTTATGGACTATTGTATGCGATTTAACGTTAGCAGTAGCAAGCGGAACGGTTTTGCACGTCAGCCTAGTGCGTGTTTACAACGAAAAACAATGGAATAGTAGCGCATTTGAATGAACGAGTCTATAGCTAACAACACAAAGACATTTGAAGACATTTGAAGCAGTTTTACTCACCACCTGCTTCCAACACACAAGTCACGACAAGGGTTTTGCATACAACAAAGAAAAGGTTTGGTTTTGTACGATTTTATCTCTTGGTGTAGTAGAATGAAATTAGATCTGAATGTATCAAAAAACCAAAGAGATGATTATTAAATTTAGTAAAGGAGCACTGGTGCTTCAACCTGTGGTCATTAAAAATGCACAAGTGGATGTAGTGGAGGAATATAAGTACCTAGGAACGATCTTTGATAACAAGTTGAAGTTTGATCAAAACTCTGATGCAATTATTGGAAAGGCACATCAGAGATTGTTTGCACTACGAAAGCTTAATTCTTTTAATGTACAGAGAGGAATCCTCAGGTCATTTTACAGTTCATTTATTGAAAGTATTTTGTCCTTTTCTTTTATTTGTTGGTTTTCATCACTGTCTACAAAGAACAAAAATCATTTACAAGGTATTGTTACAATGTGCTCAAAAATTATACAAGTTCCCTTACGAAGCCTTGTATCGTATTATGAACAACAAGTGCTGAGAATGGCATTTAAATTATAGGAGACAGCACACACCCGTTGCATTTGGAGTTCGTGTGGATGCCCTCGGGGTGGCGTTTAAGGACAATTAGATGTTCCACAAATCATTATAAATGTACTTTTGTGCCTGAGGCACTTCGTTTATGTAACAAATTTGGCTGATTATTATTATGATTATTGTTTGTGTTTGAGTGTTTGACTGTACACGTGTTTATGTCCAATTGGCCTTCTGGTGAAGTCTGTCTGGACGGTGAACTGTACATGAATAGTCTCAGAAACCACCAAATTGGAACCAGTACAGAATCTCAGAAATTTGCACTTCGTCAGTTTCCCTGAAGTACCCTTTCAGGTGGCTGGCAACCTCTGCTTGATTTTCTGACATTTGTGCTGGGAACTTCAACAGCCCAGTCACCTTTTTTTGGTGTAGGCTTCAGGTCTTTGTATAGCTGTTGAATTTCTTCTTGACTAAGAGAGATCTGGCCTTTTGTGAGTCAATAACGAACATTGCTTTCTGTATGAGTTCCTTGTGTGCAATTTCGTCAACAATTCCTGGTAGAGATGAAACCGTGTCCTTCCTCCTGCATTCGTAAGTGTTCATGATGTGCAGAAGGTCATCCATGTCAACAGAGGAAAAGTCATTTGAGAGCTTGATTGAGAACATCTCATTCCTGGCAGCTCACAAAATTAAGGAAGCCTTTAGGTCTGTATATACAGCCCCAAACATCATTTCCTCAAGAAATGGTGGAGCACGCTTAATGGGCAGGTATTTGCAATCTTTAAACCCTTTAAGAAGGATTTTCCCCACAGCTTTCCATTTGTCAGCGCTGAAGTCGTGCCTGAGGAAAGGCACTTTTACAGATGTCCCGAAAGTGCAGTGTTCATAGAAATCAGACCAGAAGCTACTGTACACATCGTGAAGGACACCCGGACCACTGTCTGCTTCCTTTGAGTTGTTAGGAAGTATACGTCTCACTGTCAAGGACTGGTTGACAATCTTGTGCTCAGAAAATGCCTCTATCATGTCACTGAAGCTATTTCAGTAGTGTATGGTTACATTTCTGTTGGGCAAAGCATTAGGAGCACTCTGTGGTGAGTCAAAAGGTTCATGGATCACTGTGTCACTAAGGATCTCCATCAATATGGTGTTGCGGACCAAATGTAATCTCGGGGTCACTGCTGACATTGAGCGTAATGCTTGGTCTTGTGAGGAATGTATGCTCATCTCTTCATCAGAAACCAGGAACACATCAGGAAGGGTGTCTTGAGGCTCATTTACCTCTAGTTGCTCATAGTCGTGAGTATACAAGTCATCACCTTTTGTCAAATCTGAATCGGAGACATCACTAGCATGGTCAGGTTCACTAGATTCACTAGACTCTTTAGTCAGGTTAATTTTTGGATGAGTTGCTATATAGAAACGCAACATTGGGAGTTTGACACATTGTATATTGTTCCAACTGAGAGATCATTGGGGAGAAGATTTAGTTTGAAGTTCCAAACTTCAAATTCAAAATCAGACTCTTGACCTTTGGTGGAAACTCGATTGAAAGAATATTGCCTTTCCTTCTTTTAGTATGTCATCATATCCTGCCTGAACATTTATCTGTAGTTTTCTAGTCCCCCCCCCCCCCCACTTTGCCTGACCTGTTTTATCACTTTATTTTCTTTGTGACGCAATCCAATTTCAATTTTTCATATGCATGATTTTGTTTTGCTGCTTGCTTTTTTGTTTGAGGTTTGTGGCACCTCCTCATCCTTATTTCCTTCCCTTCTAAGCTTCATTTTCTCTCTTAATTTCTCTAAGAGACATTGCTTTCGCTTCACAGATGGTGTCTGATGCCTGCAAAAATGTATCAGGGCAATCCTGTCACCATATGAGGGAAGGTACTTTGCAAGTTCTGCATCTTCAATAAGCAGGAGGACTTCTCGGTCAATCTGTGAAAGCAAAGGGACAAGCATGTTATCTTTGGACACAGAAAATCTTACTGCTTCATTCCACAGCTAAAAGGACATGTAATTAAAAAAGGGAACCGAATGTAAAATCTGGTCACATGTCTCATTTAGTTCATTTTGCTTGACCAGCTGGAATATTCTAGACTAAATACGTGTGAAAGGTTTAAATGTCAATTAAATTAAAGTTTGACATTGGTCACATTGTTGAAACTACAATATGAATTATTATTAACAAGGTTAATAACTAATGTGGATCTAAAGACAGTCATAAAACACAAGCTATATATACAAAATATCTTCATAATCTCTAGATATTAGTCAAATAATCCAGATCCCTGAACAAAGCAAAAGTAGCCTACATTTCTTACTAAGTTATTTTTCAGTTTTTGTGTTTATTTAAAATTAGACTATATATTATTTATACTTTTATCTGATATGATTGTAATCTTATATCTGTTATTTAAGAGTTGAGATGGTTCTTTTATGCTGATCTAACAGCAGAAGACACAAGCCACGGTTAATCCCAGTGGAGCAGGGGAATGCAGGGCCGGATTAACATAAGGGCTAGGTGGGGCTGAAGCCCCACAGGGCCCGAGCACGGAGGGGGCCCGTGATTGGCCGAGGAAATTATTGACAATCGATCGGGAGCACCTAAAGTTTTCCTGTTGGGCCGCTCGCCAAACCCCACCACGCCCCACATATTAAGCGCTGTTATTTGAGCTACTGGAGCGATGCAAGTGCATGGGAAAATTCAAAGCCAGGTGAAGAAACGGCGCTACCTGATTAAACCGCGTGCGCATCCAACAGTCGCAGCTGGATAGTCTCACGCACAGCTCTGACGAACTCGTTTGCCGCTTTCGCTGCTCTATTGAAGTCAAAACGAGCGCCAGGCAGTCGCTTTATCCATTTGAATTTGATACAAGCGCAACATCATATGTACAGTAAAGGCTCTGAGGAGAAACTGGCTGAACCAGACTGAAAAGCTCTGACCATGTAAACTGAAGTGTCGAGGTACATTTACATTTAGTCATTTAGCAGACACTTTTATCCAAAGCGACTTACAAATGAGGGCAATAGAAGCAACTAGAGCAGTCAAGGGCAACAATATGCAAGTGCTGTAACAAGTCTCAGTTAATCTAGCACAGAACAGTTTTTTTTATTTTTTATAAATTAGACAGACAGAAAATGAATAGAATGATAAGTGCTATTCTTGATTGGTCAGGTGCTGCTGGAAGAGATGTGTCTTTAGATGTTTTTTGAAAATGGCTACAGACTCGGCCGTACGAATTGAGATAGGCAGGTCATTCCACCAGGTGGGGGCGGTCCAGGAAAAGGTCTGTGACAGCGATTTCATGCCTCTCTGGTATGGCACTGGCAAGGCGTCGTTCACTGGCATAACGTAAGCTCCTGGAGGATGTGTAAGTCTGAACAAGCCTATAGAGGTAAACTATATGCTGCTACACGATGGCTGTAGCCAGCTATGAGGTCTCCGAGGTCCGGACCTCTGTATTTTTCATAATGTACATAATAAATGTGAAATAATTGACCAATAGAGTGCTTTATGTACACAGAAGCTGATGTGCGAGTCGCGCGACTCTTCAGTAAACGGTGCGAGATGTAAATAGCTAAACTAAACGTTTCATATTTGACAGCTGTTTTAGGATATAAATGTTAAACAATGAAAAGACTATCAGCCAGAGCTCAGCTTTAGGAGGGGAAGAGACAGGACAAGAGAAGGAGACTGAATGAAAAAGAAAGAGTGATGGGAATGAGAAAGTGATGAAATGAGGAGAGAGCAGGTATGACAGATACTGGCCACTAACATGGTTTTGAAAGCTATTTATTATTATTTGTTTAGCCTTCAAACATCTTAAAATGCACATATATAGATCAGAGAATTCAAAATGTTCTTGGGGGACCATGCCCCCCAAACCCCCCAAAATACCTCAAATTTGGGACCTTACAGGTTTTAAAACTTCTTAAGGCAGTTGCACGCTCAAAAGTTGTTGCTTTTTCTGGAAAACGTTTTGCTTTGAACTCATATCTGGAGTTAATGTGCTTATGCTGTTAATGTTTTGCAGCCTGGGATATTCATATATAGGCCTAATTAATATTAAAATTGAATATTCAGACAGTATATACTCATTGTATCTCTGTGCTTTGAAGATTTAATAAAAAATAAAAAAACTAGATTGGCTACTATGGGGGCCCTTGGGTTTGTCATAGCCGCAGGGCCCTATGTGTTCTTAATCAGGGCCTGGGGGCATGTTGTCACACTGAGCCCCTATTAGAACTATGATATTATATTCTACACTTTTATGAATTCTATTGAGAAACCAAGAGGAAAAAGGTGAATAAAGACTGATAAGATGTTCAGAAGTTATGAAAGGGTTAGTTCACCCAAAAATGAAAATTCTGTCATTAATTACTTACCCTCATGTCGTTCGACACCCGTAAGACCTCCGTTCATCTTCGGAACACAAATGAAGATATTTTAGCTGAAATCCGATGGCTCGGAAAGGCCTCCATTGGCACAATGCACTTTACACTCTCAAGACCTATAAAAGTTACTAAAGACGTCATTACAATCCATCTCACTACAGTGCAGGTTGTACAATAACTTTAAAAAGCGGCGAGAATAGTTTTTGTGCGTAAAAAAACCTAAATAGCGACTTATATAGTGATGACCGATTTCAAAACAATGCATCATGAAGCTTCGAAGCGTTATGAATCAGCGAGTCGAATCATGATTCGGATCGCGTGTCAAACTGCTGAAATACGTGACTTTGGCGATCCAAACCGCTGAATCGGTGGACGACATGGACACCGCAGCTGCTGTGACAGCCCGCTGACAGCGTGAGGACGGGTGGTGTTACTACCACTCCAGGTTTGGGGCCAAGGCCAAGCAGTCTCGCCAACCTTGCAGTTTTGGAACCCAGGGAAAAGCCAGGGCCGGCGCTTATTAGCAGCTATGGGCGTTGGCCGTGACTGCAAGCTGTTATTCATCACGGACGCCTTGTCTGGCTGGCGGCTGCTGGTTGATTCTGCGGCTCAGTGCAGCATCCTGCCAGCGAAGCCTGTGGACACCATGGCTGGCGGGCATGGCCCCCCGATGGATGCCGCTAACGGCACACCCATTCGTACTTATGGCACGAGGTATGTGGAAGTGTGTTTCGGTGGGCGGCGTTTTGGCTGGGATTTCGTCATGGCCGCTGTGTCTACGTCTCTCCTGGGGGCGGATTCCCTCTGCGCTTACAGACTGTTGGTGGATGTAACGAACTGCCGCCTGATCGACGCCCTTTCTTTTGCTTCATACCCCTGCACGCTGGGAGGGGCGGGGGCGCTTTGTCTGTCAAACACGCTTGCCACTGGAGACCGGTATCAACGCCTACTGGCTGAGTTCCCTGACATCACCACGCCCACTTTCTCATCGGCAGTGGCTAAGCATGGCGTGGAGCACTACATTACCACAGTGGACCCCCCGGTCTATGCACGTGCACGGCGCCTCAACTCTACCAAGCTCACGATCGCCAGGGAGGAGTTTGCCACCATGGAGCACCTCGGCATCGTGCCCCCTACACATGGTGACCAAAGCTGATGGCGGTTGGCGTCCCTGTGGTGATTTCCGTACCCAGTGCCGCATATACAGGACTTCTCCGCCCACCTAGCCGGTGCCACCATCTTTTCGAAGGTGGACCTGGTTCGCGGTTACCACCAGGTGCCTGTCCACCCGCAGGATGTCCCCAAGACAGCAGTCATCACACCCTTTGGCCTTTTCGAGTTTCTACAGATGCCTTTTGGCCTCAAGGGGGCAGCGCAGATGTTTCAGTGCTTCATGGACTCTGTGCTGCGGGACATGCCTTTCCTCTTTGTTTATTTGGACGACATTCTCGTGACCAGCGCGTCCGCCGACGACCACCTGGCGCATCTCCGGCAGTTGTTTGGCCGGCTCAGTGAGCATGGTCTCATCATTAACCCGGCCAAGTGCGAGTTTGGCCGGTCGTCTATCACCTTCCTCGGCCACCACGTAACCCCGCAGGGGGCTGTCCCTCTCCCTGCCAAGGTGGACGCCGTAGCCAGTTTTCCACGCCCACTCACCGTGAAGTCCCTGCAGGAGTTTCTGGGCATGGTAAATTTCTACAACCGTTTCCTCCCCATGCGGCCCAACTCATGCGACCCTAGTACGACGCCTTGCGGGGTGGAAAACTGGCGGATGTGTCGGATTGGGCCCCGGAGATGAATGGGGCCCTGGAGGCTGCCAAAACCGCACTGGCCAACGCTGCTCTGCAGGCGCACCCGCTCTCTGCCATCTCCGAGTACACCACTGACATTCAGCATGTGGCCGGAAAAGATAATTTAGTCGCCGACTGCCTCTCCCTGGCAGTCACTGGATCCGTCCACTTGGGTCTCGACTGCGCAGCCATGGCTGAGGATCAGTCTGCGGACTCGGAGGTACAAGCCTACAGGATGGCCCCCACGGCGCTGCTCGTGAAAGATGTGGCGTTTGACACGGCCAACGCCACACTCCTCTGCGATGTCTCCACTGGCCAACCGCGCCCCATGGTACCTGCTGGCTGGAGGCGAAAGGTTTTTGATGCCATCCACGGCCTTTCCTACCCCGGGGTGAAGGCCTCTACCAAGCTGGTGGGGGCCAAGTTTGTCTGGCCAGGCCTGCGGAGGGACGTTAGGGCCTGGGCTGCTGCCTGTGTGGCGTGCCAGCGCGCAAAGGTGACTCGTCATACCAAGGCACCTTTGGCACCCTTCAAAGTGCCAGAGAGACGTTTTGATCATGTGAATGTGGACCTGGTGAGCCCACTTCCCCCCTCCCATGGTTATACTTACCTCCTCACTATGGTGGACAGGACAACTAGGTGGCCAGAGGTGGTTCCCCTGTCCTCCATTACATCAGCTGAAGTAGCCCGGGCGTTCATTATGGCTTGGGTGGCCCGTTT
This sequence comes from Gobio occitaniae, assembly GCA_033150135.1. Classification (NCBI taxonomy): domain Eukaryota; kingdom Metazoa; phylum Chordata; class Actinopteri; order Cypriniformes; family Gobionidae; genus Gobio; species Gobio occitaniae. The sequence goes on from JARQWZ010002057.1 coordinate 209,024, forward strand.
CGGAACACCGTCCGACCTCTCTTCGGACCGGGGTCCGCGGTTCACATCAGAGCTTTGGACGGCGGTCGCCGAGGTTCTGGGGGTGAAGCTTCTCCGTACCACAGCCTACAACCCACAGAGCAACGGACTTTGCGAGCGGTTTCATCGGGACATTAAGGCTGCACTCAGGGCTAGCCTTACGGACAACAACTGGGTTGACCGCCTCCCATGGGTTATGCTGGGCCTTCGCTCCGCCCCCAAGGAAGATCTTCAAGCCTCATCAGCCGAGCTGGTGTACGGCCAGCCCCTGCGCGTTCCGGGGGAGTTTCTTCCAGGTGCCACGGCCCCTTGGTCGGTTGCCGCCCATCGTGCTGTGTCCAGGAACATTGCCGCCGCTTTTGTTCCCATTCCAACGTCTCACCATGGCCTCCCCCAGTCCCACGTGCCCAAGGATTTACCGTCAGCCAAGTACGTTTTTATCTGCCATTGTACGTTGGTGACCTGTTACAGTTGGTGACCTGTCCTCCGTGATCTCCCGGTGGCGAGTGTCTTTTCAGCTAAATATTGGGATGCCACAAGCGAGAGGTTTGATCTTCTTCTCTTTCTTCAGCTGTTATGGTAAGTCCATTCTTATTTGCCTTTTAGAAATGTTGGGAGTGTATAGTACTGAATACTGTATAAATCTGATGGGGCGTGAAAAGAAGACAACCATATTGCTTATCAGGAACATGAAAGCAACAGCGTAGAGTAGAAATGATATCCCTTGCTTTAAAATTCTCCTTGTTTGCACACGCAGCAAGAGAGGAAATTTTATTTCTGTACTCAAGAGAGCTCTGTAAATTAAAACCTTGAATTCTGAGGAAAATGTCCAGTTACATTTGTTAATTTGCTTTGCTGCAACAACGCGACAAAGAAAAAGAACAAATGGTCACGTTAACTTGTGAATGAAATCTTGTGAGTAGATGAGCTAAAATAACATTGAAACGATCTCACTGGAATCCTTTGTGTGTAAAATGTGAAGGTGGACAAAACTGGTTCAGGTCTGATGTCACAATTATAAATGTCTTATAAAATATAGCGTTTTACTATGGTCTTACTTCAGACTTTGCAATCACTGCACTTTTGTGTGTTTATTAATGTCTCAGAAGAGACTGAGAAAATTAACAGACCAAAGATAATCTTTGGCTTTCTCCATCAGACCTGTGTTTGTCAAACCTTCCTTTTCATATGCAAATAGATTCCCCAAAGAATGCAATTGATAACTTCTCAGCCCAAAACAAGAAAATTGTGCCCAATTCTATATTGTGTGGTCACAAAAATCTTTGAATTGAGCAATAATTTGATCTGTGCTCTCAGTGTTTGCAGTTTATTGAGTGTTCACAGCAACTAAGTTTATAACTGGCGTCCAGTTTGGTCTTATTGCTGTGCACCCAATGATCAGGCCAGCACAGCAGCAGCTGCAGGGCCAATCTAAAGATCAGTGAGATGATAACAGATTATTCTGGACAAATGACTCAGCAGAGATCCTCTTGAGACCAGCAAATAAAATTATTATTTAATTCATACTATTTTAATATAATATGATTTATATTATGATTATAATGTAAATTATATTATAAATGCAAGAAATGGTTTTAATCTCAGGATAAATTCAGCATTATTTAGAATAGGAAAGAAGGTTGGGAAAGTATGAAAAGGATTAGAATGTAGAAAGATGGGATGTGCAAGTAGGGAGGCAAGAGCATTATTAGTGTTGAACTGATGGGAAGGAGAATATAAATGGTTAAGGACAGAATTGTGAAGGAAGAAACTGAAGAGGAAAAAACCTAAAGAGAAAGAACTTCTGTACCTTCTATTTGTGCAATAATTTAAATGAGAAAAATTACAATGCCCAATTAAATGAGTAACCTGATTGTTGTAACTTGAATAGGTTGAATTCAGGCAAGGCCTAACAATTTACATTTCATTGATCTCAACCCAATGAGAAAGGGGAGGTACAAGTTTTCCATTGCAAAGAAACTCGCAAGTGTTAGCAAATTCCTCTCTGGGAGCAGCAGATTACAGGGGACCTGATTGGGGAAGTCATTTTACTGGGAATGTGATGAAAGTTGTGTGTTATGTTAACTAAAGGCATTCACTCTACAGGGGACACACAGAGATCCAAAGGGTCAAGAGTTCAAATGACACCATAAACACCTGGTGACGAATGCTCTAAACAACAGATCTGACTTGTATAAACAGCATAATTTAATGAGATTGCCCCAGGGGACCTGGGTGTGATAAAATCACAATGCAGCAGATTGTGTAAACACAACTGCAACAGCAACTTAAGGTGCAACTGGTCTGACTGCATTTACACACAGTCAGATCTGACCATTATAAATCAGTTTATCTAACCTTTTCTTCACAGAAACATGATCATGATTATGATACATGTCTTTGTAAACTACAACAAATTTTCTCCTAATGGCATAAAACTGTAACAGGTTAAAGCCATCTACAACAACTATCTGGCTAAAGACCAGTAAAGAAAAATAAGATAGCCTCATCTATCTTAATTCAATTTGTGTAAAGGTTCAAGATTAAATTGTATTTCGCTCTGTGCTTGTTTTCCTTTCAGGTGAATGGCTGCCACCCTTCAGATCCAGATTCCACTGGGTCTGAAGTCAGGACACACACACACAACTTAACATCTCGGAGATGGGAGGGAAGAGACTTCATGAAGCCATTCACACTTCACAGCACACATAGTTACATGGCTTCCCAGTATAAAAACTGGAATAAAATTATACAACACAGATTATGGTAGGATAGACACCACCCATCTCCTATACACATCCATACACAACACACATCTTTAATTCTATCACCGCACAACACATTTTTCCTGGCATAGATCATGGGACTATCCAGGCCAAAATCATACACATAATGCAAATTTATCATACACTATTAATCTTCATACATACAGGACAAAATGAATTATTTTTCATAATTCCCTTTTTATTTGGTTGGAACAATTTTATTTTGAATAATTTTACGGCTTACAGCCATGTCAACTTCCTGTATGTAAACACTGCAAGATGCATAAAACATGTGCATGGCTTTGTCACACATTAATTAATGGACAATTAATTGATCAGTAAACTGATGGACAAAATGTTTAATATGTCCAGTTCTTAGCATTGTTGAAAACTGGAAGGGCCCCTAGTTTCCAACATATGACTAATGACAATAACATATATCTAAAGACTTAGATCTGGGATGCAGGCATTTCTATAAATTAAGTAAACAATTCTCAGTCAGACCTGCATCATTGAGTGTGACTCCGCCTGTACATCAAATGCGCAGAAGATGAGTGCCAAAGTTTAACTAAAGATTTTAAATCTCTTTTTCTGTAAATCTCATTCTCTAAGTAATCTGATTGAAACATAAGAATTCAATAATGATTTGCATTCAAAACAACTGAAACAAACAATTTTATAATGGCAATTATTCAATTGTGTATTTCCATGTTTAATTATGATATATTTTAATTATGCATACTGCTGGTAAACCTACTGTTCTATTGACGGTTTTGATACCCTTCCTTCAATTCATCCAGACCATGTTTAAATTCCACTTCAATATCACTAGTGGTATTGAAGAATCTGGCGATCAAATGAGACTTGCTCACTAAATATATGACACTGAGAAATGAGACCGTTTTTACCACTCGCACTTCTGACAGGAGTTTATCATGTGTTGTTATTTTGATGTTCTTGTGATTATCCAACAACTCTCTTTTTCCATCTCACAATAACCACAAAGTCATCGGTGTTCAATTATTGCATGGTTATTCAGAATTTGTTCAGGTGTCTAGCACACGATGGAGCATCATCAGTGAAATGATTCCTTCACCCATGGAGATCTGACCTGCCCGGCATACCAAACCTTCTGCTTGAAGGTGACCGAGGATTTCTCTAAGGGTCAGCTATTGATAAGAATCCTGGGGAGGACACAGATGTTTCCTCAAAGTGTAAAGACACTTTCCACTGACACTTTCTGCTCATGCTTACTAACGCAACTGACTTGGGACAACAAGTCATTCTACAGACTGAAAACCCTCACAATCATCGGCAGGTGGAAACAAACCTGACCAACGGGATAACAGATATCCTGCCTAATTGCTACAGCATCCAATCAGCACAGTACGCCTACACCTAAAGGAACTGTGCCGCTGAGGTGTATTTCAGCAGTGTTTTCATCTTCATGTTCAGCCTGTCTTAATGTTGTTATTTCAGGTGACTGCTTGAATCCGGCACCCATTGATTTGTGCTGTTAACTCCAGGATCAGCACCATGAACACTTCGGAAATTACATCCAAAATATGGAAATAAGGAATGTCCAAGTATGTCCCCTTGGGAACTAATCTGAATTTGTCCCAATTGGCCAGGGGCCGTCTGTAAGAGTCGGTTTTGGTGCTAAGACAAAAGCTGAGATACACACCTCAGTAATTGAACAATAAAAGTCACTAATCTTGAGGAAAAGATCTCACCGAAACTGTGACAACACCCTGACAAACATTCCTCCCCCCTCCCCATTTTGCCCTCTCCTTGTCCTGGTTTCAAGTCACCAAATGCAGATATATCAGTGATGATGTATTTTGTAAATCTATTGTTTTATCCCTTTCATGTTTGATGTCTTTCTAAAGGTCTCAGTGCGAATGGTAAAATGGTCTCAGTTTCACTGCAGTCACTGGTAGTATTAGAAAGATTGGAAAACTAATGAGAATTCAGTTCTCCTTTGAGTAGTCTCTTCAAAGATATCTGATCCACTCCCCCAAAACCAGGTGGGGGTGTTGCAAATATTTACAGCCCTTTTGTTCTAGTTGGAGTATTTAAGGTTGGATGTTCTAACTCTCTGGGGGAATATTCTGTAGCCAGACCCCCCGTGCAAACTGCATGTAGATGTGCCAGACATGATGACTCTTTTAAATTATTTTCATATTGCTTTGCAATTGTGTTTTATGTTTTTACGCTGATCAGTTGTGTACCATGGATTCTTGTTTACGTATTTACTTTTCCTGTCTGGCCAAAATAAATGTTAACCTTGATTTCTCTTGTATGGTTCAGAAATCGTTATTCTAGTATGGATCGATGTATACTCCTTTATTACCGCAAAATCTAGGGTTATGATAGATCACACCGATGACGCCACGACTGAAGCATGGAGCGCAGCGTACGCGATATTCCGATTTCTGACTATCGCTGGGTTAGCAAGTTGTAGTCCGTGAATATTGCAAAAATTACACTTTTTGTTGAGTGAGCATGTGCAACCACTTAAAGGTAAAATATTCACTCTACACCCTCTGACTAATCACAGAAGTAACCGTTTTGTGCCCGTGAGCGCGCGAAATCCGGACGCGTCATGTTTCTGTGCGATTTAGGGTCTCTCGATGAACGAATATAAAAACTAGGAAGATATAAAGAAAATCAACGATCTAAATTAAATCGCAACTAATCGTAAAATCAGCTGATAAACTCTAAATGTAGCACACTTTATGGAGTCACTTAGAATTGGAGTCAGATAAAATTATTAATGGAGTCAGATTTAAAATGAGATATCAATAAATTAGGAGAACTTCACCGAAAGGCTGAAAAGGCTTACACGCAGAATTCCTTCTGGCCAAGTCATTAGTTTTCGGTTTTTGGGCTAATGGATGGAGATTTACACCATGATGGCCATCGTAACCCGCTGCAGCCCCCCTACGATGGGCCCTTCCGTGTCCTGGCCGGAGGGTCTAAGAACTTTGTTGTGGATATGGGGGGCAGGCCTGAGCGGGTGGCTATAGACCGTCTCAAGCCTGCTCATGTGGATATTGGCGAACCGCTTCAGCTGGCCCAGCCCCCACGGAGAGGGAGACCTCCAGCAGCAGCCTCGGCCCCTGCCCTCTCCCCTGGCACGGTCCCTGCCCCGCCCCTTGCCCCTTTCCTGTTAAGCGCAGCCGGTATGGCCGCCTGGTCTGCCCCCCTATACGTTGACTTTTAGGGACTGTTATGAGCTGGACTGTTCTGTTTCGCACAAGTGAATAGGGCTCTTGTTCTATTTGGAGTACCCGTTCGGTATGGGCCTGTTATTATGGGTGAATTCTGGGGGGGCCTGTGTGGTGACCCACAAGTTAAACTGAGAGAGACATTCACCCAGAGACTGTACCTTTAAGGGAGCGGGGTTTCCGGTTAAGTGCTTCCGGGTTAACGTTGTGTGACTGTTGTTTACATCTCGCTGTACAGTAATGTGAATTATTGAAGTGGATAGTAAAGCTGACTCGACGCATCTCTGTCTCCCGTCTCCTCACTTATAACACTCCACAAGATGATATTTTTATCTGTCATATGCTCATGTTATAATGTACTCCACCTATGGGGCATGTTGTCACATTTCACTTCCATTCTTTCGGGGTAAATCAATAATAAAGTATACACTGTTTTAATGAAACAAAACCAGATAATTGTAATAGACGTGTGCAATTAATGTGGGAAATACTCTGAACCCCGAGTGGATTTACACAAACTGATAAAGTAAGAAAGTGTTAGGTTGTGCCCCGCTCTCCCCTATACCAAATGTATTTTTATGAATATGAATATGATCCATTTCAAAGTGTTTGTATCCAAACAAACAACCTTCGTAGTTTCTCCTCCTTTACCCCTGTATTGTTCTGTGCGTGCACAAAGTCATTATCGAGTCATGCGGTTTAATTTAGAGTATTCGTTCTCAAGTCAAAGTCATTTTCTTCATTTATTAGAAATCTTTAAATTTGCAAGTGCATCACATAACTCAATACCCCCAGCTCTGATATTTACAGTTATTAAAGTGTGGAATGAGAGATAAACATCATACGATTTGTTTCTGCATCTCGTCATATACACCTGGGATGACTTGAGGGAGAGTAAATCATGGGATAAATTGAATTTTTGGGTGAACTACTATCCCTTTAAGTAAACTCTATTTTGACTGAAGCTGGAATATGATTTTTACTGATGCCCCTTTAGAAATATAGTCAAGTTAAGTCAACTTTATTTATATGGCGCTTTTTACAATGCAGATTGTTTCAAAGCAGCTTCACAGTGTTAGACAGGAAAATAATGCAACAGAATTTGATTCAGCCGTACAGCCGCTCCTGAGAAAACGGTGATGTCATCAGCTCATTTCAATTATCATACAGTGACAATGTGGGCATTATATCAGTAATTTAGTTTATATGGTTAATTTAGTTTACTAATTAGATTTATTTGTATATTTAGTTGAAAATGTAGTGTCCCCAACTGAGCAATCCAAGCCAAAGGCGACAATATAAAAATAAATCAGTTCATACAGGGTTTGGCTCTGATTACTTCCTTTAGAGATGCTTCTCATGTTTTTATAGTGATGTTTTTCCAACTTAATCAGAACCGGTTTGCCTGGATCATTGCAGTTTCACGGTAAAGTAAAAGAGGGTTCGGCATGTCTGCATGCACCAGAATGATCTCTTATCAAACTTTAGACTCTGACAAGCCAAAGATATTATGATAGTTTATCATAACTGACATAAACCTGCTTATGTTTATATTTCTGATTGTCATTCTAATAATATCTGATGTGTTGAACTTAATTTTTTTTCTCTTTAATCTAATGCTGGTGAGAAGGCACAAAATTAACTAAATCAAAAGGCACAAATAGGCATCTCTTTTTTTGCAGCTAAAATTTTTATTAAAAGGAAAGGGTTAGGTTAGATGTTTTCTTTTTTCTTTTCTTTTTTCAGGTCATATTTCCTGGTAACCTGATTTGACCCAGTGTTAACAACCTGTTTTTCTACAACAATAAAAGTGAAAGAATTTCTGTCAACAATTCATAAACACAATGATTGTGTTTATGAAGTGCAAAAAAAACAAAAAACAAAATAGAATCTGATGTGACTGATAATAAAACTATTTGGGGTTGAGGCAGATCATTTCTACTAAGGACGTTAACAACAAATGAATGTGCATACACACATGTTGTAAATTACTTGCCCTTTTTTCATTAGGAGTTCTCTTGTGCATATAAATACGAATATTAATAGCAATTTTTAGTGAATGAGACCCATTGTTTAAGATAATAGGTGACAGAGGTGTAGTCAAGAAGACACTATCAAGTGTCAGTGTCTGGACCTAGGCTTAAGACCATTAATGGCCATTAAATTGGCCATTAATGTTTTTTTTTCCAGTTGATTTTATATAAGGCTGTGGCTGAAGTCAGTTGTAGTTCTTGTTGTTCCTCTGTCCTTCAGTGATTCTGTTTGTTAAAGCAGGTGTTAATCACTAATGTTCAATCATCACTTGATTAATCACTTAATTTCGCAACTCCAGAACGGCATCGAAAGGCTGGTTGGGTGGCTTCTGCTTCTCAGGCATTCAACCTGACAGAGCAAAACTCGGCTGGAGAGAGGGAGGCTCTGGCTTGCTTATGGGCTTGCAAGCACTAACATGCCTACCTTTAGGTTGCAAATACACCATTCGAAACAACCACAAGCCCTCACTGAACTTATGTCTCCTTCTGGTTTCTGGCCACAAACCCCTACTCAGGTACCTACCTAATCAGAGACTGACCGTCTCCAGCTTTACAATACAGCACACATCAGGGAGATCTAATGTAGTAGCTGGCTTGCTGTCCCATTTCATGTCATCACCCATTGCCTCCTGTCATTGGGTTGAGGACAAGGATCTTATTCAACTGGTGCATGCACCCCTCATGGATCTTGTGTCCTTGGAGGAACTCACAGAGGAGTAGAGCTACTTATTCCACTCTCTCTGCTGTCCATGGCTGGCCAGCTCAAGTCACAAGAGATATCCAGCCATACACATGACTGAAACATGCTGGAATGATACATGTGTGGCAAGGCGGGTTAGATTCCACCCTGTGATTTGTGTTGAGTGACGGGGGTGACAGCCTATCGGCAGCCACCCCTGGCTTACTTAAGGCGGAGTTCAGGTTACCCGGTTATACGTCATCGTCACAGACTTTGTTGTTGTGCGTGTGCAGTTCCGTGGGAGCCAGGTTACTGTCCGAATTAGTGCGACGTTGCTTGTGGGTGCAGGCTGTCCCTATCCGAGGTATGTTTATTCTGACAGACTAACGTGTGTTTTGATGTGATCTCCGGTAAACCCATGCTTCTATCTTAGTGCGGCTAATGTGTTTGAACGGATGTAACATCTCTGTACGCTGGCGGGTTGCCTATTGTGAACAAGACTGCGTGTGAGTAACTTAATCCTCTGTGGGTCTAGCGATCTACTATGGGGTAGGTAAATCTAACCACTTGAATAACCTGAGGTGGGTGTTTTTTTTTAAATTCATTCATTAATCGTTTTCTCTTTTAGTGCAGTAAACCACTTGTGAGCGGTTCATCATTGTGGACTGGAGGCAAAATGCTCCATTGATAACGTCGCTAAGACGGCACTGTTGTTTTCTGCTGCCATTTAATATCAATGTGATCATCGTGATTCATTATTTGTTTTTGTTAGCTTACTTTGCATCTGCATATGGTTGTAAATGCTTGTTGTACTAGTGTGTGGCTAGCTTCCGAGCTGTCCGTCCATGCATGACGTAGCTGCATGTGATGGTATAATTCAGCCTCACTTAATGTATAACCACCAGCCGTTTGGTTACCCTTGAGCCCTTTGCTCTGTGTGTTCCTCAAAGATTGCGAAGTGAGACACATTTTTCTGTTTTGTAAGCCTGGTTTTGATTTCTGTGATTTAATGTTTAATTGTGTTTTTGTGTGGTTCATTTAATTTTTGTTCATAGCCTTTGGCTGTTGTAACGTGGCCACATTGTGAACTTTCTAGGTCACCACCAGCCAGGCTAACTACTGTGCTCAGTAATTTCATAAGTTTGCAGCCAACTGTGAAGGTGTATCATATTGTGTTTTTGTTTCTTTCAGGAGCTGAAGGCATTTAAAACACACATGGACACACACACACACATACATAGACGCAAGCATGCTCATTCACACATACACCCACACACACACAAAAGCAACGCATAAGAACAAGCAAGCGTTCAGCATGTAAGACGTGTATGATGTACAAGGAGTTCAGATGTCCAAATTATAAATCCTCCACCACTTTTAGTCAGCTCTGACGATACTCCCCTCAGCTAGCACATCTTTTCTAAGTGACTAGCAGCCTTGTCAGCTGACTGGAATAGTTTGCGCTGATTTGCTAAAATCTGTGGTTTATTGATAAAGATAAGGTCTATTTTAATGTGTTTGTTACATTAAGATAGAATGAATGGCGAGTACTTTAAGGGTTGGAATGGGAAGTGATGTTGACATTTGAATGTTTCACGTGGTTTAGTGATTTGAAGGAAGCTGATGAGAACAATACAAATTAAAGTAAGCTCAAGTATGAATCGTCTTTGCAGACAGAACAGCAACTTTCAAGATAAGCATCCAGAACATTTCATTAAATGAATACATTCTTAAGTTAGGGTTACAATTCTGCTAATTTCTTGATCTTCTAAAAAACATTTTCAGATGATACTCTCTTTACACAGAAAATTCCCCGGTGTTAAATCAACACCGCTCGGTGTTCATATGGGAACCACCAGCAGGGTGTTAAAGTAACACTGAAGTAGTGATAGAGTTAATGAGATACTTAAGTGGTTAATTGAGTGATGATTAAGCATTAACGATGAACACCTGATGAGGAGCAGAATCACTGAGGAAAGAGAAACACAAGGGCTGCGTTCGAAACCGCATACTCATTGAGTAGGTACTCATTTTCAATAAGTACTTACTTAACGAGCTCTAAAAGAGTAGGTACTTTATTGCCTGATCTCGTTAAGCATGAATGCGATCCGCACTTTAGGCGCCATGTTGACGTTATCATGTGACCTACGACGTTATCTCAAGCGCAACGACTTGAAAGATATGAGTGACAGGTTTAATTCATCGATCTATAAATATCTTAATATTGATTCAACTTGCTAATTTTGTGGTCTTGTTGAAGAAACAGCTGCCCATTTATTTTGTGATATTAACCCTACTAATCTGACCCATTTTATCCTTACCAAAACCCACAATCGTGATCTCTTGAATATGTTGTTAATTTCATTATTTTATATGCAAAAAATATCATCCACAGCAAAATTGGCCTAAATCTCCTTTATATTTTATATTTACATTTTACTCCTGTTTCATCTCTCAAGCTTATGAAATAACATTTTTATTGCATTATGATGAATTATTCAAAGATATCTAACCTTGTTATTGTTTTTTCTTTGTATATAATGTATGCAAACCCATGATATTTGTTTTATCATTATGATTGTTAAAGATACAACCATGTAATTATAAAATCAAAGATATGAGTGACAGGTGCAGTGCAGAGATGTATAGTAACGAAGTAGAACTACTTCACTACTGTACTTAAGTACTAAAAGGCAGTATCTGTACTTTACTAGAGTATTATTTTTTTCTCCTACTTCCACTTTTACTTCAGTACATATTTTCGATGAGTTTAATACTTTTACTCCGATATTTTTTTTATGTGCAGCATCGTTACTCGTTACAATTATAAAAATGTTACGAATCATTCATTCCAAACCCACATTACCGCGCATGAGAGAGAGAGAGAGAGAGAGAGAGAGAGAGAGAGAGAGAGAGAGAGAGAGAGAGAGAGAGAGAGAGAGAGAGAGAGCGAGCGCGAGAGTTCGAGAGAGAGACAGCGCGCGAGAGAGAGAGCGCACGAGAGACAGAGAGAGAGAGAGAGAGAGCGCACGAGAGACAGAGAGAGAGAGCCCCGCGAGCGCGCATTCACTGTCTTTAAAACAACACGAGCGTCTTGCGCTCAAATTGCTCTCTATTTGTTTTCATAGTTAATGTGCACTGTGAAGTAACATATACAAAAATTGAACAGCTGTATTTTTATTAACTAAGATTAACAAAGATTAATAAATACAGTAACAAATGTATTGATCATGGTAAGTTCATGGTAGTTATTAGTCTAATACATTAACTAATGTAATGTTAACAAATCAGACCATATTGTAAAGTGTTACAAACAAATAATTTACTCAGAACACCTCTTGAAATGAGAATATAAGTGTGCTTACCCCATTTTTTTTTTAGTAAGAGTGGTTATAGTAAGATTTAATCTTAATGAACTACAGTATTTTCAGGTTATTTATATGACAATATGTAGAAAAATTACCTACCAACATTGTGATTGTCCTTTAGCTTAATCATTTGAAATAATAAAAACAATATGATGTTCAAACTTTTGACTACTTTCTTTAATAACTACATAACACAATACTTGTACTTTTACTTTCAGTACTTGAGTAGTACATTTTAAAATAAACTACTTGCAATACTTAAGTACAAAAAATGTTGAATACTTTAGTACTTCTACTTAAGTGTGGTGCTTAAAGAGCACTTCAACTTCTACTCAAGTCACTTTTTTGATAAGGAACTTGTACTTTTACTCAAGTATGTGTCTCTAGTACTTTATACATCTCTGGTGCAGTGACAGCTCAAAGCATCAGTAACTCCACAGCCTGACCTGTGCGGTTTCCCCCAGTGTTTGCACAGAGACGTCTTTCAGCTGCTCGAGGATCTCACCTTTGGAGAAAACTGATGATTTTATACTCAAAAAATTTAAGTATCACTGTGATGGCCCACAATGCAGCCACACATCAGTGAGCGGTAATGTCTCACACACACACACACACACACTTTGAATATCTTAGTATTTAGTTTCCCCCACGTAATTTCTGTATTCATAGCACATTTATTTGGTAATAAGACTCAGACACTTTATTCCTCATTTACATATTTATTTGAGTGGCAGTACATCATTAGCTGGTTTGAGTGCACACATTCTAGTTTATGTTGTATGGTACACTGATATTAATATTGATTTCTTTGAGTTTAAGTTACCGTTGGGGTGCTGTGGATGGTCGGAACGGTTGACTGATGATCAGCGACTTCCAATTTGCAGTGCGCGCGTGTAAAGGGCCGGCAGGCTGCACGGACTGCTGTTTTTGGTTCCGCCTGCTGCTACCAATCAGCAGATTGACTGTGGGGGGGAATATAATGTTTGGATCTGGGGTTTTGATGCTAATTTCTTGTCTGCTTACTTTGTTTCTTTGTTGACTTAAGATATATATGTATTGTTGTTCTAATTAGTGAACTGGCCTGGTTATTATTGATTTCTGATTGTATTTTGAAGTTTGTGTTTTTGTCTTCCCCCTTGTGTGTTAATGTGGACTAATCCATTTGTATAAATGTGTCCCTGATGTGTCATTAGGAAGGTCAGTTCAGGTTGGTTCTCACATGTCTTGAGTTATCTGAGTTTTGCTTTGTTCTGTTGACCTTAGTTTTAGGCCTAAAACATTTGATTTGTTTATTTGGACTTTAGTTTCCTTTGTTGAATCTTTTGTGTAGAAGCCTGAGTTTATATTAAATCATTTTTGGGAAACTATTTTTCATTGCCTTCCTTACCTTGACTGTCGGTCCCTCACAAGTGGTGGCAGCGGTGGGATCCGCCAGTAGGAGGCATAGTTTCCCAGAAATAGAAGTTTTTTTTCTCCTTTCCCTTTCTTTCCTTGGAGGTTGGCACTCTATGTATGATGAATCGTGGAGGAAGAAAAGCAGGCCTGAAATCTGCTCCAGCAGAACCACCTGAGGAAGTGTCCCAGGAGCTGGGGGAGGATGGAGAGGCCCAAGAAGTGGGGGAGATGGAGTCTGAAAGCAGAGAGCCCACAATAGCAGACCTGACTGGCCTGTTTCGAGCACATATGGCAAAGGTGGATGCCCAAGAAACTCACCGGACTCAAGAGTATGCCCAGCAAGAGCGTCGCTTTAAATCTCTGCAACATCAGTTTAATCTGCTGCAATTGGAGGTGCAGGCTCGCACAAGTCCAACCTTTAATCCATTGCTGACTGATGGGGACCCCTTGGAAGGTCCGGACGGTGAGGAAGCAGTCTCTGGCCGCCCGTTGTCTCAGTCCACTGTTGGTCGGAAGGATTTGTCAGAAACCCGTGATGCAGGTCAGTGTCAGTTTAAAGAGCCCAGACTTGAGAAATTGGCTGATTCTGATGATATTGAACACTTTCTAATTACTTTTGAGAGGATTGCAGCCGTTTGCCGGTGGCCAAAGGAGGACTGGGCCTTCCATTTGATTCCACTCTTGACAGGGAAGGCCAGAGCTGCGTATGTCCATATGGATAGTGCTGAGGCGCTCGACTATGAGGAGGTGAAATCGGCAATCTTAAGAAAATATGACATAAATCAGGAAACCTACAGACAACAGTTCCGTTTTCTGGAGGTTGAACCTCTGGAGACTCCTAAAGAACTATATGTGCGGTTAAAAGAACTCTATGGCAAGTGGGTCCAGCCACGGGGTAAAACAGTGGAGGAGGTTGGTGAAATCATAATTCTTGAACAATTTCTGAGAATGCTTTCTCCTGAGCTCCAGGTGTGGATCCGGGAACATGATCCTAAAACTGCTGCACAAGCTGCAACGCTGGCCGACGTGTTCGTGGCCGCACGCCGGAGGAACCAACCATGGGCGTGGAAAACCAGCAGGGATGATCATAGACAAAATCTCCCTCAGCAACCACAGAGACATTTCCCCAGTGCTGGTAAGCCTCCTGGAGGAGGACCTGCAGTTTCAACTCCCTTTAAAGGCCAGAAGAGAGTGCCGATCTGTTATCTGTGTGGTCAGGAAGGTCATACCAAACCTATGTGCCCTAAATATACTGCCAAGACCGCTCACCTGTGTTATGTGCCCAGGGGTGGTGCGAGTTCACCTGTGAATGTTGACTGGTTGCCACCGATGACCACAGTGGAGGTGAATGGAAGAGAATTGCAGGCCCTGGTAGACACTGGAAGTGATCAGACCCTGGTACATCGCAAGTATATGCCATCTACTTTAATCAGCTGTAGGGGGAAATCAATCCGCTGTGTTCACGGTGATGAGAAGCAGCTGCCTACCGCAGAGGTATACCTTAAGGTGAAAGGGCAAACTTATCTACTGGACGTGGCCGTGGCGGACAACTTACCATTTCCGGTGGTGTTGGGTCATGACCTGCCAGTGCTCTGGGACTTGTTACAGCCAGTACCCTCGTGTAATATGGTCATCACACGATCAAAAACCAGTCAAGAGGAAGGGGAGCAGTTGCTTAAGGCCCTACCCTTCTTTGACGATGAGCTGGAAACTCCGGAATCTGCAAAGCCCAAGAAATCCTGTCGACAGAAAAGGTTGGACAAAATTAAATATAATGTTTCTAAAATGCCAGTTGACTCCGTCTCTGAGTGTACCCCAGAATTTAGGTTGCCGACTAACATTGCTCAGTTGCAACAGGAGGATGCCAGTCTTGTCCCTTGCCGGGAGAGGGCAAAGCAAGAGGATGCAGAAAGGGATGCTGACTGTAACTCGACTGGGGAAAGATTCTTCCTTGAAGAGGGAATCCTTTACCGTCAGTTTGGGTCAGTAACACAGCTGGTGGTTCCACAGGGTGTCCGCCACATTATCCTTAGCCTGGGCCATTCGATTCCCTGGGCTGGCCACCTGGGGAAATCTAAAACTCTCGCAAGGATTAGAAGACTCTTTTATTGGCCCGGCGTGAAGGCAGAGGTGACCCAATATTGTCGGAGTTGTCCAGAGTGTCAAAAAGTTTCTGCACAGGGCCCGAGGCGGGTTCCTCTCCAACCGCTCCCCATCATAGGTACTCCGTTTGAACGGCTGGGGATGGATGTGGTCGGACCTGTTGAGAAAAGTGGCTCAGGTAACCGGTTTATGCTTGTTATAACTGACTACGCAACCAGGTATCCAGAAGTGTTTCCCTTGAGGTCCATCAAAGCAAAGTATGTGGCAACCTGTCTTGTGCAACTGTTCTCCCGAGTTGGATTTCCGTGTGAGATTTTGACTGATCAAGGGACTAACTTTATGTCTACCCTTCTGAAACAGGTGTACACACTGCTTGGCATCAAAGGTCTGAGAACGACTCCTTACCACCCCCAGACAGATGGGCTCACTGAAAGGTTCAACCAGACCCTCAAACAGATGCTGCGCAAGTTTGTTTGTGACTCCGGTAAAGACTGGGACCAATGGCTCCCCTATATCCTGTTTGCCTATAGAGAAGTGCCCCAATCATCAACTGGCTTTTCTCCTTTTGAACTTTTATATGGACATGAGGTGAGGGGTCCGCTTGCTCTGCTCCGAGAAATGTGGGAGGGAGGCCAGAGAAGGGATGAGCCGGTGAATGTCGTGTCCTATGTGGTGCAGATGCGAGAGCGCTTGGAGAGGATGAGCGCACTGGCCCAATCTCATCTGGCTGAGGCGCAAACACGCCAGAAGACTTGGTATGATAAGTCGGCTCGTGAGCGTCATTTTGAACCCGGTCAGAAGGTACTGGTGATGCTGCCCAGCCATGAAAGCAAACTGCTGGCCAAATGGCAAGGCCCGTTTGAAGTTAGGAGGAAACTGGGTTCTACCACCTATGAAGTTTCACGGTCAGGCAAGGATGGTCCTACACGAAGGCTGCACATTAACCTTCTTAAGCAATGGGTTCCTCGTCCTGATCAGACTGCACAGAGCTTGATGATTAGGCAGGTGGAGGAAGAAGAAGACCTGGATGACCAATACTTACCCCAATCTGCTCAAGGGGATGTCAGTCTGAGTCATTTGTCAACGCAGCGCCAGCTTGAGGTGAGGGCTCTTTGCCCATCAGGGGTTTTCTCAGAGTATCCAGGGTACACCACTTTAATAGAGCATGACATTGTGTTGAAACCAGATGCTGTTGTGAGGAGAATGAGCTATCGGGTTCCAGAGCGCCTGCAAGAGTCACTCAGGAAGGAAGTGGATTTGATGCTGAAGCTGAAGGTCATAGAGCCCTCCAGAAGTGAATGGTGTCATCCGGTGGTCCTTGTTCCAAAAAAGGATGGCACCATGAGATTTTGTATAGATTTCCGTTACCTTAACTCTGTGACCAAATTTGATGCCTACCCCACTCCTCGTATAGGGGACCTCACTGATCGCCTGGGTAACTGTCAGTTTCTGACGACCATCAACCTTGCAAAAGGGTACTGGCAGATACCTTTAACTCACCAGTCCAGAGAGCTGACAGCGTTCAAGACCCCATGGGGGTTATTTCATTTCAGGGTCCTTCCTTTTGGATTGCATGGGGCCCCTGCCAGCTTCCAAAGACTCATGGACCATGTCCTACGAGGGTTGACCTTTGCAGCTGCTTATCTGGACGACGTGGTGATTTACAGCAACACGTGGGAGCAACATCTGCAACACATCCTGGAGGTTCTACAGCGTCTTCAGCGAGCTGGTTTGACTGTTAACCCACAAAAATGTGCCATAGCAAAAACTGAGACAGAATATCTGGGATTCGTCATAGGTGGTGGGGTGATAAGGCCTCAGGTGGAAAAGGTACGGGCCATTGAGATGTGCCCTCAGCCACAGACTCGCAAGGAGCTGCGATCATTCCTAGGCATGGCTGGGTTTTATAACAAGTTTATCCCCCACTTCTCTAACAGAGCTGCAGTCCTGACCGATATGGTGGGTTCAAGGTGCCCAAATCAGGTCCGATGGACGGGACAAGCGGAAGCAGCATTCCAAGACATTCGCACCGCCTTGAGCAGGGATTCTTTATTGCATAATCCTGATTTTAACCAACTGTTCATTCTCCAGACAGACGCTTCGGATAGAGGCCTGGGAGCGGTATTATTGCAGGGTGCTCCTGATGTTCGGCGACCCATTGCTTTCCTCAGCCGCAAGCTCTTCCCCAGAGAACTCCGTTATTCCATTGTGGAGAAAGAATGTTTGGCGATAAAATGGGCTTTAGATTCTCTGAAATATTATCTCTTGGGAAGGGAATTTGTCCTGGAGACGGACCACAAGGCCTTAAAGTGGCTCCAAACAATGAAAGACACCAACAGCAGAATAACACGTTGGTACCTGGCCATGCAGCCTTACCGCTTCTCCATTCAACATGTCCCTGGCAAAGAAAATCTGACGGCGGATTACCTTTCCCGCTGTGCCAGTGACATTTGTGAAGGGAGGGAGTATGTGATGGCCCACAATGCAGCCACACATCAGTGAGCGGTAATGTCTCACACACACACACACACTTTGAATATCTTAGTATTTAGTTTCCCCCACGTAATTTCTGTATTCATAGCACATTTATTTGGTAATAAGACTCAGACACTTTATTCCTCATTTACATATTTATTTGAGTGGCAGTACATCATTAGCTGGTTTGAGTGCACACATTCTAGTTTATGTTGTATGGTACACTGATATTAATATTGATTTCTTTGAGTTTAAGTTACCGTTGGGGTGCTGTGGATGGTCGGAACGGTTGACTGATGATCAGCGACTTCCAATTTGCAGTGCGCGCGTGTAAAGGGCCGGCAGGCTGCACGGACTGCTGTTTTTGGTTCCGCCTGCTGCTACCAATCAGCAGATTGACTGTGGGGGGGAATATAATGTTTGGATCTGGGGTTTTGATGCTAATTTCTTGTCTGCTTACTTTGTTTCTTTGTTGACTTAAGATATATATGTATTGTTGTTCTAATTAGTGAACTGGCCTGGTTATTATTGATTTCTGATTGTATTTTGAAGTTTGTGTTTTTGTCTTCCCCCTTGTGTGTTAATGTGGACTAGTCCATTTGTATAAATGTGTCCCTGATGTGTCATTAGGAAGGTCAGTTCAGGTTGGTTCTCACATGTCTTGAGTTATCTGAGTTTTGCTTTGTTCTGTTGACCTTAGTTTTAGGCCTAAAACATTTGATTTGTTTATTTGGACTTTAGTTTCCTTTGTTGAATCTTGTGTAGAAGCCTGAGTTTATATTAAATCATTTTTGGGAAACTATTTTTCATTGCCTTCCTTACCTTGACTGTCGGTCCCTCACAATCACTATTAAAAAAATTAAGATTACCCCAGAATGAATTGCATTGCTAGCCCACTAAAACACTTACAATAATAATGACAAATGCAGACCAATACTTAATTATGTTACTTTTTCTTTTTTACTGAAAATTATATTGTTTTAATAAAACAAGCAAAATGCAACTTGTTGTCATATGACATAGCGATGCATGAATATACACTAGACAAATGCAGCCGATGTGAATACCAATTTTCAGTCAAGCAATGAATAAATGCATATAACAAAATATTTTATTTACTGACAACAATAGGAAACGTGAATTAATGAGTAAAAGAATGAATAAAAGTAAACCTCACAAATGAATAAGTCACCATGAAACAAAGCTTTATTCAAACGTATTGTTCTAACAAACCATCACACATTTACAGACGGTGAAGCCCACATCTGCTGCCATCTCAACACAGCTGTGCTTCTGTGGCTTTATATTGATGAAGCAGTTGACCACCGTGAACACCTTCGCCTGTCCTAGCCCTCCATCATGTCCCTCCTGAACCCCACAACCCTGAAGCAAGAGTGGAGAACATGTGCGGGACAATCTCTGACTGCTGATGTGTCTGCTCCAAACATCCGTGTGCCTGCTCTCCATCAGCATGACTACTGAAAACACTTTACAATTCATGTTGTCAGCATCCCATTTCTTGCCATATTTAATTTAATATTTTTACAATTACATGCTATTTGTATTGTAGCTTTATGACTTTTGCGGTGTAGTGGGCTAAACACTGAACTGATAAGCAGAAGGTTTCTGTTTGGATCTCCGCAGCCGTCTCCAGCAGTGTGTCCTTGAGCAAGGCTCAACCACAGAAGCTCTGCAGCAAATGCACAGACATCAAGAATCAGAAAAGTGCTGAAATAACTCCGTTTGAAATTAAAATAAAATACAACTTAAGATTTAAATTAATGTCTTATTCATTTCTGTAGTATACTCAAAGCCTTTGATGACAGCCTTCCTTCAGCACCCTCTCTCCAGTCTCCACACACACACACACACACACACACACACACACACACACACGCTCTTCTGCCTCTGTAACATCAGACAACATTCACGTTACCTGGATCTTAAACAACACCTTGATAAAAGTGTACACGTTTGTGTGCTCAATAGCCTACTACATTTAAATGTTGAGGTAGTTGCTGATGTGTTAATGTTCCTCAATTCATCAACAGTACTAATGGACAAATAAAAAAACATAACTTATGTTTAGTTACTTTATGTAGATCTATTAACATTACTGACGTTCATGTAAAGTAAGCAGTGTTGACAACAGTGAACTCTACATTATAGCACACACACATCACTCTGATCAGATGTCTATTTCATGCTGTGATGTCATCTGCAATACTTATCGAAAATGTCCCGTCAAATGTTAAACGCACATTTAGGAAACGTTTATATTGCATATGGTTAAGAGTGCATTCACACCTTTTCTTTAAACAAACGTTTATCAGGTTCTTGTACACAGTTAAAGCAATGCTTTCAAGAAAACAATGATTAACAAATCTTCAGAAGTATGTGTGCTTAATGAAGCACGACTGGTGCGTTAGCTATATGAAAATGAAATTTTATTTAATATCTTTAATATATATTAATGTCTTAAAACCAACAGTTTCCTTGTCAGTTGTTAAATATGTGAAATTTAAATACAATTAACAGCGGTTCAGTTTGTTGTACTTACACTTGAAAACAGCTGCGTCTCCGTCCTCCGACATGTTGGAAAATGATGATTCCCCATGGCCTCATGGGATATTAAAGTGTCCATCGGATGCACACTTCAGAATCTGGGCGGACGCAGTAGGCCATCCGTGGATTTCTCGCCTATACTGTTTTATAAATACTGAGGTTTCGGACATACTACTCCATTCACGTACTGTTTTCTCCTACTATATAGTAGGTGTGTAGGCATATTCGGACGCAATTTAAGTATACGCACGTCCGAATCTTGCGAGAATTAGTTCATCCGCCTGGTAATTCTCGCCTACTCTTATATGAAAACTGAGGATTCGGACATACTATTCGCTCGCCTACTGCTTTTTACATACTATATAGTAGGGTAGTATGCGGTTTCGAACACAGCCAAGAACTACATTACACACTGTAGCAAAGTTCGTAGAATGGGAAAGGAAGAAGACAAGGGGTCGGCTGACTGGAAACTCGGAACAGGTTTTATTTTCTTTAACTCAGGTCACAGAGCAAGGTGCACGTCTCACAACTCATAACAAACTTTGATTCTCATATATCAATGGTTTCACCTGGGCAGTTCCTCTCTGCACGTCCTCTTTCCCTGTCCGAGCTCCCAGCGTGTGTGTACGTTTCCAGCCTCTCTCTCTCCAGTCCTCATTTCCTGCGTGACTTTTAACCTGTCTCTCCACTCCAATTACTGCAACAAGAGACAGGTGTCAATCATTTGCACTTGATTCATTTACGTGCCGCTGGTCCTCTGACTCTCTCTCCCGTCACAGACCTCGGTAAACCACACCCCCCTCGCCACACACACATTACTAACCAGACTGACTTTATATCTGTCTAGTCTAATAGTCTAATTGACTTGAATTTGTGATGTTAGACTTGAATAGTCAATATGTTTCCCATATTTGTTTATGTCTGATATTAACTGAGAATTATATATATAAAAAATAAAAAAAAATTTAAAAAATAACTACGTGCTTGTTAGTAAAAAGGTTGTGAACTAGTGTTCAATACAGTGACACGTGGCAAAAGAACGAAAGACTCAAACCCGAAAGACTCGTAAGAACTAATCTTTTCTGTTTCCGCTACTGACAGCATAGACTCTATGGGACTGACAGGAAGAACGAAAGACTCAAACCCGAACTCGAGACTCAAGACTCGAAAGATGAACTAATCATTCTGTTCCCGGACCTGTGTCACATGGCCCGGCCCCAGATCAGAGTCAGACACAGATGAGTCGACAGGTCTCGAGGAGTTCGAAGACATGAGAGGCGGAGAACAAACGTGATAAATATGAAGTTGCAAAAGAAAGAATGTCTCGGATCAGGAGGTGAGGTGAACTAACAGAGTTAGACTGCAATAGCCTGACCCAACAACTAATCAATTAATTAAACGTTTCAGTGCCTCGCTAAACCACGCCCCCTCCACAACATAATCTAACACTCATTTCAAATGCAAAGATGTCAGCCAATCACAACAGTGGGGGTTTTCATTGAAGTCTCACAGCAAACACGCCCTTTGAAACAGGGCAGTCAGCCACAGGGCAAACATCAGTATAGAAAAAATGCCTTTTATTTCTAAATTATGAAATTTTTGGATATAAAAATCATACTAACAATATAAGTACTCCTCAGGAAACATTATAAAATAATAGAAAAATGCTATGCAATGGGACCTTTAATAAAACACACCTGGTAAGTAGCACATTTATTTATTGTCATTTTATTGTGAGATTTCTCTTCACTTCCTACCATTTCTGTACCCCTTCTAGCCACAACTCTTCTTCTCCGTTTTTAGTGTGTTTCTGTGGCAGAATTACAGCGCTACATACTGGCCTGGCATGTTACTACATCGTTTTGAGCTGTTTTCAATGCTCTCGTGTGTACGCAGATATTTCTTGAAAGGAGGGAAAAAAAGATTGGATAGGGAAAGCTCTGGCTTCGTGTGGACGGGGCCTTAGATGTTTGATTTAGTGATGGCAATTTTCAAATTGTTTTTGTTCTATGGATGACTTGACCAACTCAAGACAATATTTTGTGTCTAATTTATTTGAGACAAGTAGCCATGTAATAATGTGTGAAACTGGTAATTGGTTTGTGGAGTTGTTTAATCCTCCTCTGATGAGATCTTCAGAGATTTAATGTCTTCTTTTATCTTCAGTTGATTTCATCTAAAGCTGTGGCTGAAGTCAGTTGTAGTTCTTGTGTTTATAGGCTTGTTTGAGATGCGCCTCGCCTCGCCTGAAATTCAGCCGAGACTAGCTGAAAAAACCTAGTGCAGGCAAGCCGGACAGTTCTCTCTTCTCGTAGTGGATCAGAGGCTGCAAGATCAAAGGCGGATATCACGGGATTCACACTCGTGTGCTTGGTTGCTGATAAACTGGATGTAATTTAAGTTCTGTTACTTTTATATGAAAATAAATATTATGAACAAGACACCCAAAGTTTTTGTTATTTATTTCAATTCGAAAGACGTGTTTATCAATCATGTTTACTTAAATTAGGCCTACATACATGTTTATATATATATGCTCAGCGCAGTCGGTGGAGAGCAACTGCGCTCGACTGCAGAATCCGACACATCCGCCTTTCGCTCGCGAGTTTTTTTTGACAAATTAAAATGTGTAAATGAAAATAAATTGGTCTATACATTACTTAAAGTACTTTTTATAACTATTTATAGGCCTACAATAAACATCAGAAACAACAGAAATTTAAACTAACAGCTAAAACAGAATAAAACATTTGTATGTACACTTTTATTGAGCTGAGCGGGAGACGCTGGTGGAGCTGGACCGGGATGGTAATGCACTAAAGAGACCCTGGTAAGGCCTGTGCCAGCGGGACATCATCTTCATCTGGGATGAGCGCATATTTCCACTGTCCGCAGGTTTGCGGGCCTGAATCGGTCGACGGCTGGCATGTCATAAAAAGTACAATGCATCTGAGATGATGTGAGTTGAATAAAAATAAGTCCTTAAATAAAGACTTGGACGTAAATATATAAATTTTTAAAATATATTGTAACAGTTATATTTAACATAATAAACAATAGTTGCAACTGAACCATTAAATATTTAACCATATGCTACAGATTTACGTGCTTATGGTCCGGTCTCCCATCATCGCAGTCTTTGAAGCATGTCAAAATCCAATAAAACTCATAAAAAGCAAAAATTAAATAAATAAATTCTGCTCCATTTCTCTTTTTAAAATCTCGCGAACGTCTGCTGTCAGTTGTCACACACCTGCTATAGTCCATTTAACGATGCTCGGTTCAGTGTTGCCAAGTCTGGATTTGGGCTGCATTTACTGTTGCTGTGTGTTGTTTGTAGCCTATAGTCCACAGGTGTAAGTTGTCTTTACTTTAGCAATATTTCTTCCGGGCGCCCCCGCGTTTTGGCATATTATGGCCCATTTTGGTCGTGATTCCGCTACTTTTGATTAGCAATTGGAGGGGTTTTGTTGTGCAGACCTGGCAACCCTGTCCCTCGGTTCGCCCTTCATGCACTTCGTGCACTTCGAAGGCGTGGCCTGGCCGCGATATTTTTTTCCCCAGGATGGTAGGGGAAGGTACCGCCTTTTTCGTCTATGATTGGCTAGAAGGGCTCTCCTCCGATTGGTTATATATCTCACGTTCATGGCAGGCTGTCAGTCTGTTTTGATCGTCGTTAAACGAAGTCAATCCAACATAGCCTACTAAGAAAAGCGCTATATGTGCGTGTCTTCAGATTTATATTTCAAGTTCACAATTTCATAGCCTGTTTAGATTAGTCTTAGCTGTTTCATAACCCTAACCTCTCAATACCTGCGCCAAAACCATTTATTACTGGAGCTGTTCTCACTGTCCGTTGATTTATACCTAATCCTAACCTCAAGATGATACGGTATGATGTTCTCCTTTGCACAAATATGACACCAGCGACACTTAACTTTCATGGCTACACACACACACACACACACACACACACACACACACACACACACACACACACACACACACACACACACACACACACACACACACACACACACACACACACACACACAATAATTACTAGTAATGTTTAACATACAGTTAATGTTGATGCACTAATATTGTGTAATCCTTACCTTGAAATGGCTAACAAATGTTATTTGTTTTGGAAAGAGATTGTTTCTATAGAAGATGGGACGAATCAGTACATTAGCATGACAAAAAACTCTGCCAGCTATTGAAGAAGATGGGACGAATCAACACATTGGCATGACATAGTGGCCCTTAACCACCACATTTCTGTGTGGCTTTAAAGTTACTGTACAGTCGATTTACCCATAGTGTTTGCCTCACCTAGATACACCATGTGAACTTGGAATATAAATCTGACGGCACGCACACGACAGCCTGGCCTGCCATGAACGTGAGATGACGTTTCATGGCCAAATCAAATAACCAATCGGAGGAGAGCCCTTCTTGCCAATCATAGACGAAAAAGGCGGTACCTTCCCCTACCATCCTGGGAAAAAAAATATTGCGGCCTGGCCTGGCATTAGAAGTGCACGGCCTTCACTTTGGGAGTTGGGACGCTCACCACTGCTCACGCTTGCATTGTGAAACGGCTGTTACTTTCGCAGCCTGCTGCTGGTTCCCATATGAATGTGTTAATGAGTGGTGTTAATTCAACACTGGGGTATTTACTGTACAGATGATTTTTTCTTTTGTTTCTTCATGATGTTTTTCCATTTAATCAGAACTGGTTTATCTGGATGAGCTGCAGTTTCAAATGTCATTGTCAATCACAAGGAAGAAAGCATTACAGGTTTAAACACTGCCTTCACACACCAGATCACTTACAGATTTTCACTTTGACGATCCAGAGAGATGATCATAACTCCAGCTGAACATGGACCTGCTCATGTTCATCTTTCTGACTGTAATTCCAGTTATATCAGACGGTATGTAGATCGTTTTTCTCTCTTGAAGTTAATTGTGAAGGCAAGGCACATTGTTAATTATGTCCTATTTAAATCTCTTACAGTATAAATGAAAGTTTTGGACACATTTGACTGAATGTAGGTTGTTCATGATCTTAACCCTTTTTTCAGAAGCTTCTGTCTAAACGCTTGAAATGAGTTTGTGCCTACATATGGAATTCTTTACAAAATATTGAATTACATTTCTTTTTAAAATGTATTATTTGTACAGAAAAGAAAATGAAAGAAAACCATCACACTGTAAAAAAAAAAAAAAATCAGGTCTCCAATTGAACATTTTCTAGTGACTGATCACATCTAAATTTTTCAGTTGGCCAAATTGAATTTCTGTGAATTGATGCAATTTAATCTCTCCTGCTGTACTCATCATGTTCAACATGACTTTGCTTGATGTCTTAAGTTTTCAGCAGATTTGTAGGTTGATTTACTTGAGAGGATGATGATGATGATGATGATTATGATTGTACCTACAGCTTTTATTCTGATTTATTTCTGAGATTATATATATATATATATATATATATATATATATATATATATATATATATATATATATATATATATATATATATATATATATATATATATATAAATCTCAAAAGGCAGATGTTGTTGATTTCTGCTCCCTGTCTGTGAGGAAGTTGTTGTTGTAATTTTACATTTTGATGAGTTATCTCTGTTAGTGTTTGGATTTAAAGGATTTCTGTATTGTTGGAGTGTAGCTGCCAGTCATTTCACTTTTTTTCTTTTTTGTACGATTTTTTACACAGTGTAGTCTTCCATATATTTAAGTATTTTATTTAATTGAACATGAGATTTTAACTGATGCCCCTCTATAAATATAAATATAAATTCATACAGGGTTTGGCTCTGATTACTTCCTTTAGAGATGCTTCTCATGTTTTTATAGTGATGTTTTTCCAACTTAATCAGAACCGGTTTGTCTGGATCATTGTAGTTTCACGGTAAAGTAAAAGAGGGTTCGGCATGTCTGCATGCACCAGAATGATCTCTTATCAAACTTTAGACTCTGACAAGCCAAAGATATGATGATAATTTATCATAACTGAACATGGACTTGCTTATGTTTATATTTGTGATTATCATTCTAATAATATCTGATGGGTTGAACTTTATTTTGTCTCTTTGGTCTAATGCTGGTAAGAAGGCACAGAATTAACTAAATTAAAAGGCACAAACATGCATCTTAAATGTTAATTAAAAGGAAAGTAAAGGCGGTGTTTAAATGCTTCCCATGATGCACCTCTTGAAGCTGAAAGCCCAGAGTGAGCAGAGCTGGAATCTAGAAACAAGCTCAAATACAAGATGTTCACATTTGATTAATATTGGTTAACGTTGGTTTGGTGTCATGTTGAGATGTGTCCGTCTGTGTTGAACTTTGATATTTGTTCTCAGGTCATATTTCCTGGTTACCTGATTTGAACCAGTGTTAACAACCTGTTTATAACAATGAAAGTGAAATAATATCTGTCAATGATTCACAACACTGCTTGCTTGTGCAAAAAAAGAAAGAAAAAAAAGAATTAATTTGACACAGATAATCATTTGAATTTGTACATTTGACAACTATTTGGGGCTGAGGCAGATCATTTCCAGTCCTCCTCTTAAGGTTAAGAGGTTAGGAAAAAAATAATGTGCACACACGTTATGAATTCATGAGAAGTTTTCTTGTGCGTATGAATGTGAATATTATTAGCAGTTTGAGATAATAGATGACCAAAATGTAGTCAAGAAGACAAATATCAAAACCAAAACCAAGAACATTCAAGAGTGGAGTTAGAGATAATTAAGTGATTAATTATGTGATGATTGATGAACATCATTAATGATGAACACCTGCTGTTAGCAAGAATCAGAATCACTGAAGGAAAGAGGAAAAACGAAGACTACAGCTGACTTAAGCCATAGCTTTATGCCTGATATATATACCATACAATTTCGGCAATCCTATAAGATCATTACAAGTAATCACACTGTGCGACATGGATATAATTAACTTGAGTACGGCATGCATGTAGACTGTATGATGATGACACCTACTGAATCTCAGGCTATAAAGTAGAATAAACCATCATCACAGGGTTTTTCCTGGGTCAAAAATGGTCTTCGGTGGTGGCTGACAGACATGGTCATCCATAAACACACACACATACACACACACACAGTAAAAAAGTACCCTACCCACGTGATCTGCAAGCGCAATACTGAAAATACATTTTATATAAATTCAAAGAAAGTTTTAATTTTTGCATATCTTATTTTGATACCTTATTTTTACACTATTTACAGATAACTGTTTTGGTATATAATCATATCAATTTTAAAAAGTAGTATTAAAAAAATGAGCAAATAGCCTAATTTTCTGCCATATACAATTTCATAAAATGATCAGCTAGCTAATAACAAATTTGTTCTGGGTTCACCTCACTCCAGTCTAAACTAAATTATTTATAGGCTATTTATTTTACTACACATTGTGAACATAAATAATCTGAAAGACTGTGGATAATTAAAACTAACTCTTACACCCACTCTTGCTAAATTGGGTAAGCACACTTGTGTTCTCATTTCAGATGTTCTGAGTAAATTATTAAACTGATTCTTTAGTTCAGTGTTGGACAGATCAGTTGTTCTAACCAGTCATTAAAATTATTCGGTTCAAAGGAGTCATTGACTCGTGAATTGGACATTAGCAGACGCGTTGTGTGCGAATCCCGTCTGTTAGAACATCACAAAAGATTTGTCAACACACAGAAAACACTTCATAACTGGATAGGATTTTTTTCCCGTTTATTGAAAGTATGGTTTATGTCAGCTGGTCAGAGAAGAGTCAACATTTTTTTAGTGCAATTCACACCCAGCGGTAATTAAAGGAAAACATCGTCTGATAGCGCCATCATGTGCAACATGGATTCGGTCTTCCGACCTTTTGATTTTGATTAACGTAATATGTGAAATATTAGAAAGCTAAGAATGCTTATTGAACAATATATGCTTATGAACAAATAGAGCAAGATGATTCACACTTTGGCAATTGTGTTTTTTTATATGCTGAAAAAAGAGGAGGATGCGAAAGAGGAGAATATAGGTCATGGATTATATAGGTTTCCCTAGGTCATGGCTAGGGAAAAGAGGCCAATTTTGCCAATGGATCTTTAGGTAAAGTAGTTTTAAGTTTTAGCGCCATGTCACGTTGATTAAAAAGCCATTTAATGTTGCATTTTTATTGGCTGGTCAGTTTACATATGTCAGCAGCAAACACTGTGAGATGATCATGCTTAATTTCTTACATGATAAAAAAAAATCTTTGGTCACAAGACCATGGCAACGGCCATCTTTGAAACTCTCTCGTCTTTGAAAGAATAACCAGGAGAAACTGTGATCAGGTGTTGATTATGTATTAATGATGATAGAATATTCATATGCATGTGTTTTTATGCCACAATGCATGCTGGAGTCATGGATGTGTTTTGTACTATAGTGGTACCCAGCATGCATTGCAGTATGAAGCTTGATCATCACCATTGTTGAGATTCACTGATTCTAGATGACTGTATTGTAAAAAGTGCTATATAAATGAAGGTGATGACTTGACATGACATCAGTGAATCAGATCACTACATGATAACTATGTAATCATGAATACATAACCATCTCCTGCTTATTCTGTTTCTCTCTTTTTCTGTTATTTTTTATTACATTATTATGCTTGTCAACTACAGGTGTTCATCACTAATACTCAATTATCACTTAATTACCTCATGAAGGGGCCGTTTACGCAACACCTTTTCAACTAAAAATGGAAAACATTTTATGCATTTTGGCAGTTAAAACATTAAGTCCACTGAAGGCAAAATGAAGTGAGAACCCATGTGCAGTTTTTTATCAACCAAACTTGAACAAAATACAAAATAAACAATGACTTGAAACTGATTTGACTTGACACAAACAGAAACAGAACTCACCAACAGCAGTACAGTAATATATTCGACAAGAGATCAATCAAACAAGAGGGCTATATACACACAAGACTAATGACCAAACAAGTGACACCTGTGAACGATGAGACCAAGAATAAATGACGGAACAGAGAAACCACATGACTAAATCAACCACAACATGACACATTTACAAGTGGAGCACATGACAAGATCACATGACAACAGGAATCATGACAGTGAACATGTTAACAAAATAAGGACATGAAACATAACCAAAACTATACGTACAGCTGTTCATTTACACAAAAAATATAGAGGACATCAGTGCTAACTCTCAAAGTAAAGTACATCATTTTAGAACACATGAGATAAAAATAGGGATGCAAATTTTACAGTTAAAATGTAATTCTTGGTTTTTGGCTACAAAACAAGCTTTATTTCCCTTTTCTCTTTGTATGGGAATTGTTTTCAGGGTTGACTGTGCGCGGTCCCTCTGGTCCTCTGGTGGCTCCTCTGGGATCTTCAGTGGTTCTGCCCTGTTATGTTGATGAACCTTTACTAACTGAGGATCTGGAGGTGGAGTGGAGAAGAACAGACTCACCGACTCTGATTCATCTGTATCAAGATGGTGCGAGTCGACCAGAGGTCCAGCAGCAGGACTATCAGGATAGAGCTCATTTCTTTACTGAACACATTAAAGATGGAAACTTCTCCCTCCGGCTGGACAATCTGAGAGCTGAAGATGAAGGAGAATACACATGTACAGTTCACCATCAGCAGGAGTCTGGAGAGACTGAGGTTCAAATTAAAGATGTTGGTGAGTCTGAACTCAAATAGATTTATGGAAATATGTTAACTGTGATATTAACACTGTTTGTTCTTTCAGAGCGTTTGCTGGTCTCAGGATCAGAATGGCCCATATCTGCGTCTGTGGGTGAAGACATCACTCTGAACTGTTCTGTAGACTCTCACATCATTCCTGAAGAGGTTTCATGGAAGAAAACTGAAGAAGATAAAGAAATTCTGGTTCTGCTCTACCAAGACAACAAGGCTTTTCCAGATTCATCACATGAGCAATTCAGAGACAGAGTCGAGTTCTTCACTGATGAAATCCCTAAAGGAAACTTCTCTGCCCGACTGAAGAGTGTCAGAACTGGGGATAAAGGGGTTTACATGTGTGAAGTGTTTGCTGGAGGATCTTCAGCCAATGCTACTGTAGTGCTGGAGAGACTGGGTGAGTCTGCCCATTCAGTATTAACAGTTAACAAACTGGCCTGGTGTCCTTGAAGGAGGCTCAGGTCGAGCTCTGAGCTAAATATAACAGTATTGCACAGCAGAAGAATGAGAGAATTAGAGGAGGAGATGGGAAGGAAGAAGGATGCTGAAAGAATTGTCAGTGGGAGAGTGCAGTGACTGCTGCTGATATACACTTGTAATCTGATTGACAGGACTGAATGTTTAGGCTACTCCTAAACCTACATTTGGATCGAAACAGCGTTGAATATGAGTGACTGTTCCCAAAAGCACTTCTTCTGTGTGTAATTGCACAATCCCCTCTAATAGATGAGTTATGATTTTGTCTGTAGTATTTATAATTAGCTATAAAACAGTAGAAATATATTGAATGTCCTCTTTTAGCTAAATGTGTGTGTGTTCCTGCTTAAACATATCTTAGGGACAAATGTGTGAAACAAGGGACTTTGCGCAATAATAGCATTGTCTAATAACTGTTTGTGTTTGACAGGTTTCTCTGCTTTACACATAATAATATTGATTCTGTGTGTTTCTGCGTCTGGATCTGCACTTCTGCTCTTCTGTCTGATCTACTGCAGATCTACTAAAGGTACAAATACAACAGGAACATATTCTGATTCACTGGAAAATACTATTAATAAATATATCTGCAAGCAGCAATACCGGGGCCAAGCGCAACAGAAGCAAACAAGCAAGCTAGCAGCAGACCAACTGAAAAAATGAGTGAAGACATTTGAAGCAAAAATTTGAAAACCCCGCATTAAAACATTGAGTTGTATAGAGACAATTTCATATTTTGTTTAATTATAGCGCCACCAAGAGGAACAATCCTACAATTGTTTTATGTGTCTTAGGAGTGAGCCCATACATGTGTGTCAATTTTGGTGAAAATAGCTCATTTCGTTTTGGAGTTATAGACATTTAGATTAGATTAGATTAGATTCAACTTTATTGTCATTACACAAGTACAAGTACAAGGCAACGAAATGCAGTTTAGGTCTTACCAGAAGTGCAATAGCAGCAAGTGCAGGATATACAATGGTTGCATAAGTGCAGGACATGGAAATATACTAAATATATATAAATATGTATAAATAGAGAGATGGTTATTACTATAAACAGAACTGAATTTACAGGTGAGGATGTACAGTGAATTAATATACAGATGGCTATTACTATAAACAGAATTTACAGGTGAATATGTACTATGAATATAATATACAGATGGCTAGTACTTTAAACAGAATTTTTTACAGTTAGAGGTATACAATAATATGTTAAGCAAGATGAGGAATATAGCAGTGGATTAAGGTAGTGCAATAAATTATGGACAGAGCTATCCGAAAAAGTTTAAAAGTGCAGTGGAAAGTGGTTGCATATTACAGTTAGAAGTACGGTGCAAAATGCAAATGTAAACATTGGTACTATAAATACAGTCGGCAGTGCAAATGAGCATAATCCAGTTAAGATATGGTAGTGCAGAATGCATAAGTAAACAGTTGTTACTGTAATAAACAGTCGGTAGTGCAAATAACAAAGTGAAGGCAGATGTGAGGTAGGAGAGTTAGCAGTTTATGAGGGAAGTGGATCAACGGGGGTTTGAGTTCAGTAAAGAGACAGCTCTGGGGAAAAAACTGTTCTTTAGTCTGCTGGTCCTGGTCCGGTGGATCCTGAAACGCCTGCCGGAGGGCAGGAGAGAAAACAGTCTGTGGGCTGGGTGAGAGGAGTCCTTGAGGATGCTGCGAGCTCGATGCAGACAGCGTTTCCTCTGGATGTGCTCGATGGCAGGTAGTGGAGTCCCTGTGATGCGCTGGGCAGTTTTCACCACCCGCTGCAGTGCCTTGCGCTCCGCAACAGAGCAACTCCCATACCATACTGCGACACAGTTGGTCAGGATGCTTTCTATTGCGCAGCGATAGAAGTTCACCAGGATAGCCGAGGAGAGCTGATTCTTCCTCAGTGTCCTCAGGAAGAAGAGGCGCTGGTGAGCCTTCTTGACCAGGCTGGAGGTGTTGGTCGTCCACGACATGTCCGCCGAGATGTGGATCCCCAGGAACTTGAAACTGGAGACACGCTCAACAGCCATTCCATTGATGTGGATGGTGTCGTGTGTGCCTCTTGACTCCTTCCTGAAGTCCACGATGAGCTCCTTCGTTTTGGTGGTGTTGAGGAGCAGGTTATTATCAGCGCACCATGTGGCCAGGTGCTGGATCTCCTCCCTGTAGGCAGTCTCATCGTTGTTGCTGATGAGACCAATCACCGTAGTGTCGTCCGCAAACTTGACGATGGAATTAGATCCATACACAGGCTTGCAGTCGGCGGTGAAGAGGGAGTAGAGAAACGGACTTAGCACACAGCCCTGTGGTACACCAGTGTTGAGTGTGATGGATGTGGAGCAGGTGGATCCTGATCGAACATTCTGGGGTCTGTCAGTTAGGAAGTCCAAAATCCAGTTACACATTGAAGTGTTGATGCCCAGGTCTCCAAGTTTGGCTATTAACTTGGATGGGATGACAGTGTTGAATGCTGAGCTGAAGTTAACAAACAGCATGCGTGCGTAAGTGTTCTTATTGTCCAGGTGAGTGAGCACAGAGTGGAGTGCCATGGAAACGGCATCCACTGTGCTTCTATTGCTGCGGTAGGCAAACTGGTGTGAGTCCAATGTGGATAGTAGAGAGTCTTTTAGGTGTTCTAGGATCAGCCGCTCAATGCACTTCATGACGATGGGTGTGAGTGCTACAGGGCGGTAGTCATTAGGGCACCTCGGGCTAGAGTGTTTCGGCACTGGCACAATGGAAGTGCGTTTGAAGCATGTTGGTACAGCTGCTTGGGCAAGAGACAGGTTGAAAATGTCCGTAAAAACCCCAGCGAGCTGCTCCGCACATGCCCTGAGAACACGACCAGGGATGTTGTCTGGTCCAGCAGCCTTGTGTGCGCTGATCCGGCTCAGTGACTTGCAGACATCTGTGGAGGAGAGTGTGATTGGTGGGTGGTCAGCTGAGGGTTTGAGCTTGGTGGCAGTTTCTCTATTGTCTCTTTCAAAGCGAGCATAAAAGTAATTTAGCTCGTTCAGGAAGTTCACATTAGTGGCTGCGGGGGTGGAGTGGGTGGGTTTGTAATCACTGATGGCCTGAATGCCCTGCCACATGCGTCGAGGGTCAGAGTTGGAAAAATGACCCTCTATCTTTAGCTTGTAGCAGTGCTTGGCCTTTTTGATGCCCCTCTTCAGGTTTGCTCTGGATGTACTGTAGGTTTGTGCATCTCCTGATCTGAAGGCAGTATTGCGTGACTTCAGCAGGAGTCGAACTTCCCTGTTCATCCAAGGCTTCTGATTTGGGTATGTGGTGATCTGTTTCTGGGTTGTAACACTGTCAATGGTGGTATTGATATGATCCAATACAGAAGAAGTGTATGAGTCAATGTCCGTGTGAGCACCACTGGTGGCTTGAGAAGCAAACATGCTCCAGTCTGTGTTTAGAAACCTTTCCTGGAGTGTGGAGTCTGCCCCCGCAGGCCACACCTTGATGGTCTTTACTGATGGCTTCACACGGTTGATGAGGGGTGAATATTTGGGGGTGAGGAACAAAGAAAGGTAATCTGACTGTCCCAGGTGGGGGAGGGGTGTTGCAACGTAAGCTCCAGCAATGTTTGTGTAAACATGATCTAAGGTTTTGTTTCCTCTGGTGTGGCAGGAAACATGCTGGTGAAACTTGGGTAGCACTGACTTTAAGTTTGTGTGATTAAAGTCACCTGCAACAATAAACGCAGCTTCCGGGTGATCAGTCTGTTGTTTACTGATGGCTGCGTGAAGTTCTTTCATAGCAAGCTTGGCATCAGCATCCGGAGGAATATAGGCTGCAGTGATAATATTGGAGGTGAACTCCCGCGGTAGATAAAACGGTCTACATTTAACCATGAGAAACTCAAGGTTAGCTGAACAATGACTCCCAACAATAGCAGAGTTTGTGCACCAAGCTTTGTTAATGTAAATGCACAATCCACCGCCTCTGGTTTTACCGGAGCCATCTAATGTTCTATCCGCCCGGAGTGTGTGGCGTCCCGCTAGCTCAATAGCGGTGTCCGGTATTCCGCTGTTTAACCAGGTTTCCGTGAAGATTAGGACGTTACAGTTCAAAAGTTTCTTACTGTGTGTGATGCTGAGTCGAATCTCCTCCATTTTGTTCACTAGCGATCGTACATTGGCAAGGAAAATGCTGGGTAAAGAGAGCCGGTAAGGAGTTAGCCTTAGCTTAGCTCTTAGTCCTCCACGCTTACCCCGCCTTTGTTTACGATCACAGCGCCGCCTTCTAGCACTTCCGCCCGGCCGGGCAGAGCGCATCGCCTCGGGCATCCTAGCGATCTCAGGAAGGAGTCGAAGATTGTCCATAAAACTGTCGGAAATTCGCAAACCAATATCCAAAAGCTCACAGCGGGTGTACGTTGTAAAGGCACAACTGTTCTGTACGAACAGACCCGAGATGAACAAGAAAAATACAGCAAAATTGCAGAATCTGGAGAGAACCTGAGCCTCGCGATCTACTCGCGCCGCCATCTTGGTTAGAATGATTTATACACTAAATTACCACGCTGCACAAACCATACGCCGAAACCTGGCAAGTCTGGTATCGTTGGACTCGGCAAGGATTCAGGAGACGAAAAAAGTTAGTCCCATGAAAATAAGTCAACCCCACCCAAAGTTATAAGCTTTTGGAAGAAAAAAAATTATCCACTCGGTGGCGCTGTTTCAAAACTTCTCAGGCTCTTTCAGGGCATCGTGCTGATGACCCATACCGAGTTTCGTAACAATCCGTTAATGCGTTCATTAAATACAGCATTTTAGCACATAATTCAAAATGTCTGACAGCCAAAATGGCCGATATGGTAAAATTGGATATCAACGGTTCAGAAGTTATAAGCAAAAATAGCCATTTTTTTGTATCTCCGGACCAGTAGGTGGCGCTGCACCGAAACGCTGCAGGTTGCATCAGGTTATGCTTGGTATGACATACCAAGTTTGGTTTGAATACGATAAAGCGTTGCGGAGATATAGCCTTATGTGTATTTTAGCAACCGCTATGTAAAATTTGTTTGTGCGTTTATCAAAAACGATTTGACGAATCAACTTGAATTCCATAAATTTTTGTCAGCATGGTCTGAAGATGATCTGGTTATATTTTTGTGAAAATTGGAGCAACGGCCTAGGAGGAGTTCGCAAGAGTAGGTTTTTAGGTTAATAGAAAGTGGCGGGAAAATTTTCATGACGGAAAATGATGTCATAGGGTGCAATCGAATTGTCTTGAGCCAAGGAATCAGAGGAAAAAAGTGTCTATCCCTTATGGTTCAAAAGTTATTAGCATAAACATGAGTTAAACTTTGGACAGGTGGTGGCGCTAGAGTGATTGTTTTAGAAACTCCTAATAATAGGAACGCTAATGGTTTCAATAGGTGCCTTCGCATCATCATCATAATAATTAGTGTTTATTGAGCGTGTAAATCAAACCGCTGCTGCTGAAACTTCTTGACTAGAAGTCGAGAAGTCAAAAATTTGTTAGTGTGATAGATGACGAGTTTAATTCATTTGAATTATTATTAGTTATTAATATTTTGACAAATACAACACCAAGATGAGATAAGACATAAGTTATGAAACCTTAAATACATTTCTGGTAGCAGCTGTGAAAGTATTGTTGAATCTATATCATCACATTGCAGCTTTGTGTTGCTAGTAGCTAAACTCAGGAAAACTGTCGCAAAATCCAGAACCCATAGACAGATTGATCAACAGTATTGTGTAGGTAATGGGGAAAAACATTGCTAGATGACTCTGTTTTCTTAGTTTGAATATTTTTGTGAAGTGTGTTTTTGTTGTTCTGATGGCATCAGTCAGTGTCATATTTCTGATTCGTCACTGTTGCCAGATTCATTACAACACATTTACAGCATAAGCGGTTCTCCTCTGGCCAACAAATCAACAGTGTATGATTATGATTCAGGTTGTGGATTGGTATCCAATAACTCTGTTCAATAACTGAACAGAAACAGCCCAAGTCACCATCACATCACTAGTGTCTTCTGAATGATTAATGGAAGCTCAAGTGGCTCATAATTAACTAGAAATGTCTTAGTTTTTCATAAAACATAAAAACTTCCAGCAACCAAAAGCACAGAGACTCTGGGTGATGTGTGTGATTTATGATTTATGATTTAATCACTGTCAGTGTGAACAAACCATTAGTGCTTACAGATGTTTATGCTCATGTCTGACAATGCTCCAATAATCTGATTGCCCCATATGTACCTGTATTTAGTGTGATTAAAACCACCTGACTGTTACAAACAGAGGTGACACAGAGAACAAATGACAGAGGTTATACAGGTTTACAGATGTTTATGGTCATGTGTTTCTGACAATGTCCCAATAATCTGATCACAAATGATTGTACCTGTATTTAGAGTGATTAAAAGAGCCTGACAAAGGCTGATAGTGTGGTTATTTTGCCTCAACATTTACCTCACATTGTAAATGAAGTGTCTTTTCCTTCACAGGTTTGATTGTGCAAAATTCTTTTAACCTGTTGTTTCCTCTGGGAGGTTCAGTGGTTTTGCCCTGTCATGTTCCTCCAAACTTACTAACTGAGGATCTGAAGGTGGAATGGAAAAAAAAAGGCTTAAAAGATCTGGTTCATCTGTATGAAGAAGGTGAGAGTCGACCAGAGGTCCAGCAGCAGGACTATCAAGATAGAGCTAATTTCTTTACTGAGGAGATTAAAGATGGAAACTTCTCCCTCCGGCTGGACAATCTGAGAGCTGAAGATAAAGGAGAATACATATGTAAAGTTTACAGCAAGAGGGACTGTGTGTTTTCAGTCAAGACAAATCTGGATCTGCGTAAGTAAACACATAAAAACAGATCAAACTCCACTCTTAATAGATAATCAACAATACAGTTCAGGTTTACAGCTGGTTTGATTATTTAGTGTTTCAGTGATTCATCAATATTACGTTTGAGGAAGAATAACTCAAGATAGTTGTCCATTTCTCACATTATTCACAACTGATTATGCTCATAGTGCTTGTGTGTGAATTATATATGCAGGATTTATATTTATTTAACCAGAGCTATAACTATATAATCAGGATTAGAAATCTATATTCAGATGTCATATGTTATCAGGAGGTGTGTACAGTGAGCGCTTACTCTCTGTTTATAATCATGATGGTTGTAAAGGCCCGTCAGATTGAAGCTCACTAAAGATCAGTTACTGTAAGCTCAAGAACAATGAGTCTGCATGATATGCATGTACAGTAGAGTACAGTAAATGGGATTATATATTCGTGCAAACACCTTCAGTTTGATTTACAGTATTTGACAGCATCAACTCTTCTATCAGAACCACATGGCTACAACTTTATTGAGCTTATATTTGGTTAATATGATTGAATTAACCTGAGAATATGATTTTATGGGTTAAATCAAGATTCTCAAGTTAATAATTGACATTCTCACTTTTTGCAGTAAATGGTAATGACAGTATTATTTATGATGTGATACTAGAACATTTTTCATTCAGTACCTCAAAGAGCAATTTAAAACACAATTTTAATTCAATTCAAATTTATTTGTATAGCGCTTTTCACAATACACATTGTTTCAAAGCAGCTTTACAGAAAGTGCATTTCATAAATGTACATTGAAAATTTTAAGTTAAAAATATAATTTTGGTTGTATTTTATATATTAAACAATAGTAATGAATTAATATCAAGTTGTGAATGATGGACTAGTTATTATGTGTGTGGTGTGTTTTGAGTTTTGCACTAAAGTTTATTCTTTTCATTTATAATAACAGTTTTTCCACATTAAAGCATGTTTCTATTCCTTTATAGAGTTCTTTATGAATGGTAACGTCATTCCTCTGGAATCTTCAGTGGTTTTGCCCTGTCAGGTTGACAAAAGCTTATTACAGGAAAGACTAAAGGTGGAATGGAGAAAAGAAAACTTAAAGGAACCAGTTCATCTGTATGAAGATGGAGAGAGTCAAGCGGAGAAACAGCACAAGGACTATCAGGATAGAGCTCATTTCTCAAACAAGGAGATTAAAGATGGAAACTTCTGCCTCCGTCTGAAAAATGTGAGAGCTGGAGATGAAGGAGTTTACAGATGCACAGTTTACATGGACAAGGATTTTGTGTTTTCAACAGAAACAGTTCTGATACTGGGTAAGTGAAAATAAATAAACTCTGCTATTGTATTCCTGATCAATATATGATTTTGATTAAGCAGCATAGTTACAATAAAAATATTTTTTACAGATTTTGAATAGCATTAGTTTGATGCATTTAAGTGATAAATATAATTGTCTGGGCTGGTCATATATTATTAATTACATAAACATATTAATTGTGAATGAGCAGCATTATTAAATCATGTAAGTGATTTATCGTCTGGTGCTGGGTTTGTACATGTGAGTGTCTATGGAAAGTAAATCCTCACTCAATTTAAGAGAAGAAATCAAGAAATGAAATGCACATACAAACTATTAGCAGATAATATAAAAAAAATCCAGATTTGTGCAAGGAATTATTGTGCTTTTGACCTGTGAGAACCTCATCTCAGCACAAAGGCTGAACTCATTATTATATAGACTAGTGTGAATAATAGCCCTTTAAATATTGCTTTGGCATTCATCATGAATGATTGCTCAGAGAACACGCAGGAAAAACAGAAAATGTACAGAGACTCGAGTAAAAGTATCACGAGTACAGAACAGAAAATAAGTGCAGACTATTACACACACACACACACACACACACACACACACACACACACACACACACACACACACACACACACACACACACACACACACACACACACACACACACACACACACACACACACACACACACACACACACACACACACACACACACACACACGTCAAGTCAACTTTATTTATATAGCACTTTTAACAATGCAGATTGTTTCAAAGCAGCTTTACAGTGTTAAACAGGAAAATAATGCAGCATAATTTTATTCAGCCGTAAAGCCATTCTGGAGAAAACGCTGATGTCATCAGTTCATTTCAATTATCATACAGTGACAGTGTGGGCTTTAGATCAATAATTTAGTTTATATGGTTAATTTAGTTTAATAATTAGATTTATTTGGATATTTATTTGAAAAATGTACACACACACTCAGACACACACACACACACACACACACACACACACACACACACACACACACACACACACACACACACACACACACACACACACACACACACACACACACACACACACACACACACACACACACACACACACACACACACACACACACACACACACACACAGAGAGAGACAAACACACAGGCACGCACACACACACACACACACACAAACAGACAAACAGACACACACACACACACACAGACAAACACACAGGCACACACACACACACACACTCAGACAAACAAACACACAGACACACACACACACTCAGACAAACAAACACACAGACACACACACACACACACAGACACACACACACACACACAGACAAACAAACACACAGACAAACAAACACACAGACACACACACACACACACAGACAGACACACACACACACACACACACACACACACATACAGATCTCAGTTCTCTCACTGCTGGAATAACAAGCACAACCTTCTGTGTTCAACCCTTAATACATGTTTGGGCTTTTAGTGCAAAATTGGCCTCACTTTTTCTTTTCTTTTTTTCAGAATTCATT
This sequence comes from Gobio occitaniae, assembly GCA_033150135.1. NCBI lineage: Eukaryota > Metazoa > Chordata > Actinopteri > Cypriniformes > Gobionidae > Gobio > Gobio occitaniae. Next base: position 249,630 of record JARQWZ010002057.1, read on the forward strand.
GCGGAACCTCCTCGTCACACACCTGTTCCTCTGGGATCTTCAGTGGTTCTGCCCTGTTATGATGAACCTTTACTAACTGAGGATCTGGAGGTGGAGTGGAGAAGAACAGACTCACCGACTCTGATTCATCTGTATCAAGAAGGTAAGAGTCGACCAGAGGTCCAGCAGCAGGACTATCAGGATAGAGCTCATTTCATTACTGAACACATTAAAGATGGAAACTTCTCCCTCCGACTGGACAATCGGAGAGCTGAAGATGAAGGAGAATACATATGTACAGTTCACAGGGGATTAGCTTCGGATCGCAGGCAGTTTACAAACCAGATAAATGTGGTACAAAGTCTACTGGGTAAGTCAAGAGAAGAGAAAAAGAGCTGCTCTTCTGTCCTTTATCAGTAGTTTACTCATTTATAATGTAACCCTTATTTTCTGCTTTGTGCACTCCAGTCTCTTCGGCGTGGATGACATGAATAAAACCCGGGTTACAATGGTGGTGATTAACATTTCTTTGTTTAATCAGAAGTATCGGCATAACATTAACAGACGCCAAACTCAATTTCATACAACGCTCGTCTATCTCGTGTGCTCGCTACTGCGTTCTCTCTTTTCCGAGCACTTCTCTTTCGGACCCGCCCCCTTAAAGGGGCCGAGGCACACAACTTCCTAACTAACACATATACTGTATTTAACTCCGCATAAGACACATGAAAATACATGAAAACATTCCAAATAGATTATTAGTGTCTTCACATCCGCTTCCCAATTTCTTATTCTTCCCCTTCTTTTTTTTTTATTGTAACACAACATGAATTAAACTAAACCCAATATAATGAATTACATTATATAACATTATATAAATAAACAAGGAATTCCAAGGTTACAGTCGTCCTCTGCTTAACAAGAAACGTCCTCGTTTCACAAGATAATCCTGTTTAACTGTAACTCATTCCCCTAGCAGTAACATACTAACATGTCAACAGTGCCTGAGTGTAGTATTGTATCAAAATTTGTTCACTGGATATCCCCAATTACTCCAGAACAACCTTTAACATATTTCCCATATGCTGTATCACATTCTGATGATAATACTGTATGAAACTCGTTATGTACATTATACAGCATAACAAAAGTACAGTGCACAACCAACAATAAGTGCATATCAACATGTGCAAAACATGTGCATCAACATACAAAATCTTTAAACTTTCCAGGTTTTTTAACCACACGGCCACTACGAGTCAGTTGAGGTAAGTCCACTGATGGTACGTTATCTCGCTCCTGACCCCGAGAGTCCGTAGGGGAACAATTAGGCCTTGGCACAGATTCTGGCCCAGAAAAAGGAAGAGTTTGAGCTGAACAGTCCGTTCTTGCCCCACAAGCAATCTGCCTTGCAGGTCGGGTACGCCCATAAGGTGGTGTAGAAGGTCGGAAAGGCAAAGCCCCCGACAATGCAGTGAGAGGAACTGAGTGAGGGGCCTCAGCGCTATTCACAACAGGAGGCACAGATACTGGAGAGGCAACAGTAGGTAATGTCCCCGAAGAACCTTTGTAAGGCTTCAGGCGATTGTGATGAACCATCCACTTTCTTGACTGTGAATAACTTGGGTCTGTTATCTCATACGTGACACCCGGGGCGCCATCCTTGTCCATTCTCCTTAGAATTTTGTATGGCCCTTTCCATTTAGGAGCCAACTTATTCTGCTTTTGAGCTGGGTCATCCAAAAACACAAAGTCACCCGGCTGATGTGGATGGAAAAATGTCTTTTTATCATACTGCCGTTTTTGATTAAGCTTAGCTGCATCGGACCGTACCGCAGCATCTTTGAAGGCATGTGATAAACGAAAGGTCACATCACGAGCATAGTCTGCAGGGGTGCCTGGTGTACAAGAAGTGATAGCAGGACTACAGTTCAAAAGGATATCGGCAGGCAGTCGTGGTTCTCTGCCATGTGCAAGAAAGAAAGGAGAAAACCCTGTGCTGGAGTGAACACTGGAATTATAGGCTAGTTCCACTTGAGGCAGATATTTATCCCATTCACCCCCACTTTCACAAATGTACTTGGCGAGCTGGTCTTTCAATGTCCGATTCAGTCTTTCGATCACACTGGGCATGGTAGGGTGAAGTACGGGTTTTCTCAATGCCAAGTTGACTGCACAGATGTTTAATCAAATCTGACTCAAACTGTCTACCTTGGTCTGTATGGACTACCTCAGGAACCCCGTGCTGTTTAATGTAATCCTCAAAAATGCACTGTGCAACAGTTGTCGCACGCTGGTCTTTTAGGGGGTACAGATTGACAAAACGGGTAAAGTAATCCATTACAACTAAAACATACCTATTCCCAAAGGAAGTAACAGGTAGCTCAGTGATGTCAGCAGCAATCCTTTGAAATGGTCTGTCTGCATTAATGGACTGCAATGGGGCCCTTTCATGAGGAGTAGTAGAAGCACAGGACTGACAAGAGAAGTACACTCCATACAGAATTTCTGGATGTCACGGGACATGTAAGGCCAGTAGCATATTTTCCTGGCTCTCAACAAAGTACGCTCAGCACTCAGATGACCACTAAACTTTTCCCCGTGAAAACACTTAAGAGCAGTTAGAATGAGTACCTCAGGCAAGACTACTTGGTAAGCAGAAGGGCTATGAGGAGATGACTTTACTCTGCGACACAATATACCCTCTTGGACTGACAATTTGGGGAATTCGTGCCAGAGTTTCCTCAGTGTGGCTGGGGAATGTTTCAATCTACCCAACGGAGGTCTTTGATTACCATTCTCCATCCATCCTATGACAGAACTAAGGCAAAAGTCAGCCTTTTGCTGAACTTGTAATTCAACCAAATCCACTGACAGTGTCGGACTCGTGTCAGGAAGAACTACCCCAACATTTGGCTCTTCAACAGGAGAAGAGACTTTTCCCGAAGCGGTATGGCTGGAAATTACACACTGCACTGCTTTTGTTTCTGTCACAGGTAAGCTAGGTCGACGCGACAAAGAATCAGCATTACTATGCTGCTTTCCTTCTCTGTAAAGAATGGTAAAGTCATACACATCCATTTCAAGTATCCAACGTGCTCTTCTACCTGTCGGATCATTATCAACTGAGGCCTTCTTGAGATTCAGCAAAGGTTTGTGGTCGGTAACAATTTTGAATGGGGCCCCTGACAAGAAATGTCTGAAATGTCGGACAGACCACACCACAGCCCACAACTCACGGTCATAGGTGGACCATTTCTTTTCGGAAGGAGTCAGAGTGTGACTGGCATACGCAATGACGCGTTCCTTCCCATCTTGCATCTGCGCAAGCACTGACCCTACACAATCATGAGAAGCATCAGTGTATAGCAGAAAAGGCTGTGTGAATATAGGGTGAGCGACAATAGGAGGACTCGTGAGGGCATGCTTCAGCGACCTAAAAGCCTCCTCGCATTCACTAGACCATTTAAAGATAACACCTTTCTGGGTCAGAGCATGAAGGGGTGCAGCAACCGCAGCAAAATTCCTGACAAACCTCCTATAATAGGAGCATAGACCAACAAATGCTCTCACCTCTGTGACAGTCCTAGGGGTAGGCCAAGACCGGACCTTGTCCAGGTTCTTAGCATCCGGTAACAAGCCCTGGCTGGATACCACATGACCCAGGTAGGATACTTCACTACGAGCAAAATGACATTTGTTAACCTTCAATTTCAAACCTGCTGAACGGAAGCGACTGAAAACCTCCTCAAGACTGTTAAGATGCTCACTGAAGGTCTGACTGAACACCAGCACATCATCAAGGTAAACAAGACAAACCTTCCAATGAAGTCCACGAAGCACAAGCTCCATTAGTCGTTGGAAAGTGGGAGGGGCATTCGTGAGACCCATCGGCATAACCTTGAATTGGTATAATGCACTGCCAGTATTGAATGCAGTTTTCTCCCTATCATTAGCGTCTAGCTCAACTTGCCAGTATCCACTGGACAAATCCATGGTGCTAAACCAACAGGCACCTGCCAAGCTGTTTAAAGCGTCTGATGGACGGGGTAAGGGGTAAGAGTCCTTTACAGTGACTGCATTAAGCTTCCTAAAATCGATGCAGAATCTGTAGCTGCCATCCCTCTTTTTCACTAAGACGACAGGGGAAGCCCAGGGGCTACAACTTTCCTCAATGACATCATGTGAAAGGAGCTGTTGAACTTGCCTATCTATCTCAGCTCGAATATGTGGCGATGTTCTGTAAGCCCTCTGTCTGATTGGGTGTACATCCTCAATACGGATGGTATGCTTGACCAAATCTGTACGACCATAGTCACAATCATTTGCACTGAAAACATCTGAATATTTGAAAATCAGAGTCTCAAGCTGAGTCTGTTGTTCTCTGTCCACTGCAGACTGACTGAGGTCTACTTTAGGTTTTGGACAGGGCTCACTTTGTGTCTGTATCTGAGCTACTGTGGGTTCCGACATTGTATATTCTTCACCTGGCTGCGTAACTAAGGAATGAAACTCACCGAGCCTTGTGCCACAGGGAACATGGCAATCTTCATTTGTCGGATTCATGGCTCGAACCAAGGTCACACCTGCTTTTACGGAGGTTACTGTACGTGCTACAAAAAGACCGGGTACTGTCTGACTGTCAGGGTCTAAGAGTCCAACATAATTGCATGTGAAATCTTTCTCTCCAATATTTGGCTGAATTTTTGCCAAAACGTTCATTTGCGACCTGGCAGGGATCAGAATGGGCTCTAAAGTCACAGCACTACTCCGAAGAGGGACTATATCCTGCGAACACAAGAGAGGGATAGACCAGTTCCACAATTTCAACTTATTCTCTCTGAGATCAACTACAGCATGATGTTTGCTAAGAAAATCCCATCCAAGGATCACTGGCTGTGTTGAATTCCTAACCACCTGAACATCATGTGAAAACACTTCCTCACCAAGCCTAATAGTAATAGGTAACATACCAAGAGTATCAAGATAGTCACCAGTCACTGATTTTGCCAAGAGAAAGGATTTCTGAATTGGCTTTTTGGCGAGAGAAGGAATTGACATTCTCAGTGTTTCACTGATCAAGGATATCTCTGAACCGGTGTCAACAAATGCTTGGACAGCAACATTCTCAATGATCGCAAAAACATAAGGTGTGGGAATGACAGGAGTAACTGGTTCAGTTTGTTTGGGCCCGCTCATAAACTCAGCAGATACTTGGCCCGTAGTACCTGCTACCAGTCGTTTCCCTGAAGTTCAACATCCTCCTCGACGAAACTGACATGATGATCCACAGCTGAGGGTAGATGGCCAGTAGACGATCGTAGGCCATATCTGTCACCCGAGAACCTGCTGGAGGGCCATTCCGTTGCACGACGATCCTGATGATGAGAGGCGTGTTGTAAGCGATGATCCACACTTGGGCTGACATAACGATCTCGACGATATAGATTGGGGCCAACGTGTTGGTCACGATGATAAGAAGTAGAGCTGGCATGTGAAGCAGCATAATGTGGAGGCAGGCTGGCGTGACGATCTCGATGAGGTGGACTGATGTGACGATCTCGATGAGGAGAAGCACTGATGTGACGATCACGATAATGTGGCGATGGGCTGACATGACGAGCTCGATAATGTGGAGAAGGGCTGGCGTGGCGATCGCGATGAGGAGATGATACAGGTGATGATGGGTATCTCCTCGGAGATGAGAGTGGAGAGTAGCGATGTTTGTCTCGACCACGTTCTGGTGAGTAGCCTCTCTGTCTGGAGGAAGCATATTGAGAACTTTGCTCGTGCTGTTTCTTTAAATGACTGACTTCCATCCTGAGAGACTTAACATCAGCAGTTAGTTGCTTTACTGCAGTCATGATTTCAGAAGAAATGTCCCCAGTTGAAGTTGTCTTTGTGGACACCATAGCAGAAAGTGACTCTACACTGGGTGAAGTTGTAGATGAGTTCAGTGTCAGGCTGGTCTTTTGACCGAGATGGGAAAGGGGTGCAAGCCTGAGAACTTCCTGTGCCCGTTCCCATTTACCAGCAATGGCTAACGCTTCCTCTAGGCTAGTAGCCCCATGCTCATGACATTTTGCTTGTAGAATAGGGTCAAGACCGGCAATGAACCGTCTGAATCTTTCCATAGCAATGGCAGATTCACCATAATTTGGAAAAGCTTCCAAAACCAGTCTTGTAATCTCAGCAGCAAATACTTCCAAAGGCTCTTTGGGCATACGCGGTCTGGCATTCACAAAGGTCTGAAAATGTAGCAAAAATTGTTTCCTTCCAAAAACATCATTCAATGCAGCAACACACAGTTCATAGTTCTGTTGTATCTCTGGAGACAGGGAGAGCCAGTAGGCCAAAGCATCTCCGCTCAACCTCGTAGGCAAAATGGCAGCCAAATCTTGTGTGTGCGCATCAGCACAAGCTTTAACAGCGAGCTCTAATCTGGCTTTCCATAAGGAAAAACTGTCTTTGTCCCTACCGTCCCCATGGAAACATGGTGGAAGATCAACTTTAAAGTGCAGCACCTTTGTAGTGCGATTAGCAGAAGCCGCATTCTCTGTATGACGAGCCGCTGTGTCCAATTCGTCATCATCGCTCTCGTTGGGTGACGAAGAACGTTCGGGAAGCACGTGAGAATCAACAGACATTTTCTCGTAGATGTAGACGCTGTTAAACTTCGAACGGCGCGAGTGATGAAATAGTCTTTTAAACGGACTAAATGTCTCATCAAAGTTCACTCACCACAACGCTTCGCGGTGCATTGAAAAATGCGCCGTCTTAGTTGAATGCCTCTGCCGTGAAACTTCCAGAAAATCGTGAACTTGAAACCGCTGCCACCAGTCTGTAACCCTTATTTTCTGCTTTGTGCACTCCAGTCTCTTCGGCGTGGATGACATGAATAAAACCCGGGTTACAATGGTGGTGATTAACATTTCTTTGTTTAATCAGAAGTATCGGCATAACATTAACAGACGCCAAACTCACTTTCATACAACGCTCGTCTATCTCGTGTGCTCGCTACTGCGTTCTCTCTTTTCCGAGCACTTCTCTTTCGGACCCGCCCCCTTAAAGGGGCCGAGGCACACAACTTCCTAACTAACACATATACTGTATTTAACTCCGCATAAGACACATGAAAATACATGAAAACATTCCAAACAGATTATTAGTGTCTTCACATCCGCTTCCCAATTTCTTATTCTTCCCCTTCTTTTTTTTTTATTGTAACACAACATGAATTAAACTAAACCCAATATAATGAATTACATTATATAACATTATATAAATAAACAAGGAATTTCAAGGTTACAATAATATTACAGTTGTGTTGAGTTTGATTCAGTGAGTTATTAATGTAATGATCAGAAAGAGCAGATAAACCTGAGTGACTGATAATGATAGTTTAATCTTTCAGTAAAGTGTAATGTTTATCTGAGTGACTGATAATGATAGTTTAATCTTTCAGTAAAGTGTGATGTTTATCTGAGCGACTGATAATGATAGTTTAATCTTTCAGTAAAGTGTGATGTTTATCTGAGTGACTGATAATGATAGTTTAATCTTTCAGTAAAGTGTAATGTTTATCTGAGCAGCTGATAATGATAGTTTAACCTGGGGCTGGCTCCATCCCAGAGGCAGCTAGGGACAACCGCTTCGCCATGTCCTAGGGCCCCCCGGACGGCGCAGTCTCTCGGGCAGCGCCTACAAACATGGACCTAATCACATTGCCAACAGCAGTGTACTCAGCGAAAGTGCTTAAAAAAAAGACCCTCTAAAGCGAGGGGAGTACAACTTACGTCACCTGCCTCGGGGCGGCTGTCTTACTTTCCATGCAGCGGCCAACCATAAGTACGAGGGCGTCAGCCATTGGCAATGCTCGGGCCTCAGGGGAGCATCCGACCAGAACCTCCACAGAGGTTTAACCGATGTTCAGTTCAACCCGAGCCCTAAAGGGGATGGAGCAGAGACATAGAGCGAGGGTGAAACAATACCTTTTCTTTTAGAAAATATAGAACCCACCGGCCAAACATCCTCCAGGAAGAGGCCGGGGGCCGCCAAAAGATGGCGGCCACCAAGCTCTGAAAGGCGGAAACGGCAGATAAAGTCTGATCGCAAACCAGCGAAAGACGCTTCACTCCGCCCCACGACCACTGGCAAAGTCGCTGTCTGCTGCAACACCCCGACTGCGTTACTCGTAACCCCAGAACGCAGAGAAGGGGGCGGGCCTTGGCCGGACGACTCTGTAACAAGAGGAGGCTGAAACAAGGATGCATAAACCACGCCATGTTCTTATATCAAAAGACAGGCCAGGGGCGAACAACCTTCATTAAAAGGGAACGCCCCCATCCTTGACAAAGCCTAGGCCAAGTAGTGCGACATAAGAACGCACTAGATCTACTCAGGGCTCGGGAAAGAAATATTATCACCTCTAATATTACACATTGAGGCCCCGAAACCCTTTTCCCAAAGCCCCGCAGAGCTGGGCGCAGATCTTACTACAGCTCGCGCATTAGCGCGTACCCGGTCTTCAGCTACTTCCCACTTTTACGCTAGGAAAACACAGCTAGCCCTCTACACTACAAGCCCTCGGGCAAGAGCGCGAATTAATCACCCACATAGTGGGAAAATTAACACGGAGAGGCAGCAAGACTCAACTAGCAAAAGTGAGGCATACACACACAACCACACAATGTTGCAAAGAAGATCGTTCTTAGCTTACTCACGGGGAGCTGCAGGCCCTGCGAAATCCCTCGATGATCCAAAATCTCCCCAAGGAACCCCTCAGGGGAGCGACGGTCAAAAAGTCCTGAAAAACATAGTTTTGAAAATGTTTCGCCCTCATAGAGGGGGACTTACCAATCGCTCCTCGCGGTGCTTCAACCCAGCCATCGAGCTAGTATCCGCCCGCCATCCTGAGGGGGGGCGCTTTTAACAAACAAACCAGGCGGGCCGGCAGAGTCTTACATTTTCTGCTCATCATAGGCCCACCGGCCTGATGTAAAGCGCCCGGGGGAAAGCCAGAGGAAGGGAAAAAGGCAGCGTTCATCTCCGCGTCCTCGAGGGCGGAGTCCGCTGCCTGCGCTGGTTCCGGTTACCAGCCCCGGCTTCCTTCCTCTTCCTGTTGCGGGTGTCCCGCCTCCCCTGCGCCCCAGTCCTCCGCGGCGGGGCGCTCGAGAGGCGACGCTGGCTTGCTGTTCCCGTCTCCAGCCCTCAGACTGGAACGGGCCGGGGACACCCGACTGCCTGGGCGCGGTCCCGGACCTCAGCGGGATGCATGTTCTAAATGCTGCCGAGCACGCCTTTGTCACAGATGTCTCTCCGTGGCCACCGTCGCCGCCATCGGCGCAATCTGTACGGTGGCCCGGAGAGCGAAAACCGCGGTCCGGCGCGACTCGACTTCCGCCTCAGGGGGTCCCTCCCCCTGATCGAGGTCCCTCAGCAGGTCTGCCTGGTACGCCTGCAACACAGCTGTGGTGTGCAAAGCCGCCGCAGCGTGACCCACTGACATGTACGCCCTGCCATTCAGGCATTAGACCGGCAGGGTGGGAGCCACAGTGTCGCCGGCCGCCCAGAGGCGAGATAAACATAACATCTCGTCCACGGGCAGCCCCGACACATACCCAGCCAGGCAATCCCTCGACATCAGCGAAATTTAGCTCGCTGATGTCGACAGATGCAGGGCTGAGTATGGTTTCTTCCATCCCCTCGAGATCTGCTGATGGAGACCTGGAAGGAATGGAAGACTCCCAGGAGTTGGGAGGTCATGGGCGGAGAGAAACCAATCGTCCAAACTGTTTGGACGCTCAGCCTCTCTCCTCACGCGCCGCAAAGGCAGCTGCAGTCTACCCGCAGCGCGTTCCATGACCTGCAGCAACTCCCCGTACATGGGACAGGATGGTTTGAAGAGCTTTAGCATCTTTAACTGACTCACCCATCCTCTGCTCGAGCCTCTCGCGATCCGGATCGTCCTCGAGAACATAACGGTCTCCAAGCGACGAGCCAGATCCATCTGGGAAGCGCATTTGGTGTTTAGACGCCGCTCAGCCTCAGCTCGAGCGTGGCCGTTCCCAGATGCAGAAACCTCTCCCATCGAGAAGAGGTCCCGCCGAGAGCGGGGCATTTCCAGAAGACAACGCTCACAAATACTTTCACAAGAGGTTTGCAAACCTCTCGTGCGTGCTCTTCTCCCAGGCAGTAAACACAAAGTGTGTGTGTATCCAAAGCGCAAGCTACACATTCTCAACACACTTCATTGTTATCCTTCTTGTAGACGTTTCACGTGAAGACAGGCAAAACAGTCCCTGAAGACGAAAAGATACTGTCATGTTGGCAAGGCGCCCTTATATACTTCCTGGTCGCACCTTGATGACATCATAGGCTGTCGCCGGTCAATAGGATTGAGTTTTTTGATAGTGATTTCAGGCACCAGTCACGCTGGAGGCGTTCCCCGTAGCGTTTAGCTGACGCAGCGCGAGTTCCCTTTCGAAAGGGAACATATGTTATTCTTTATCCAATGAAGGACCTCATTCCAAAATGGGTTAACTAAATTACATTGAAAAAATAAATGTTCTACAGTTTCAATATCGTTATTACAAATTTGACAAGTGTTTGATTCCATATTAAACCTTATTCTTATAAATTCTTTGGCTGGATAAATGTCATTCATAATTTTAAAGTGTATTTCTTTATATTTGGGTAAAAGGGGAAAAGTAAGATATTTACATCTGTATTCCTTTACCAATTTCTTACTTATGTAACCTTTGGTTAAATATAAAAATACCCGACTACGCCACCTAGGTTCCTTCTCTACCCAGGAAAGTATAAAGTAATACAAATAACCCAAAAAGGAAGTTAAACCAAAAAGAATTACAACAAGAGAAAGGACCCTGCTGGTTCGGATTGCACTGAAGACGGAGACATGACTTTCCAAAAATATACCAAATTTATTTATCACAGAGGTAAGAAAATCATTCACTTAAAACATCATATTTCACTTCTCAATTAAAACTAATATTAATATCGTTTGCACTGCTTTAAATGGACCAGGCTACCAGCATATCAAGTTACTATAACTTAATAGCCCATCGAACATACATTAGCCTACGTCAATTTTTCAACACATTTCTTACGAGCAGCTCGTTAAAGAGCTCGATCGTTAGCGGTTCAACACCTCAATATCCGCTGCCGTCAGTTGTAGGCTACTAGGACCATGAAACAGTGACAAAATAAATATAATAAAAACAAAACAAAAACAAAAAAAAACAGCAGCTAGCACTCTTGGGCCGCACCTGCAATAAAAACACTAATAATAAATACATTGATTAATGTCCCCGCTGCCAAAATAAGACCCCAATTATAACACTTCTTACCTCGTAGGGGAATTTAAGCTATAGTAACCTTTAGGTTCCCTGCGCTCGCCACTTCACGCACACACACATTCCTGATGGCAAACATAACCTATATTTAGACCATGATCTGCGATTAAGACGGGAACATACGGAAAACAACTCACCAGAGAGGCAAAGCAACTAGAAATGGGTAGCCGGTTACTTCACACCGCACAGAGAAGAATAACAATCAACCAACTTATACAGGGTTTTTAAATCACACCCCTAGACACAAACACACCCTCAGGATTGCACCGCACAGGTGTACTCAATATCAACTGCGGCTCAACGCCGGTGGGCGTGTCTAGTCATTTGCAATATGCAACCATTACAAATTCCCCAATTCCAATGAGCAAAACTGAACGTTAGATTATCAACCTGTCACAATCAGATGTTGAAAAATGTAATCTCTCCTTATACGACTAGGATAGCTTTCCTGCAAAAGACAGTTTCTTATAATCTTCTTAGTACATTTCTTATCATCAAATTTTAATTGGTTTAAATTTAGATCAACTATTCTGGGAATAATTGTAGAATATGTTAAAAACCCTTTTAACATAATAACCAATGGTAAATGGATACTTTTGATGACCTTTGTATAATCTTTCTTTTCACAATTAAAGTTAAATTTGATACAGAAATCATTATAATTCCAAAAACAGCCATTTGTATCCATCATGTGAAGCACTGACCAAATACCTTTTTGCCACCACTCCTCCATAAACAAAGATTTTCTCTGGGACAATATACAACGGTTATTCCATAAGGATACATTGTGTGGACTGAAATTATGTTTGAACAACATCTTCCAATACAAGAGGACTTGTTTATGAAAAACGGATAGTTTCAGTGGAATCTTAGAAAGCTCAAAGTCACACTGTAAAAAAAATGTAAGACCTCCACATTTTTTAAAGAGACTGGACGGAATTGCAAACCAAAATGAATGCTCATTTTTGATAAAAGATTGGAGCCATTTAAGTTTAAGAACCCCATTCATGATATCAAAATCAATAGCCTTTAATCCACCATACTCATATTCTTTTATTATATCATTTTTCCGAATATAGTGACACTTCTTTCTCCAGATGAAATCAAAATTAAATTTATTAATTGCTTTTATTTTCCTATTAGAAATCGGCAATGAAGAGCCTGGGTAATTTAACCTTGAAAGACTCTCTATTTTTGTTAATAATATTCTTCCGAATATTTTGATGTCCCTCTGTAACCAAAAGTTCAAAATGGATTTACATTTTTCAATATTTCTATCAATATTCAACAATTATAATCTATCTTCATCTTTTGAAATTATAATTCCTAAATACTTCACCTCCTTTTTAACAGGAATATTACACAATGAGAGCAAGGGGAAGTTGTGAATAGCCATCAGTTCACATTTTGATGTATTTAACTGTAATCCTGATGCATTAGCAAAATATTTTACCAAGTTAAGTGCTAGGGGGATCTGCAATTGGTTTTTTAGAAAAAGAGTTGTATCATCAGCAAGTTGACTAATAATAATTTTGTGATCCAACAAGTTAATACCCGAAATATTTCCATTCTTTAAAAGAATGGCTAACAATTCTGCAACCATAATAAACAACAGAGGTGAACTCCCACAACCCTGCCTTATACCTCTGTTCACTTGAAATCTTGGGCATGTTCCTTTAGGAAGAGCTACCGAACTATTTATGTCATTATACAACATTTTTATTATATTAATAAATTTTGGTCCAAAACCAAAATGATAAAGAGCCTGGAAAAGAAAATAATTAAATAAATATTTTAATAATTAAATATTGCTTTGGCATTCATCATGAATGATTGCTCAGAGAACACACAGGAAAAACAGCAAATGTACAGAGACTCGAGTAAAAGTATCACGAGTACAGAACAGAAAATAAGTGCAGACTATTACGTACGGTGGCCGAGACAGCTCAACGCGCTGCAAATGAAGAAAACACATGCAAATAGAAAAAACACCAGCAAATAAAGAAAACATCTTCATCAGTTTTACAACACATGCGCTGCAAAAATTCCACAACACATGAGAAAAGCGCTGCAAAAAGTCCACAACACATGAGAAAAGCGCTGCAAAAAGTCCACAACACATGAGAAAAGCGCTGCAAAAAGTCCACAACACATGCAAATACAAAAACGCACCTGCAAATGGGCCTGCTCATAATGCACATACGATCAGAATGTTAAAATAAACAAACAAACACCTTTCAGGTGCACCCCACCGAAGACTAATGTACGTCAATTGTTGGCGTTCCCTTAACACTTTCGTTTTGGTATGCCAGTCCCGGCGCCAGGACAAACGATTTTGGGTATTATTTTGTGTTAAAAATATTATTAATAAATTATTAATAATAAATAATATATACTTTTTATAATTTACTTTATTTTATGACTCAAATCCCAATTAATTATTCACTGCAGAAAGTGAAACTAAAAGTCAGCGATGAGAGCTCTTCTTCAACATGTTCTGATAACACTATTTAACCTAAATGTATGTATTAATATTTCCCTTGTGGCCCGTAGTTAAAAGAAATGAGAACAGATAGGTGTTATACGTGTTTTTTTGTTTGTTTTTTTAATGAGGAGTTAGCTAATCTTATTACAGCGTGTCAGTTATGTGATGCACTATAAATTATTGTAGTGCAAATTAAAATATTCATTTAACTCTAAAAGTAGCCTAATCATCATCATCATCATCATCATCATCGCAGAAAGGGCCGGTTCACCGGGCCTGGAATGTGTTGCAGCTATTTGCATGTGTTGTGGACTTTTGCAGCACATGTGTTGTCAAACTGAAGAAGATGTTTTTTCTATTTGCATGTGTTTTCTTCATTTGCAGCGCGTTGAGCTGTCTCGGCCACCGTAATTACACAAACACACACACACACACACTCAGACACACACACACACACACACACAGACACACACACACTCAGACAAACAAACACACAGACACACACACACTCAGACAAACAAACACACAGACACACACACACTCAGACAAACAAACAGACAGACACACACACACACACACACACACACAGACACACACACACTCAGACAAACAAACACACAGACACACACACACACTCAGACAAACAAACACACAGACACACACACACACACAGACAGACACACACACACTCAGACAAACAAACACACAGACACACACACACACTCAGACAAACACACAGACACACACACACACACACACACACACACACACATACACACCTCAGTTCTCTCACTGCTGGAATAACAAGCACAACCTTCTGTGTTCAACCCTTAATACATGTTTGGGCTTTTAGTGCAAAATTGGCCTCACTTTTTCTTTTCTTTTTTTCAGAATTCATTGCGGAACCTCCTCGTCACACACCTGTTCCTCTGGGATCTTCAGTGGTTCTGCCCTGTTATGATGAACCTTTACTAACTGAGGATCTGAAGGTGGAGTGGAGAAGAACAGACTCACCGACTCTGATTCATCTGTATCAAGATGGTGCGAGTCGACCAGAGGTCCAGCAGCAGGACTATCAGGATAGAGCTCATTTCTTTACTGAACACATTAAAGATGGAAACTTCTCCCTCCGACTGGACAATCTGAGAGCTGAAGATGAAGGAGAATACATATGTACAGTTCACAGAGGCTTCCCTTGGAATCGCAGGCAGTTTACAAACCAGATAAATGTGGTACAAAGTCTACTGGGTAAGTCAAGAGAAGAGAAAAAGAGCTGCTCTTCTGTCCTTTATCAGTAGTTTACTCATTTATAATATTACAGTTGTGTTGAGTTTGATTCAGTGAGTTATTAATGTAATGATCAGAAAGAGCAGATAAACCTGAGTGACTGATAATGATAGTTTAATCTTTCAGTAAAGTGTAATGTTTATCTGAGTGACTGATAATGATAGTTTAATCTTTCAGTAAAGTGTAATGTTTATCTGAGTGACTGATAATGATAGTTTAATCTTTCAGTAAAGTGTAATGTTTATCTGAGTGACTGATAATGATAGTTTAATCTTTCAGTAAAGTGTAATGTTTATCTGAGTGACTGATAATGATAGTTTAATCTTTCAGTAAAGTGTAATGTTTATCTGAGTGACTGATAATGATAGTTTAATCTTTCAGTAAAGTGTGATGTTTATCTGAGTGACTGATAATGATAGTTTAATCTTTCAGTAAAGTGTAATGTTTATCTGAGTGACTGATAATGATAGTTTAATCTTTCAGTAAAGTGTAATGTTTATCTGAGTGACTGATAATGATAGTTTAATCTTTCAGTAAAGTGTAATGTTTATCTGAGTGACTGATAATGATAGTTTAATCTTTCAGTAAAGTGTGATGTTTATCTGAGTGACTGATAATGATAGTTTAATCTTTCAGTAAAGTGTAATGTTTATCTGAGTGACTGATAATGATAGTTTAATCTTCAGTAAAGTGTAATGTTTATCTGAGTGACTGATAATGATAGTTTAATCTTTCAGTAAAGTGTAATGTTTATCTGAGCAGCTGATAATGATAGTTTAATCTTTCAGTAAAGTGTGATGTTTATCTGAGTGACTGATAATGATAGTTTAATCTTTCAGTAAAGTGTAATGTTTATCTGAGTGACTGATAATGATAGTTTAATCTTTCAGTAAAGTGTGATGTTTATCTGAGCAGCTGATAATGATAGTTTAATCTTTCAGTAAAGTGTAATGTTTATCTGAGCAGCTGATAATGATAGTTTAATCTTTCAGTAAAGTGTAATGTTTATCTGAGTGACTGATAATGATAGTTTAATCTTTCAGTAAAGTGTAATGTTTATCTGAGTGGCTGATAATGATAGTTTAATCTTTCAGTAAAGTGTAATGTTTATCTGAGCAGCTGATAATGATAGTTTAATCTTTCAGTAAAGTGTGATGTTTATCTGAGTGACTGATAATGATAGTTTAATCTTTCAGTAAAGTGTAATGTTTATCTGAGTGACTGATAATGATAGTTTAATCTTTCAGTAAAGTGTAATGTTTATCTGAGTGGCTGATAATGATAGTTTAATCTTTCAGTAAAGTGTGATGTTTATCTGAGTGACTGATAATGATAGTTTAATCTTTCAGTAAAGTGTGATGTTTATCTGAGTGACTGATAATGATAGTTTAATCTTTCAGTAAAGTGTGATGTTTATCTGAGCGACTGATAATGATAGTTTAATCTTTCAGTAAAGTGTAATGTTTATCTGAGCAGCTGATAATGATAGTTTAATCTTTCAGTAAAGTGTAATGTTTATCTGAGCGGCTGATAATGATAGTTTAATCTTTCAGTAAAGTGTGATGTTTATCTGAGTGGCTGATAATGATAGTTTAATCTTTCAGTAAAGTGTAATGTTTATCTGAGCGACTGATAATGATAGTTTAATCTTTCAGTAAAGTGTAATGTTTATCTGAGTGACTGATAATGATAGTTTAATCTTTCAGTAAAGTGTAATGTTTATCTGAGCAGCTGATAATGATAGTTTAATCTTTCAGTAAAGTGTAATGTTTATCTGAGTGACTGATAATGGTAGTTTAATCTTTCAGTAAAGTGTAATGTTTATCTGAGTGGCTGATAATGATAGTTTAATCTTTCAGTAAAGTGTAATGTTTATCTGAGTGGCTGATAATGATAGTTTAATCTTTCAGTAAAGTGTAATGTTTATCTGAGTGACTGATAATGATAGTTTAATCTTTCAGTAAAGTGTGATGTTTATCTGAGTGGCTGATAATGATAGTTTAATCTTTCAGTAAAGTGTAATGTTTATCTGAGTGACTGATAATGATAGTTTAATCTTTCAGTAAAGTGTAATGTTTATCTGAGTGACTGATAATGATAGTTTAATCTTTCAGTAAAGTGTAATGTTTATCTGAGTGACTGATAATGATAGTTTAATCTTTCAGTAAAGTGTAATGTTTATCTGAGTGACTGATAATGATAGTTTAATCTTTCAGTAAGTGTAATGTTTATCTGAGTGACTGATAATGATAGTTTAATCTTTCAGTAAAGTGTAATGTTTATCTGAGTGGCTGATAAT
>JARQWZ010002058.1:0-47500 GCA_033150135.1 Gobio occitaniae
GCTGTGTGTCAGATGGAGCGTCCCGTGAGTATCAAACTAAGTTCTCTTATTGCACTTAAACTGTCAAACACACACAAGGTTGTGTCAAAAACACACACAGTTCACATAATAAAGTGACAGCAGTGTAATATACAGGAGCTACTGCTATTTCTGCTGTTAATATGAATCAAACAACAGGTCTATACTAATAGGGCGGAGTCTGTTAGCACTCATGGGCGGGGTCTATACTAATAGGGCGGAGTCTGTTAGCAGTCATGGGTGGGGTCTATACTAATAGGGCGGAGTCTGTTAGCAGTCATGGGCGGGGTCTATACTAATAGGGCGGAGTCTGTTAGCAGTCATGGGTGGGGTCTATACTAATAGGGTGGAGTCTGTTAGCAGTCATGGGTGGGGTCTATACTAATAGGGCGGAGTCTGTTAACAGTCATGGGTGGGGTCTATACTAATATGGCGGAGTCTGTTAGCAGTCATGGGTGGGGTCTATACTAATAGGGCGGAGTCTGTTAGCAGTCATGGGTGGGGTCTATACTAATAGGGCGGAGTCTGTTAGCAGTCATGGGTGGGGTCTATACTAATATGGCGGAGTCTGTTAGCAGTCATGGGTGGGGTCTATACTAATAGGGCGGAGTCTGTTAGCAGTCATGGGTGGGGTCTATACTAATAGGGTGGAGTCTGTTAGCAGTCATGGGTGGGGTCTATACTAATAGGGCGGAGTCTGTTAGCAGTCATGGGTGGGGTCTATGCTAATGGGGCGGAGTCTGTCCGCAGCCGTGGGCGAGGTCTATACTAATAGGGCGGAGTCCTGTCCGCAGTCGTGGGCGGGGCCTAAGTATATGTGGTTACACTGCATAGAAACTTATTCTGAGACACTGCTTATGATTTATGGAGATTCAAAAAGAGGAGTGGATGGATTTTTACCATTACAGGCTGGTTGTGTACACACACTGCCAACACACATTTATGTGAATTTTGCATAGGCCCCCTTTAACCTGTCTTCACATTACAGAACTCAAAGCAGCTTGAATCAGTAGAAGTGTGACAAACAGTGGCTCGTCAAATCCAGTTTGTGCAGCTAAAATCATCTGAAGCAAACCCTCAGGTCCAGTTCCAGAGGCTCATGAAGCGTTTTGATGTCGGCTGAAGTCCGTGTCCTACTTTAGTCTGACCTTCATCCTATCCAGCTCTCACTGCATGAAGAAGAAGTGTGTGTTTTACACATGAAGCGTTCAGCTGCGGCTCGTCCCATGCCCTTTATCACTGAGAACATGAAGACAGCGCTGCGTCCTGATTGGTTCGTTTGCATCTGCTTCAGCCAATGAGGCTCCACCCTCTTTATCTCAGCTGTCATGTCTGACCTCATTGGCTCTTCAGTCTCTGAGGATGCAAACCACTTCATCACTTCAGAAGAGAGGACTCTTCCTGGAGCGTGTTTGTGTAATCGGGTCGCTCTGACAAGGTTCTCTCAAAGTTATGAACAAACATTGTTAGTAACATTTATAGAACCTTTGTTCAGAGTTATCAAAATTGTTATTCATACATCATTAAAGGTGCTGTATGTAAGTTTTTGACTGTACTAAAGCATAAAAATACCATCATATGTTTGCAGATATTTAGGAAACATGTTCACACACTGGTTTCCAGGGTTGGCGAGTAACGGAACACATGTAATGGAGTTACGTAATCAGGAAACAAAAAATGGTACGTTTGTTACAGTTGCGTCAAAAAAAGTAATCAGAATACAGTTCAATTTTGTAAAAATGGGAGTATTTAGGTGTACAATGGTTTAATTTAAAACCAAATAAATTAATATTTTGACATAACGTGATATTAAGCGCTGCTTGATTATAGTTCCACACTCCCGTGAGCTGGTGCACGCGCAAATAACACCTGTCAATCATTCTCAGACGCAGATACGTTATACTTATGATGCGTGATCTTCCCGCGGTGTAGGGATGTCACGGTACCAAAATTCCAGTAGTCGGTATCAATACCATAATAATTTTACGGTACTCTGTACCAATTTCGGTACCATGGTTAAATGTTTTTATTTTATTTATTTTTTATTTAACTATTAAAAAAAAGGAAATGTATTAAGTTTATTATTTATGATGATAATCATTATAAGTAAATAAGAGATAAACATTTAAAGGCTGTTAAAAAGTAGCCTAAACATTGTTTATAAAAAAAGGTCAAGTGAAAAATAATCAACCATCTAAGCATAATTATTATTAGTAGTAGAGACGTAGCTTAAACTACTGTAGGCTACAATATATACCAATATTTTCTGTCAATTTCATAAACCGAACTTTTATTTTGACGGGTTGCCGTGAAGACCTTTGAGTGTCTGTGTTCATTTCATGATAAGACAGTTTTCTCAAATGAAACGTGCTGGGTCCAAAATTGCGTACTATGCGAGTAGGTACTACATTTGAATTTGAACGAACTTCGCAACCGTTAAAAAAGTGCGTTCTAGATAGTATGAATGAATGTAGTATGAATGTAATCTGGACGTACTACACCCGCCATTTTGTCATGATCATGTGACCTACCAGCGTCAGTTGTGTCCCTTCACCTCCATTCATAAGTCGTCTCCCGTGGTGCGGTGAAAACCGCTTTCATGTCTGGAAATTTCAGTTATTTTGCTTTCAAAGAGGAAAAAAAGGAAACCATGCCTTCCAGCTCTGAAGACGCTTTCCTTATCAAAGGACTCAACATCCAACCTAAACATTCACGGGTACGACTAGCACAGATATTGCGTTAGTTTGTTTGTGAGTTGAAATTCCACAGGTTGTATGATCGCAGTTTTATGTAAGGTTAACAGAAAATGAGCTGGAAAATGTAGAAATTAACAAGAGTTCCCACAAAGGGGAACTGCCACCACTGGGTCAGTGAAAGTAAGAAAGATCACGGCCTTGATCAACATGTATTTTTAAAATAGACTAATATGTAGATGATGTAGACTTAGGTATAAACTAGGGATTCCACAATTCTCAATATAATATTGAACCGTTCAGTACGGCATTCACGGTTCAATATGCGCTTGTGAATCGTGTTTTTTTCGGTTTTGCATTGAATTAATTATTTTTCTACAAATTCTATCATTTGCCTCCATCCCAATACTGAACAACGCGACACACATTCACATCACAGGTTAGTGGTAGAGTTATACTCACGGGACACTATAGATATTCACAATCACCCAAGGTTCATTATTTGCATGCGTTTTAAAGCCTTGCCGGTTAAACATTTCATTTGCGTGCTTATGCACATGCGCTTTTCCGAGCGCGCGCACTAAACGCCTGTCAAACACGTGATTACTGGACTAAGTATCGTCTTACTGCACTAATACTGTCAAATACACACAAGGTTTACATAAACACAGTCGGTTATGTCTAAAGTGAAAGTAAAATCGTGTGTCTGTATATTAGATGCGTGCAGGTCTTTAATTGACAGCAGCGCAGCCTATAGTGAACACGCCGTCCTTAAAGGGACAGTTCACCTCTAAAATGATGTCATTATTTACTCACTCTAATATTGTTCCAAACCTGTATTCATTTCTCGATGACAGAATTTTCATTTTTGAGTGAACTATCCATATAATGTTAATACAACAACAAAAGACAGAGAAAATCACTCTCTTGACTGAAAAACTAATACAGTAGCTTTAATAAGAATAAGTGTATATTTTGTAGTGAAGTCTATGTAGTGTTTTATTTTTACATTTATTCATTCAATTTCATACTAGTGTAAATCTTTATATATATTTATTTTATATTATACAAGGTTTTTTTTTTAAGTAAAGTTTTAAGTTTAAGTAAGGTTTTTCAATTATTTTAAGTAAAATAAAGAAAGAGTATTGCAATAAAAAATAGTCTTTTTTCTCCTTAACCTCTTGCTGTTCCTGTCGCTTAAGAATAGAATAGCAAAAAACTGATGTGACAAGCCATCAGAACCGAACCGAACCGAAAACCGTGGTTAAAAACTGAGGTATGTATTGAACCGTGGACTAACTGTATTGTTCCATCCCAAGCATTTTTTTCCTTGTATATGTTAATTAACATAAAATAATAAAACCATTTGTAATGCCATACTCTATCGATTAGATGTCTAAAGCCTTTTATATACATGGGCTGCGTAATCTGGTGAAACAACACACGACTGCTTAGCTTTTATTAGGTTTTATTTAAAATTCATATAAAAGTATACTCTGATATTGATTTTTACATGACTTTATGTACTTTATGTAATAGTTGAAATAGTAACAGGATACTTTATAAGACCCTGTACTGACAATTTATATCCATAACAGAGTCAGAAAAAAAGAAAAACATAAAGATTCCTTTGGAAGAATAATTTTCCTCTTTTATGATAATCTAAAGAATCTTTGGTGCATTGGGAAGATTGCATTAAAAGGCCCGACAGTCGTCACTAATGTCTGAACTGGTTGGAAAGTGTGACGTTTGGATCCTGTGTAAGAAGAAGAAAGAGTTGATGATTCTTCTCATTATGATGTGATATTATAGGCTGATTATGAACAGAACTGCTGTCTGTCTGGTTTGTCTGTGAAGAGGTTTCGCTACTTGTGAGGGATGATATAGTGAAAAATCATAACAACATTTTGTGTTAAAAATGCTCATAAATCAGTCAAATTATGTTCATATTTAAATCTAATAACATGCACGGGTTTGGGCTTATAGATAATATCCCAGCAAACATTATTACACATTGATATTTATTTCTGAAATTATTTTTCAAAATAATTTTTTACACTTTTAATATTGAGTACATTTTAAAGCTTTAAATAATGGATTTCAATTTTAGACAAATTGATCTTTTGGTAGCCTGTGTCCAACTCAAACATTCACTTTAGAGACATTCAGAGATTTTATAAAGGTTATCATAGTTGTGTATTATTGTGATATTTACAAACGATGGAAGTCTTTGTAAACAGTTCTCTGATGTACACATGATGTACACATTATGTCACATGATGTAGGATCTGTGACCTCTGACCTCTGGGCACACAAATGAATCGGCCGTCAGCACTGCAGGACAAAAGCAGCCGGACAAACAAGTGTGTGTTGTGTGAAACTGAGATTCACGTGTAACGCAGGACATCTACAGCATATGGCTGATCACACACACACACACACACACACACACACACACACACACACACACATATTCACTCACGCTCACAGCCTCACACACACACATTCACTCACAGCCTCACACACACACAAACACACAAACACACATTCACTCACACACACACATTCACTCACGCTCACAGCCTCACACATACAAATACATACACACACACACACACATTCACTCACGCTCACAGCCTCACACACAAACACACATTCACTCACACTCACATATTCACTCACACACACACACACACACACACACACACACACACACACATATTCACTCTCACACATATTCACTCTCTCTCTCACACACACACACACACACACACACACACACACACACACACACACACACACACACACACACACATTCACTAATGCTCACATCCTCACACATACACACACGTTCAGTCACACACACACACAATCTGTGTGGAATGTACAGGAATTATAAACTCATAAATGCTAATATTTCCCATTTTCATTTAGTTTCAGTCGATGTAGTCCTATTAAAATAACTAAAACTAGATAATAATTAATAAAAACTAACAGAAATATTAAAAAAAGGACAAAAATACAAAATAATTAAACCTGTAATTAAAATGAAAACAGAAGATATATAAAATATTGATTAGAAAGTATAATAAAATCGCAATCACTCTAAAATAAAACATAAATAAAAGCGACCTCATTAATTATTCATGAGTGAATGTGACTCATTTAGAAGCTAGTATCCGCGATTTTTATCCCACAATTCTTGCCTTTCTCTCGCAATTACGAGTTTATATCTAATATTTCTGCGTTTATTTCTCTTATCTTCCATAGTAATTCACGTTCATTATTAATATATGATGAATTGTATGTTGAGGTGGTGATGTTTGCGCACATGGATACATGAACGCGCCGCGCGCGGC
This sequence comes from Gobio occitaniae, assembly GCA_033150135.1. Lineage (NCBI taxonomy): Eukaryota > Metazoa > Chordata > Actinopteri > Cypriniformes > Gobionidae > Gobio > Gobio occitaniae. Next base: position 6,071 of record JARQWZ010002058.1, read on the forward strand.
TGTGATAAAGGAACGCGCAAGAGTGTAGCGGCGTTCGTGACGTCAGGCGCGTGCGATTATTTTGAACGGGGGTCAAGATGGCGGAGGAGAGCAGCTTGAAGCACCGGAATCACACCGGACAGAACTGCACAAGTAGCCGATATAACGAAGGTAAACCCGGCGGGTGACAGCGCGATTGTGTGCGCGCTTTAACGGCCAGTGCAGGTTTAACGGCAGCGGAGCGCGAGCGTCGCGTCCGGGCCGTTTGGCGGGAGGCGCGTGCAGGCCAGCGATCGCGCTGCGGTAAAATCAATAATAACAGAATTATTTCATACAGCATTACGATGATAAAAACTCCAGGAAATCAAAGATGTCAGTCAGTCGCGCGGCGAGTGAAATCTGGCCGTTAGTTTAAAAAAAATCGGTGAATGAAATCAAGCTGAAAAATCACCTGAGGATGATTTCACGAGCGACCGACGGATCGATATGATTTAATGTCATTATCGTGAGTGTTTGTTCTTGTTAAAGCTGTGTGTTTATACTGTTAATATTTCAGTGCTAGTGTTTGTTTATCAGGCCACACGGGAATATAGAAAATATATCTCTGACAGAACGCAAACAACTGGAGATTTCAGATAATAAATCGGTGAAATCAATAGAGAGATTAATCATATAGAGCTGATTTACTGTCAGTCACTGGCTTTAGTTTTGACAGGCTCGTCTTGTGTTTCTGGCATTTCTGTGAATTAAATGTTGAATTATGTCGTTTAGTATTTAATTATGTAAATGAGAAATTACTATCATTGTGTAAAATTGTAATTATCTCGACATTGTTTCTTAAATCCTAAGAATCAATCTTTTATTCTGTTGTTTTTAGTTGATATATTATTTGTAGCACTCCTACCATCCAATAATCACAATAGTGTGGGTTATTTGTTTTTAATCTGAAACAGTTGCTTTCAAATTCTGTCAGTTTTATTACGAAATTCAAACAATTAAAGGTGCAGTTAGCGATTTCTGAGTGAGGTGGGAGGAGCCTGTGACGTTTGTGAATTTAGGGGCGTGGCTATCAAGATAGGGATTCAAAATATCAACATCATGTCTCAGAAATGGCGTACTGCACCTTTTAATGTAGTTTCGCTGTCCTGTCTTCCTCTTGACTACTAGTTACAGCAACAAATAAACATGAATAAACATCAGAAGGTATATTTAAAGATACAGTACAGCTGAAATTAATCGCGGCTCATGTAATCAAATGTTTTAACCGCGGAAAGTCACCAATAAAACAGCGTAACGTAACATTTACCACAGAAAAGCCTCGATATAAGCTAGAAAAATAACTCTATAGTGGTGTGTTTTGATAAATATATGCACTATATTACATCATTATCATTATGTTTTCCTTTACCTGTTCTTCATTATTGAATGTATTTGAGTAAATCTGTCTTGAAAACAGCCGCTGTTTTTACCACAAAAAAACGAATTGGTGTAGAAACATAATTGTCATTTAAAGATATTAATTTAAAAATTGTCTTCTTTGCTATTGAGCTGTTTCTAAAGCAGTTGTGAATTTTAACCGTTAATATTAAAGTAATGCACTGACTGGGTTCCTGTATTTTTTTTCTTGAGATAAATTGATGTACTTTACCGGACGTATATCCAAATAAATCGGTATCGAATTGATTGAAATTGAATTAATCGAAACGTGAAATTTGTTTCAAGGTTTGCTATATAATGCAGCTGATTGATTGTCGGGTGTGTGTGTGTGTGTGTGTGTGTGTGTGTGTGTGTGTGTGTGTGTGAGTTGATCTGGATAATCTCAGCTCTGGTATTCTGCTTTTATGGACTCTTTCCGTGTATGGAAATTCAATTAAAATTTATTTGTATAGCGCTTTTCACAATACACATTGTTTCAAAGCAGCTTTACAGAAAGTGGAAATCTCGTTTTACTCTACTGAGCTCTGACTGAAAGAGACGCTCAAACATTTACCCAGAATCCTCCAGCAGATCACTAGTGCCTGTGGCTGTGATGTTCATTCATGAAGGTTTGCTTGTGTTACGCCAGGACTAATATCTGCCATATCTGAGCTATATTTCCCCTCACAGGGCTTCTGTATATCTTCTAGCGCTGCTGAAAGGAATATTTGTGCGGCAAACTATATTCTGCTAATTTTAAAGGCATGTAGGGCTCGACATTAAGCTTGTTCATGTGTTTGTCCTTCGAACAAGTAAATCTGTCATTCACTTATCTGTGTAAAAAATGTGCTTGTCCGGTAATTTGTATTTTATTACTTTTGTGTGTGTAATTTATTCTAAAGCAATATTCTCACCAGTGTTCGATCAGCTTTGACATATAAATTAGGGCTGTCAAAAGATTAATCGCGATTAATCGCATCCAAAATAAAAGTTTGTGTTTACATAATATGTGTGTGTACTCTGTTAATTATTATTTATATATAAATACACACACAAGCATGTATATATTTAAGAAAAAAATATTATTTTTTATATATAAAACATTTATATTTATATATGTATATACATGCAAATATTTCTTAAATATATACATGAATGTGTGTGTATTTATATATAAATAATAATTAACAGAGTACACACACATATATTATGTAAACACAAACTTTTATTTTGGATGTGATTAATCGGGATTAATCTTTTAACATCCCTAATTTAAATCTGCATATTTGTGATATTTTTTACCTTTTATAAAGGGCATCTTATTATATATAGGCTATGCTTCAGCTTTCATTTTATATTCTTACATTTGACCAAAAAAATAAATGAGAATAAGAGACTATAGGGCTGTTGCCAATCAAATTAAATAATTTACACTGAAACATTACAACTGCATGAAATAATGTTATGAGATTGTTGTACATTTTTTAAATATACAAATAAGAAAAGTTGGAAAGAATGTTTAAACATGAAACTAAAACGCCTGTAGGTGGCGGCAGGTGACCGTCTGAATGAGCGAGTCATTGAGTCGATTCGTTCAAACGGCTGATTCATTCAAGAATCTTTGATTCAACCGATTCATTCAAACGCTGAATCATTCACTAACACACACTGTTGCTGTGAGGTGTGTTATGGTTCTGCTGTGATCTTTGTTTGGAACTATTTTCGCTGCTGAAATCGAACAAAAGCCGTCAATATTGCATCTCAAATGTAAGTGAATTGATGTTAATTAATTGTTTATGGAACTGGCGTATGAAATCAGTGTCATGTTCAGTCGTGATGGTATTCAGGAGATAAATAATGGTATTCGTGCGGTGTTGCATAACTGTATCATATGTTAAAAATATAAAAACTGCTTTTTTAATACATTTTGTATATTTACTGAGTTTCTCTGTTTGAGCGGCGCTGATTTGTTGTGATTAATTGCTGAAGGTTTTATCGCGGTATACGGTATTATCACGATATTGAAATTCGTTGCAAAAAAAAGTGTTGTCATACTATAACAGGTTTAATAATTTTCTTATAACAAAAAGAACCAAACATTTAAATAAAGTAATACACAAAAATGTATAACGTAAACAGATTAAAGTGCTAATGAATTCTAAAGAACAATAAGTAACACTTTACAATAAGGTCTCACTAGTGAATGCGTTAACATCAACATTTTTACAGAAGTTATTATTCTTTGATAATGATAAAGTTAAAAAAAGCAACTGTTAGTGTTAGCTCAGGTCCATTAAATAATACAGCTACAACTTTTGATTTTAATAATGCATTAATAAATGCTGAAATGTACATTTTAACTAAGATTAATACATGCTTTAGAATTATTTGTCAGTTTGTTAATGAATGAACTAATGTTAAATAATAGAGCCTTATTGTAAAGTGTGTGATTTAAATAACAGTCAGAACACATTCAAACAATATATAGGGCATGTCATTTAGTCCAGATTAAAATATAAAATGTTTAAGTCAACAATATATAACACCGTTCTAGTGCTTTTTAGATATTTTAATCCATAAATCGTACATATCGTGCCTTTAAATGACAACACTAAGGCTTGATTTATTCTTCGGTGTTTGTACTATTGTAATAAACCATTACTTTGTTTTGTTTTTTTACGAAATATGTACTCGTGCTGAAATATAATTAAATATTAAACTATTTTATTATGAACGTTATGCTTTCTTTACAATAAAAATTCAAGGTAAACGGCTATAAATTCACAATTTTTTGGTGGAAAAGTAATCAACAAAACTAGTGGTTGGTTAGTAAATTGCAACAGATTATTCCAAGGTTACACATTATACGGATGAACCCTGAATTTGCCTATTTAATGAATGTTATAGTGTTTTTGTGAGTGATTTACCCTTGTCCTGACCTCACGTGGCATCACTACATTAACATCTGCTCAAGCAGCTTTTACTGTATAACACGATCATGTGGCTTTGGCTAATAGAAGCACATATTGTGTGTGGGATTAAAAAGAGTTTAGGATTACATGTTGAGTGTTTGTTCAGGGCTGTGGTGGGTTGTTTCTTCCCATGTCCTACATGAGATGCTTTAAATAACCTCACTGCCTCTGCGTCCATGCAGGAAAACACTTTATTAATGCGCTAATAATCTAGATAACCAGATCCAAATGACACTTGGGATGTGCAACTAAGAAACACATACTAATGAATTAGTCGTTGATTTATCTCATCCCTCATTAGCATTAGATTCAGCGGGATCAGTTATTGTATGTCAAAGATTCTGTTAAACTGGTTTACGCCTCTAGATTTAGCCCTAGATACGTGACTAACGCTTGTGTTTGTGGGTAATTGTAGACGGGCTGTTCTGGGTCACTGCGTTTACCACATTCATGTTTTTTCGAGGGCAAATGCAGTGATCCAGTAATGGAGGAGGACCTCTGGGACGGGACGACACGTGCTACATTACAGCAATCCAGACTCAGACCAAATGGTGGCATTTTGCAACCTTTTTTCCGGCTACATTTTGTAAGAGGTCGCACTGGTGAGAGGTCCCAGAGGTTCATTATTCATCTCAGGGTTCGTACAACCGTTTGAGAGTGAAACTCGGGCACTTTTTCCAGCACTTCAAAGCTCTAAATATCCTATTTAAATGTTATTTTTAATGTGCCATTCGGCTGCCACTTTTTACTAGGGCTGTCAAAAGATTAATCGCGATTAATCGCATCCAAAATAAAAGTTTGTGTTTACATAATATATGTGTGTGTACTTATTATTTATATATAAATATACACACATTCATGTATATATTTAAGAAATATTTGCATATATATACTGTATATACATTTATATAATCTATAATATATATATATTATAGATATAATATATATATTATCTATAATATATATATATAATATTTTATATATAAAAATAAGATTTTTTTCTTAAATATATACATGCTTGTGTGTGTATTTATATATAAATAATAATTAACAGAGTACACACACACATATATTGTGTAAACACAAACTTTTATTTTGGATGCGATTAATCGCGATTAATCTTTTGACAGCCCGACGTTTTACATGTGTTAATGAGAGCAAAAACTGGTTTGGAAAGGGTTTTTCGTAAACCACATAACCGTGCACACCCAACATGAATGTGAGCTGATTTTTAGGGCCCTTTCACACCTACCTTGTTTGGTCCGGATTTTCAGACTTTTCAGTTTGGTCCGAATCACATTGACAGGTGCGAAACCTCCCCGGACCACAGTCCGAACCAAACAGACCAAGTTTGGTCCGACGAAAAGAGGTCGTCTCAGTCCGGATCAAAATGAACAAAGGTTTGGTTCGTTTCTAGTAGGGATGCAACACTATACAGGGAGTGCAGAATTATTAGGCACGTTGATTTTCTGATCATATTTTTTTTCCAGGCACATTTGACCAATTCCAAACCACAGTAATCCTAATAACTACTATTGATTTAGTATTTAATAATGTATAAGTGATATATAATTGTTCATGAAGGCTGGAAATGAAAATCACCTTATATTCAGGTGTGCAGAATTATTAGGCATGTTTTCTTTTACAGATAAATTGAGCCAAAAAAGAGATTTAACTCAGACTGAAAAGTCAAAAAGTATTAAATGCCCATGAGAAGGATGCAATACTAATGCAATACTAGACATTGCAGTTAAGGCGTGACCATTGGACAGTGAAATGCTCGTTGGGTCAGCAGGGTCAGACAAAAACATGTGGCGGAGAAAAGACACCTGTTAACCGCAAAAGAATTAAGAATTAAGGTGAAGAATTAAGGGTGAAACCATCAGGAACCCTTTAGTCTCCAGCACCACCATTTTCCAGAGCTGAACCTACCTGGAGTCTCCAGAAGTGAAGGTGTCAGGATCTCAGAGACTTCAGTTAGGGAAAGAATCCTAAAAAATGACCCCCACTAGATAAGAATCACAAGCTGAAGTGTTGTAAAATACATGAAGAAGGTTTTTTTATAGGCTTTATGGACAGATAGGTTGAGAGTGACTCTTGAAGGACCAGCACCACATCCTCTAGAACCACTGTTTGAAGAATTCATCTTCCAGAATCTGGCAGTACGTTTTGGGAGTTCATTTTTAGTCCATCTCTGCAAAACGGACTTCAGGATGGACTAAAATGAACTCCCAAAACGTACTGCCAGATTCTGGAAGATGAATTCTTCAAACAGTGGTACTAGAGGATGTGGTGCTGGTCCTTCAAGAGTCACTCTCAACCTATAAAACCTATAAAGCCTATAAAAAAGCAGGCTTCATGTATTTTACAACACTTCAGCTTATGATTCTTATTTAGTGGGGGTCATTTTTTAGGATTCTTTACCTAACTGAAGTCTCTGAGATCCTGACACCTTGCACTTCTGGAGACTCCAGGTAGGTTGCAGCTCTGGAAAATGGAAAATGGAGACTAAAGGGTTCCTGATGGTTTCACCCTTAATTCTTCACCTTAATTCTTAATTCTTTTGCGGTTAATAGGTGTCTTTTCTCCGCCACATGTTTTTGTCTGACCCTGCTGACCCAACGAGCATTTCACTGTCCAATGGTCATGCCTTAACTGCAATGTCTAGTATTGCATTAGTATTGCATCCTTCTCATGGGCATTTAATACTTTTTGACTTTTCAGTCTGAGTTAAATCTCTTTTTTGGCTCAATTTATCTGTAAAAGAAAACATGCCTAATAATTCTGCACACCTGAATATAAGGTGATTTTCATTTCCAGCCTTCATGAACAATTATATATCACTTATACATTATTAACCCCTTACCTGTCACCCCCCTTTTTGAGAATATACCTGAAAATGCACTATCCAAACTTAAAGGGCTGTAATTCAAGAATGCTTTGGAATATAGACCTAAGTTTGGTCTTGTTTTAAAGAAGACACTCGGCAGATTATTCCTGAAGTGAACACAATTCAAAATATGAAAGTATGAAAAAGTTATGGAAATTTAAATTTACTGTAAATAAAAAATACTGTACTAAATATTTTTATTTTATATAAAATATATATTTTACAAAAATGTTTTAATCTAAAATTCCTATAAAATCAAAGCCATATGTCTAACCAAGTTGTGTTCCAAATTTGAAGTTGATATCACAAAAATTGAAGTTCCCATGAGATTTTGTTTAGGCGCTGTACCACAAATAGCCACCGGGTGTCACACATATTCCATTGATTGTTTTTTTGATGCATTTTTCTGTAAATTTCTGTCCAAATATCCCTTCCATCACAAAATGGTCACCAAATATGGAACCCTGAGACTCAGACCTTTCCGACGATATGTGTTTTGTCAATATTAGCAAAGATTTTTATTATAAAGTAGTTAAAATAAATGTTGTAATATAAAACATGATGACGCCCACTAGGGGAGGAGCCCGCTGGAAGAATTTAAAGTACTGTTTCCATGGTAACGCAATGTCCAATTTCAAAACGATTTTCACAGGATGAATTTTGAGTTCGTAAGCTTTCAAATGATACCTAATTTATGATAATTACTCAAATATATGATACAAAAAAAAGCCGATCAAAAAAAGAGTGCCAGGTGTCCCGCCAGCGGGACGGTGACAAGGAAGAGGTTAAATACTAAATCAATAGTAGTTATTAGGATTACTGTGGTTTGGAATTGGTCAAATGTGCCTGGAAAAAAAATATGATCAGAAAATCAACGTGCCTAATAATTCTGCACTCCCTGTAGTTAGTCCATGGTTCAATTCATACCTCGGTTTTTAACCACGGTTTTCGGTTCGGTTCGGTTCTGATGGCTTGTCACATCAGTTTTTTGCTATTTTATTCTTAAGCGACAGGAACAGCAAGAGGTTAAGGAGAAAAAAGACTATTTTTTAATTGCAATACTCTTTCTTTATTTTACTTAAAAGAATTGAAAAACCTTACTTACACTTTAAACTTTACTTAAAAAAAAAAAACCTTATACACATTCCTAGTGTATGGTATAATATAAAATATATATATAAAGTTTTACACTGGCAGCTCAGAGCTGTACAGCAGCATTTAAGTATGAAATTGAATGAATAAATGTAAAAATAAAACACTACATAGACTTCACTATAAAATATACACTGATTCTTATTAAAGCTACTGTATTAAAGTTCTTCAGTCAAGAGCAGTGAGTGATTTTCTCTGTCTTTTGTTGTTGTATTAACATTAAATGGATAGTTCACTCAAAAAATGAGAAATGAATACAGGTTTGGAACAATATTAGAGTGAGTAAATAATGACATAATTTTAGAGGTGAACTGTCCCTTTAAGGACGGCGTGTTCACTATAGGCTGCGCTGCTGTCAGTTAAAGACCTGCACGCATCTAATATACAGACACACCGATTTTACTTAACTTTAGACATAACCGACTGTGTTTATGTAAACCTTGTGTGTATTTGACAGTATTAGCGCGGTAAGACGATACTTAGTCCAGTAATCGCGTGTTTGACAATCGTTTAGTGCGCGCGCTCGGAGAAGCGCATGTTAAAACCGCGCACACGCCGGCAAAGCTTTAAAACACATGCAAATAATGAACTTTCGTGATGGTGAATAACTATAGTGTCCCGTGAGTATAACTCTACCACTAACGTGTGATGTGAATGTATGTCGTGTTGTTCAGTATTGGGATGGAGGCAAATGATAGAATTTGTAGAAAAATACTTAATTAAATGCAAAACCAAAAAACCGCAATTCACAGGCGCGTATTGAACCGTGAAGGCCGTACCGAACGCTTCAATATTATAATGAGAATTGTGGCATCCCTAGTTTCTAGTGTGAAAGCGTTTTCTGTATGGCTCGGACTTTCAGAGCATTTACAGGAAGTTCCTGTTCATGTTTTAATATTATAATGTTATTTTTAAATTTCATCTCGGCTATATTGATTATGAAAAGTGAAAAGATGTGCAATATGTCAGAAGACAGACGGTCAGAAATTATTTCGTCCACTTCATTAAGTTTTGTTTTGCCTTTCTTTAAATTGAATTTCGTTTTGTATAAATTGTATCTTAATTTTAATCAATGTTTCATCAGCCAATCGCCTGGATTTAATAAAGAAGCAAATGGACTATAGCAGACAATAATCGTGACATGGAGGCGCCGGCGCGATCACTCGCATTGCACATCTCATAAATAAACCCAACCTCAGCAGACTTGAGAAATATGTGAGAAAAATTAATATCATTCTGATGAAGCTGTGATTTTTAAAAATTGAAAATGTGCTTCATAGGTTCAGTTTTTCGTGTGTGTGTGTGTGTGTGTGGTGTGTGTGTGGTGTGTGTGTGGTGTGTGTGTGTGTGGTGTGTGTGTGTGTGGTGTGTGTGTGTGTGGTGTGTGTGTGTGTGTGGTGTGTGTGTGTGTGTGGTGTGTGTGTGTGTGTGGTGTGTGTGTGTGTGTGGTGTGTGTGTGTGTGGTGTGTGTGTGTGGTGTGTGTGTGTGGTGTGTGTGTGTGTTGCAGGGATGGAAATTAACTTTTTTGTCCACCGGCCACTGTGGCTAGTGGATTTCAAAATCTACCAGCCACTCAAAGTTTTTACCAGCCACTTTCTTGGTTTTAACCGACAATGTATAACTGCATGTGAAAAATTAATACTACAAGCTCTACAATACTTCAGCAGTTTATATAATCTCAAGTCTCAATTAAATACTGACATTTTCTCTTTCTCTCTTATACACACACAAACCATGAACTGATATACATTCCATTAAATGAGTAGGGCAGATTAATGGATGTGGCATTTGGATGATTCGTGGTCTTTTATGGCTTCCAGTTTTAGGTTTTTAGTCCCAACAAAGAAAATATTAGTTTTGGCATCTTCTGAAGCGTGTTGACGACATACTAGGGTTGCCACCTTCAGTGTGGCAAAATAAGGGACACCAAAACATAAAAAATTTTAATTTTTTTTTTATTAATTTACTTAAATTATGACTATATTATTATGTAATTATTTGTCCCATTTTTATCTAAATATTCTTTTAATAAATGTCAAACTTTATATGGCAGGATTATTTATTATGTATGATTAAAATGATACATAACATTAATTAGGCTATAATCTATTAATTAACCTGTCTAAAAATATATAATATTTACCTTACCTTTAGAAGCACGGATGTGTGTGTCACCGCTGCGGCTTTAAGCCAGTCAGTCTGAGACACTAAAATGCTTCTCATAAAGTGTGCAGTTGTCCTGAGGTTCATCACGAGTTACTGGACAGACCCATTGTTACCTTTTTTGATATTCAGCCCCATATCTGGAGATCCTCTTGTGTTCAAACGGTGGACGCGATGCGAGCTCGATGTTTTTAAAAAACCGCACACGTTTACAGCGCATGGTCTCGAGACTCTGCCGCTATGGCAACAAAGCCACTAAAACGCAACCACGCGCAAATTAACTTCTCTACTACTTATTGTTAATTTGATTTGTAATGCCGAAGGTGTGCCTCCTCTAAAAGTGTCCGCCGTCCAGGTGAAACAGTAGGATATGCTATTTTTATTTACCCGCCACGGTGGCCGGTAGGTGAAGCGAGTCTACCCGCCATAACACAAAATCACCCGCATTTGGCTGGTGGCGGGTGCTAATTTCCATCCCTGGTGTGTTGTGTGTGTGTGGTGTGTGTGTGGTGTGTGTGTGTGTGTGTGTTGTGTGTGTGTGGGGTGTGTGTGTGCGCCAATATCACACTCCTGATGTTTTAGAGTGTCACCCCTTCACTGCTGTGTACTTTTTTTTCAGCATCGTAGCCGATTTGTAGATTGTACACACAAATATTCGGAGAGTGTGTTTTTGACGATTTTCCATTCATTTCCTATGGTCAGTCATTTATGACCGAAGACAATGAACGCTACTTTTTTTTTTTTCTTCGACCAATTAGCATGCTCGAATCATGACCCCAATTTTTTGTGTGTTTACATACCTAATGCTAGAAAAGTCACCAAGTTTCAGATCATTCCGGTGAAGCTGTGTTTTTTTTTTTTTTTTAAGTTTCTAAACAGAAAATGTTCCGGTCAGAAATGACCGAAGAGCACCAGAGGGTTAATGCGCTTGCATACTTGCAATGTGAAACCAAACCAAATATATCAAAACATGAACTTTGTTTCGGACCTTTCAGGTGTGAAAGAGGAAATTCCCTTAGAGGAATCGGATGACAAAACTACCCCCAGAACAGGTTTATGGAGCACTGGGAATCAGATCTCATGGTCATGTGTGTTTTCTGTGCACAGGTGTGTCTGGGGTGGAGGATGTCCGGCGTAAGATGAGCTCTGATATGGACGAGGAACCGCTGCTGGACGAGGTGGAGGCGCACGGCCCGATCCAGATCGTAATTGCAGACGAGGATAATCACGAGTTTTCTCTGGACGAAGACGCGCTGGAGCGAATTCTCCTGCAGGAGCACGTGCGGGATCTCAATGTGGTGGTGGTGTCTGTGGCTGGAGCCTTCCGCAAGGGCAAATCATTCCTGCTGGACTTCATGCTCAGATACATGTACAACCAGGTGAGAAACAGCCACCAGCTCAACAGACCTTTCAGAGTCCTCACACACACACACACTGTGAACGTTCATAGAGTAGCCAGTAGGGATGCAACAATACAGTTAGTCCACGGTTCAATACATACCTCGGTTTTTAACCACGGTTTTCGGTTCGGTTCAGTTCGGTTCTGATGGCTTGTCACATACATTTTTTGTTATTCTATTAGCCGACAGGAACAGCAAGAGGTTAAAGAGAAAAAAGACAATTTTTTATTGCAATACTCTTTCTTCATTTTACTTAAAATAATTGAAAAACCTTACTTAAACTTAAAATTTTACTTAAAAAAAACCCTTGTACACATTCCTAGTGTATTGGAGAATATAAAATAAATATATATAAAGATTTACAGTGGCAGCTCAGAGCTGTACAGCAGCATTTAAGTATGAAATTGAATGAATAAATGTAAAAATAAAACACTACATAGACTTCACTATAAAATATTAATTGATTCTTAGCTACTGTATTAGTTTTTCAGTCAAGAGCAATGAGTGATTTTCTCTTTGTCTTTTGTTGTTGTATTAACATTATATGGATAGTTCACTCAAAAATGAAAATTCTGTCATCGAGAAATGAATACAGGTTTGGAACAATATTAGAGTGAGTAAATAATGACAATTTTAGAGGTGAACTGTCCCTTTAAGGACTGTGTGTTCACTATAGGCTGCGCCGCTGTCAATTAAAGACCTCCGTGCATCTGATATACAGACACACGATTTTACTTTCACTTTAGACATAACCGACTGTGTTTGTTAACCCTGTGTGTATTTGACAGTATTAGCGCAGTAAGACGACTACTTAGTTCAGTAATCACGTGTTTGACAGGCTTTTAGTGCGCGCGCTCTGAAAAGCACATGTTAAAACTGCACACGCGAATGAGCCGGCAAGGCTTTAAAACGCATGCAAATAATGAACTTTCGTGATTGTGAATAACTATAGTGTTCCGTGAGTATAACTCTACCACTAACGTGTGATGTGAATGTGTGTCGCGTTGTTCACTATTGGGATGGAGGCAAATTATAGAATTTGTAGAAAAATAATTAATTAAATACGAAACCGAAAAAAACGCAATTCACAAGCACGTATTGAACCGTGAAGGCCGTACCGAACGGTTCAATATTATATTGAAACTTGTGGCATCCCTAGTAGCCAGTGTTTCCCACACATAGACTCATTCGTGGCGGTGCACCACAGAATCAACACCGGCCGCCACATATTGCGCAACTTTCACAACTTTTTGCGCAACACACAACTTTCTAAATCTCACGGCAAACTGTCAAACCTGCTTTTGATTTGAAAGTCTAAGCTTTTAAAATTTAATACGAAATTCAAACAATAAATAGCGTTTTGGCGCTAATGTGTCATAATAGTTAAAGCCAGTTACGACATGCTCTCATCTCCCGGCGCGCGCGCGGTTACGTGCTTCACGGAGCTTCTAAACAAACCAGCGCTCTGTCAATGGCTTAAGCGGATAGTTTTACTATACAGGTGTTTGCAGCAAAAAAAATATTATTACGTCAACCATATTAACAGGATCATTTTATTATGGGGAGTGATGGAGATCAACATTGCTAACATTAATGTTTTTCTTGTATTTAGCCCTCATTGCTTACTAACTGCTCACACTCATACTCATTGGTGGTCAAATGTGACCAAACACCTTAACTATTAACCATGACCTTAACCATGGTTTACCCACTATAGATGACTTTATGGCTCTTTAATAAATATACATGTGTCTAATCTGGTTGCGCAAAAAAGCATTGCAGATTATAACAACTTACTTTTTTTTAGGTTTTGCATTTGAATACATATTTAGAAATGATCAAACACTAGATTTCTTCAAATGTGAAATTTTAAAAAGTTAATAACGTACATCCTAATATTTTTAATGATACTTCTATAAGAAAACACGAGTGATTATTAATGAATGCAAGCTGATATAATTTACCCCAAGAACAGTTTAAAATAGTGCTGAAAAGACACTTATTTTTCCTTATGTACAGTAGGATATATATACATATGAATTGATACTGAATCAAGATCGAAATCGATATTTGAGCCAGTCAATCCCCCCAACCATCACCTGCCCACCACCACAAATTGGTTTCTAATCTGTGGGAAACACTGGAGTAGCTCTTGTGACGCTGCCGATCGGCTTTAATCCATTCCAGCCGCTTTACTGTGAAACACTGATGTTTTGTGTGGGTCTGAAAGAGTCTTTTGTTTTGCTATTGAGAGCATTATTCAGTTTGTCTTGACCTCTCTCACTGAACATACAGGACACAGGTGGAGCGGTTCAGAAAACTGCTTTCACAGATGACCTCAGGTGGTGATAGTCTCACGAGCGGGTCTGCATGTGTGTGTGTGTGTGTGTGTGTGTGTGTGTCAGAGCGCAGATTTCTGGCTGGGTGAGAAGGACGAGCCGCTGACGGGCTTCACCTGGCGGGGCGGCTGTGAGCGGGAGACGACGGGCATTCACGCCTGGAGTGAAGTGTTTGTGGTGGAGAAACCGGATGGCAGCCAGGTATAAATCAGCCCACATCACAGACAAAACCACGCTTTCATTAGCCAAATGGAAATTTAAAGTCGATGTGAAATGGAAGTTGCGTCTTTTCTGTCCTTATTGTGCCGTATATCCAAGTGAAACGCTTCTCAAACAAGAATAAATGTAGGGCGGGGCTTGATTGTGTCTGTGGGAATTGACTGAATGGTTGTGGTTTACTATAGAGAGAGAGAGAGAGTATTTAGGCCACGCCCACACCGGGGGGAAACATTCCAACGCTCTCCATTGACTTTGCATTGCGTGAAGCGCCTCTTTGTCATTTCGGACTTATAACAAAAAAACAGAACAATGTCTAAAAGCTGATGTGTGACGAGGTGTACAGCAAACAAGCTAAACAACACAGAAATACGTTTTTATAAGCCGTCGACCCCAAAAAACGAGCGTTTCAGGAGACAAAAGTGGATAAAGGCAGTAAAACGTGACGCTTGAGCAGAAGAATGGGTACATTTTGGGATCCTGACTAGGGATGCACCGATACCCTTTTCCAGATCCGATATTTAAAATTCTGAGTATCGGCCGATACCAATGCAGTTTTGTAGGGCTGCAACTAACGATTCTTTTAATAATCGATTAATCTGTCGATTATTTATTCGATGAATCGTATAAAAATAAATAACATTAATTTCCAATCCTTTATTTAAAAACAGAACTGACAGTGCAAATTCACAGTGCAAAGAAAAAAAATTCACAGGTTGCTACAATAAATCTATAAATCTCTTTTTTTTTTATATATATATATATATATATATATATATAAGAAAAATACTAATCAGAAAACTTAACAGGATGTTAGAACTTGTTCTCTACACTACACTCAGACGCACACACTCACAAACAAAATTTAATGGGTTTAGTTAAATTGTAATGCATTAAGAATTTCTCTAAAATGTCCAAACCCATTATATACTCCTGGAGAAAACATCTACTGTATTAACCTATTAATATGAATGATATTAAATCCAGACACAGATTTAACTGCTGTGACATATTAAAAAATATTATGCAACAATTAAATAAAACTACTCCACCTAAAGAAGAACACAATGTCTTATTTTCAATGAATGATATGCATTCTTTATAACAACTTGCATACAACATTCCTTATAGATTAAATATGGATTAAATAATGAATGTATAATAAATATAATGAATCCTTATTAAAACTAAAGAGGTGATTTTCTCTGTCTTTTGTTGTTTGATTAATATTAAGAGCACAAATGTTAGCAGGTTAATGGACTGCTGTCACTTTAAGACCGAATGCTGACCGAAAATGACTAGATATTAGTCATAGTTTTTGTCATTCAAAGCTGGTTTTGATTTTCGTCTCGTTTTTGTCTGTGAAAAATGTTGTTGATTTAAAATACTAACAAATTATTTGTCAACGAAATTAACCTAAATCGTGAAAAACAACAAAGTATTAAAAATAAATCACAATCTATGACAAAAATACTACTATAAAAGTGAATAAGTGTAGCGCTAAATCTGGTAAAATGTTCACATTCATGAAAAACAAGTAAATATATTTATAGATATAGGGTCTATACTAAGAAATGAGAACATTTATTTTAAATGTATAACGCAGCTTTTTAATGAGGCAGCAACATATTATAGGTGGGGCAGAACAAGAAAGGCTATTAATAATCTTTCATAGCGTAAAGGGATTATAATACTAACGGCTCCAATAGAGAGTGGCGCATATGCCGCTCCGTCCGCATTGTGAAGTTCAACTTTAAAACACAAAGGGAAGATAAATCTATGCGTAGTGTATCTATCTATGCAATATTTTACTAAGGCGTTTCTTTTAACAGTTTAACACTTCAGTTACCGTGTGTGAAGAACAACACAATCTCTAATCCAATGTTGTGATCTAACACACACGCGGTAGAAAGTATTGTTCACACGATTTACAGCATTAAATAAACTCCAGCAAGATAAAGTCAAGTTATGCAAAACCATAGAGCGTTATATACAGATCAAGCGTAATAAATATTGTTAAATATTCATCTGTACCTCCCATTAAACTATGGAATGGCTTTAGAACACTTTATATGGTGCACGAAGAAGAGTTGATGATGCTTTATAATGTTTTTGTGCCTTTTGTGGGGCACTGGGGCTTAACAATAACACAGAATATTATACGTACCGTATCGGATTTGGATCGGCCCTGTCTGATCGATACCCGATCCGGCAAATAATGGCGGATCGGAGCCGATACCGATACTGAGTATCGGATCGGTGCATCCCTAATCCTGACACTCAGTGTGCCTATGTGTGCAGTAAACATGTCACTGTTAGAGATGCTCCGATCAGCATTTTTGGGGCCGATTACCGATCACCAAGATCATGATCTGCCGATTGCCGATCACAGAATGGCAGGGGAATGACAATCTTTTATCTATAATCTTGCAGAGTTTGCACCATTTGTAGAAATGAAACTAACTCTAATTTAACTGAGTCAAGATCTTGAAGAACCACCAAGTGTTTATTTTAGAAAACGAGATAACTTAAGGCTACTGTAGGCCATCTTTCCAAAATAAATGTATATAATAAATGTATATAACTATCTCACCTAAATATTTGATCATGCAGTGCATTTTTGTTTTTAAAAACAATTTTTCAGGTAGGTCTAACATTAGTATTGAGGTAAGAAATACTAAAGACATTTAATAAGAAATCAAATATAAATTAATATTGGTCTTCCCTGAATAAATTAAATTAGTTTAATCCTTACACTTAAGGTTGCAAAAGTTAGTCATTCAAGAGCAGTGAGTGTCATAAAGGTTCATCAAACAACACAAGACAAAGAGAAACTCAGAGACAGCAGCAGTTTATTCGACAGCTGTCACTTTAAGAGCGAACACGGATACGGTTACAGTTGCACAAACGTTCACTCGCGAGTCACGACGGGGTTTACGTGCACACTCGTCAAGACGCTCATTTAATTTATCTGACCATTTCAGCGCAATTTGTACTCGCAAGCTTTTTGTGAGATGGCCTGTGTGTGTGTGTGTGTCTATCCAGACCGTGCGCGCGAGTGCGGTTTGAACACTGGCAAGACTTAAAAATATATGCAAATGATAAACTTTAGTGACGATGCGACACTGCCTCGATTGTGCAAAGTGGCAAATCCTGTGTCAACTGTGCAGCTCGATTTTAGTGCAGATGCGATGATGTGAAGCCATTTGAGCATTTTGAAAGGGAGAGAGTGAGAGAGAGCGCGCGCACGCGGTGATTCACGCGCGCTGTTTGTGAACTTGCATCCCACAGAAAGTTTTCAAATAACTGCGTAAGTTATTAAAATAGAAATATGAATTGTACCTCACCTTCAGTATTATAATTATTTTACCCGCGCTGGAAAGAGAATGAGACGGTGTCGCTGCATATCATGCCTTAGCTCTCACGGCAGGTGCGGGTTTATGTATCATCAGCTGCGATTGGTTCATGAGATCAGCCTTTTTGGAGACCGCCGATCAATCATCCCAAAGCGATCATCGACCGATCGAGATCGGTTGCCGATCAATCGGAGCACCCCTAGTCACTGTTAAGTCAAATATCCACATGTCAGTTTTATATATGATATTTCCTGTCTCTGATGACGTTCCCCTCTAGTGTGTGTAGTTTGTGTGTAGTTCTCAGTGTAATGTAGCATGTCTCAGTCTCAATTGCCTGTATCCAAGTTTTTTTTATTCTTTTTCCTGTGTTTTTAAGTTTTATGGATTACATTTTAATGGTTTAATTAAATTTAAAAAAATCTGAAATTAATTGTATAATTGAAAACTATATATTACTTTTAATTTCTAATTTAAATTTTTTTTTTTTTTTAAATGAAATTCTATGAGGCATGGCATAACATGAATTTAATGAATCTTTTAATCATATGAAATTAAACTATATTGTGTCACACACAGCTTTTCTGTTGTAATTAAAACATGGAAGAAAATACATTGAGATTTCTGTCACAAGTTATACCAAACGTTGTTTTGATGGGTTGTCGTGAAGACCTTTGAGTTTCTGTGTTTATAATATTATGACGATAATTAACCCTAAACTGTAAAATGCTGCTGAAGTGACTCTGGAGAGTAAGTTTATGTCCTCATATAGTGTTCATGTTTAAAGTCTCTGTGGTTTAAAGGGTTAGTTCACCAAAAAATGAAAATTCTGTCATTAATTCCTCACCCTCATGTCGTTGGACACCCGTCAGACCTCCGTTCATCTTCAGACACAAATGAAGATATTTTAGTGTAAAGCTGATGCTGAGAAAGGCTTCAGATAGGCCTCCATTGGCATTCAGTACATTTACACTCACAAGACCCATAAAAGGCACTAAAAACGTTGTTACAAAGTCCATCTCACCACAGTGACTCGACAATAATTTTACGATGCGACGACAATAGTTTTTGTGCGCAAAAAAAAATCAAAATAACACCTTTTATCCAGCTTGTTCTTGTCTTCCGTGTGTGCCTCCACGACGCATGCGCGAGAATGACGTAGCGCCGGCGTTCGGGAATCCATGAAATGCTCACTTTAGCCCCATTTTGAGAACTACGCCGAGACCTAAAGCACGATCAATGTAGAATTCAACAGCTTAGACACGCGCGTCTTCCTCTGCTTGTAAACAAATCTCTTCTGGGTCATGTGTCCGAACGCCGGATCTGCGTCATATTCTCGCGCATGCGTCGTGGAGACACACGGAAGACAAGAACAAGCTGGATAAAGGCGTTATTTAGATTTTTTTTTTTCGCACAAAAAACTATTGTCGTCGCATCGTAAAATTATTGTAGAGTCACTGTAGTGAGATGGACTTTGTCATGACGTTTTTAGTGTCTTTTATGGGTCTTGTGAGTGTAAATGTACTGAATGCCAATGGAGGCCTATCTGAAGCCTTTCTCAGCATCAGCATTACACTAAAATATCTTCATTTGTGTCTGAAGATGAACGGAGGTCTGACGGGTGTCCAATGACATGAGGGTGAGGAATTAATGACAGAATTTTCATTTTTGGGTGAACTAACCCTTTAATATTCATAGACACTAGTCCATTTCATGATTTGATTTAAGTGTGTTGACCTGCTTTTTATTTATTCATAAAAAATATGACAAATTCCACATTATACAGTAAAATCTGGCTTTCCTTTAGCTCAAACAGTAGAGCATGGCGCTAGCAACGCCAAGGTCACGGGTTTGATCCCCAGGGAAAGCAAGAACTGACAAAATGTAAAATGTGTACCTTGAATGCAATGTAAGTCGCTTTGGATAAAAGCGTCTGCCAAATGCATAAATGTAAATGTAAAATCTGGATTCGTGACTTATAGGGCCCTGTTTGTGTTTTGTGTGAGATCAGGCGTGTTCTGGCTCAGTAACCCGTGACCATCTGTGTGTCCGCAGGTGGCGGTGCTGCTCCTGGACACACAGGGAGCGTTTGACAGCCAGTCCACCATCAAGGACTGCGCCACCCTGTTTGCCCTCAGCACCATGACCAGCTCCGTGCAGGTCTATAATTTGTCCCAAAACGTTCAAGAAGACGATCTGCAACATCTTCAGGTGAGACGTCCTGATCCATGAGTGTTTACCGGTCGAGTCAGGCTTAAAAATCTCATTGTGTTGAATGACAAATATCAAATACAGGTGCCCAACATGATTTATTCTTCACAGATAAGTTTGAGGCTCTACATGTGCGGTTACGTTTTATTTAGACTTATTTTAATGCTGTAAATCTGCCTGTTTGTTACATTAAATACGACTAATAATTATCAGTATACACTCACCTAAAGGATTATTAGAAACACCTGTTCAATTTCTCATTAATGCAATTATCTAATCAACCAATCACATGGCAGTTGCTTCAATGCATTTAGGGGTGTGGTCCTGGTCAAGACAATCTCCTGAACTCCACACTGAATGTCGGAATGGGAAAGAAAGGTGATTTAAGCAATTTTGAGCGTGGCATGGTTGTTGGTGCCACGGAGTATTTCACAATCTGCTCAGTTACTGGGATTTTCACGCACAACCATTTCTAGGGTTTACAAAGAATGGTGTGAAAAGGGACAAGCATCCAGTATGCGGCAGTCCTGTGGGAGAAAATGCCTTGTTGATGCTAGAGGTCAGAGGAGAATGGGCCGACTGATTCAAGCTGATAGAAGAGCAACTTTGACTGAAATAACCACTCGTTACAACCGAGGTCTGCAGCAAAGCATTTGTGAAGCCACAACACACACAACCTTGAGGCGGATGGGCTACAACAGCAGAAGACCCCACCGGGTACCACTCATCTCCACTACAAAGAGGAAAAAGAGGCTACAGTTTGCACAAGCTCCCCAAAATTGTACAGTTGAAGACTGGAAAAATGTTGCCTGGTCTGATGAGTCTGGATTTCTGTTGAGACATTCAGATGGTAGAGTCAGAATTTGGCGTAAACAGAATGAGAACATGGATCCATCATGCCTTGTTACCACTGTGCAGGCTGGTGGTGGTGGTGTAATGGTGTGGGGGATGTTTTCTGGGCACACTTTAGGCCCCTTAGTGCCAATTGGACATGAGCATTGTTTCTGCCCATGTCCATCCCTTTATGAGCACCATGTCCCCATCCTCTGATGGCTACTTCCAGCAGGATAATGCACCGTCACAAAGCTCCAATCATTTCAAATTGGTTTCTTGAACATGACTGTAGCTGCGTCCCAATTCGGGGGCTGCATCCTTCAAAGACCGCATTTGAAGGCCGATTGCGTCACCGCAGCGCGACGAAGGCTGTCTCAATTCGAAGGGTCCTTCAAATGCAGCCTGCCGTCCGTGTTGCCAAGTCCCCGTTTTTTTCAGCCGAATTAGGCTACTTTTAAGTTGCTTCCGCGGGTGAAAAATTATTTCCGCGGGTTTGTTTCTACCCCATAAGTACGATTTCGCCGCTCCAACACCCCCAAACGTACAACTGCAGTGGAGAATTCGGCCGCTCGATGGAGAAAATCGCATTTGGAGTTTTGGACTACTTTTGTTGCAGAGACATGGCAACCCTACACACCGTCTTTCTCTCCGGCCGCGAAGGATAGAACCAACCAGAACAAGTGGATCTACCCATCCCGCGGCCGAGGAACACTTATACATGTAAGTAGCCTATTGTGTTTTAATTTACTAAAATAACCAACGAAACGTTTTAAAAGCCGGTGGTCTTTATTTCTGTGTTACCAGTGCACAGCTTTATTCGTTAGGTGATCTGATGTAATATTTCATTTTGTTTTATGGATCAAGTAACTTTTAGCAGCTTTACTAAAATGAGGCAGCAAATGAGTATTTATTTACCAGGCCGGAAAAATCGAGAATATAGAATTTGAGTATCTATAAATATGATTTCTGGAGTATTTTGTATGTTTGTAGGCTACTGATGCATCATATTTTTAAATTTTCTTAAGATTGCACCCCTGCCTTGCAGGTAAAAAAATAAACTTATTACAACTTAAAAAAATAAATAAAAAGTATGCAAGTTAATAGACACATCATTACTGAAATGTATTGTGCTGTTGTGTTTGTTGTTGACAGACATGTTTATTTTCTCTGCTTTAGGATTGAAAGTGTCCTGGGACAGGTGAGGGAGTGGGGAACTTGGCCATGGTTTGTCTTCATGATTGAGGGGTTGGGACAATCCCCCTGTCCTCATTGCCTCCATCATCCCTGAGGACACACCAGGGCCAAGTTCAGCAGTTGATGACCAAGATGAGGAGCAACTCCAGCCAAGAGGAGACGAGACGAGAGGATGAGCTGATGGAGAGACTGAGAGAGGACAGGAAGTTTCAGCGAGAGACAGAGGAGAGCAGGGAGAGAATGGACTGATTGTTTTCTCTACTTGAGAGATTGTTAAGAACTAAAATTTTGGTTTTGTAAATTAAAATGTGTAAATGAAATATTATTGGTACGCTTTATTTTTGTTATGCAAGTTATAATTTGTAAATTAAATAAATAATTCTGTACATTTATTTTTTGTCATGTCAATTAATTTGTAAATGAAACAAATTCTATACATTTTTATTTACAGTACTTTTTACAACTATTTACATAAGTTCTGTTTAAGATTAGAAAAACTAAATAAATTTTAAAATTAACAGTACATAAAACAGATGGAAGAAAATGTTTTTATGTAGACTTTTATTGAGCTGGGCTTTATTGACCCTGGTGAAGCCTCTGTCAGCGGGACATCATCTGGATCAGTGCATTTTCCACTGTCTACCAACAGGTTTGCAGTGCGGACTTATTCGACGGCTGCCATGTCGCTAAGATGTTTTCAGAAAGAGGGAATAATAAATTAAATTAACTCACATCCTCAAAGCAAACAACAAAATATTTTAACATGCATAACTGTTCTATGAGCTGAATTCTGCAGGACAGTGGTCCTCCAAGACCAACGGTGCCTATCCCTGATCTAGACGACATATTTCTAGTGTATTTTATTTTTAGATTCTTTTTTTTAAACGATAACTAATATCAAAATGTAATATCCATGTGTTAAAAGTCAGTTTTTCATAAAACCACAATATTTGCCTCTGAGATGAAGTTGAATAAAAATCTGAGGTACTTCACAATTATACTCAAATACAGAGTAAATGTATTTCGTTACATTATTTGTAATATTTAGCAACTGTTGACAGCTGCCGTTGAAGAGAACTGAAATGAACATTTATACTGGACTTTAAAGTTATATTCAACTGCCTAAAAAAAAACAACTAAAGATGTTTACCTCGGCCCATTTATAATAAAGAATATAAACTACATAAAATCGTATGTTGGTAACATATTAGTCAACGTTTTATTTTTATCAGTAGATACATTAGATTACTGGAGTAAATTGAAACCCAATACTTGCATTTAAAAGTGTAATCTGGCAATTTCTCTTCAAAAATCTGACGTCGCGGCGCGCAAGGAATTCTGGGGTAGGCAAGGCTGCGAAGCATCCATCCGAGTATCCTTCATTTCATGGGAAAAGAAGGATGCATTTGCAGGCCGTATTTTGAAGGAGCCTTCGAAGGACCTACGAATTGGGACAGCCTTCGTCGCGCCGCGGGTGACGCAATCCGCTATACCTTCCACTGTAAACGAGTCTCGGAGCGTCCTTTGAAGGCTGCGTCGGCCGCGCACTTCAAAGGACACGGCCTTCAAAGGACGCAGCCCTTGAATTGGGACACAGCTAATGAGTTCACTGGACTAAAATGGCCCCCACAGTCTCCAGATCTCAACCCAATAGAGCATCTTTGGGATGTGGTGGAACGGGAGCTTCGTGCCCTGGATGTGCATCCCACAAATCTCCATCAACTGCAGATGCTCTCCTATCAATATGGGCCAACATTTCTAAAGAATGCTTTCAGCTCCTTGTTGAATCAATGCCACGTAGAATTAAGGCAGTTCTGAAGGCGAAAGGGGGTCAAACACAGTTTAGTGTGTGTTCCTAATAATCCTTTAGGTGAGTGTATGATATAGTGTATGTGTCTTTGAGACTGCATTCTAGGACGCTTTGTCATCGTCATTTCTCTTTAAAAATTCTCATTTTAGACTCTAATTCATGACCAGTGTACCCGCGGGATCTTAAAAAGTCTTAAATGTCTTTAAATTTCAAAATCAAAATTTTAGGCCTTAAAAAGTCTTAAATTCGCTGAAGTATTGAGTTCTATGTCTTAAATAATTTTAAACGGGTCTTAATTTTCCTACGTCCATGTAACGCTACCTCTTGCTCATTGAAATGCTCCGGCAGTGCTTTAGTGTGTATGTGTAGTTCGTTCTTTCGCTAGTCCAACTATAGTTCGCTGTTTTACAACTACAAATAAGACCAGCATGCATCTTATATTGCAGCCAATCAGCTTTCATGTTATTGGCGCAAGGCTCTTTTGGATTGTACCACAGACACATCAAACTGATTTTATTCTTCAGCTTCAGCTCTTCCAGTTCACGTGATTGTGAAAGCGAAAGCAAATCTTTCTTACCTGCCATCTCGCATAATGACCAAATAAAAGTATGATATGCCCGACAGTACTAAAAAGCGATGTAAACCCTGAACTGATTCGCTACTGCCACACGGACCGATGTCAGACTGGCCGCGCATTCTGTGCACGCGTTTGCCGCCTGTCAGCGCTCGCGCGAGTGTACCGAATGTGTGCATTACTGTAGGTCCTATTTAAAAATAAATAACTTTTTTTATATTTGAATTAGGGCTATCACGATATCAGATTTTTCACACCATGGTTATTGTGGCCAAAAAAAAAATCACGATATCGATATATCGCGATATCTATAGAACCTTGGGGGAGAAAGTTATCAAATGAATTGGTAACACTTTACCATAAGGTTGTATTAGTTGATATTAGTTAATGCATTAGTTAACAAACTAACCATGAACAACAGCTGTTCAGCATTAGTTAATCTTCTTTGTTAATGTTAGTTAATATAGAGCTGTTCATGGTTTGTTCATGTTAGTTCACAGTGCATTTTAGCAAGATTTTAATAATGCATTAGTAAATGTTGAAATTAACATTAACAAAGATGAATAAGTGCAGTTCATTATTAAGTCATGTTAACTAATGTTAATTAAGGAACCTTATTGTAAAGTGTTACCAATTAATTTTTACTTTGTTTATTTAGTTTTATTTTTTACCCAACAAACATAATTGGATATTGATAAACAGGGTAATACTGTTACTGATAAATTGTCTTTGAAGCTCCCTATGAAATAACAAGAGAGAAAATACTGTCAAGTTCAACAGTATGATGATGAATAAATATTAACATAAATGTTATTGGCCATGACTAGATTGCAAATACAAATACAAGAATAGACATTTTTCATTAATTAAAAGAAACTATGAGACCGCGACCGTCGACTGGCTCTGACTGGTGACTCTGACCGCCGCGTTCCTTCAGCGCAGCTGCAAGAGTTATGACCTTTTTACACCTGCTCACTTCATTCGTTTTCTCTGATCATATATCTATCATATTGTGAAGAGATCAGGATTAAATGTCTTCCGAAATTCTTTCGAGGCGGATTTAAATCCGATCACTCAGATGATCCACCGCTCCCACCACGCGCAGAGCACCGAGTGCTGAAGGGACTACAAGAAGATGCAAGAAAAGACGCAAACGGCCGCCAGTGAAAGTGAAAGTAGCCAAAGGCTCAGAATCAGATGCTCAAAAACACAATAATCTCCATTAAAACGAATGAGACTAAATGCTCTTACCAGTGCTTAGGTCGCTCGTTCTCCTATTACGGCCTTTGAACTTGAAATGAGCCGATAAATAAAATTCAACTCATATCTGTTGCTTTCGTTGTCGTGATCTGAATTTGCATAGCCTATAGAGTGGAAATTGAAGATTGGATTTATATTCATTTTGCGGAGAGGTATAAGGTAAGACAATGCATGTTTTTATTTTTATAGTTTAGATTGTGTAGCCCGTTTCGTTTGCAGGCGTCGTTGCGTGCGGGCCTGCCTCAGCTTGTCAAAAATGCGTTTTTACTGTGGTGGTGGTGATAGTAAACATATAAATTTACATTGTGATATGCTTGAAGTGTTTTATATATATGGATTTTATTATAGGCAAGACAAGTCAAGTGTTGATTTGAGAGGATAAATTGATCAAACATGCGGTTAACTCACTGTCGGCCGCTGGCCGCTTGGTCATTAGGAAAAAAACTAAAACTTTAATTTAACTAACGAAAATTGCCCCAAATTTTTTTTCTAAATTAACTTAATAAAGAAACTAAATGAAATATAACAAATTTGACATTACAAACAAAGCTGAACTATTTTTATGGCTGCAACAGTGTGTAATAGAGAGGGAGGAAAAAAGACTCGGGACACCGGAGTATTTACGCGTCATGTTATCATACCAGTCCTGTTCATTTTCAATATTGTGGTTATCGCCAATACCGGTATATTGCCACACCCTAAATTAACACGATGTCTATATTTTGTGCTTTGAATATCACGGTTACCGTCAATACCGGTATATTGCGACACCCCTAATTTGAATATGCAATTTATTTCTGGGATTCAAAGCTGAATTTTCAGCATCATTACTCCAGACTTTAGAGTCACATAATCCTTCAAAAATCTTTTTTTTACTTTCTATTTCAGATAAATGCTGTTTTTTAGAACTTTCTATTCATCAAAGAATCCTAAAAAAAAATGTTTTACACAACTGTTTTCAACACTGATAATCATAAATGTTTGTTGGTCATCAAATCCTCATATGAGAATGATTTGTGAAGGGTCATGTGACACTGAAGACTGGAGTAATGATGATGAATTCAGCTTTGATCACAGGAATAAATGACACTTTACTATATATTCACATAGAAAACAGTCACAACAGAACGGTCACAATATTACAGATGTTTTGTATTTTTAATAACATAAATGCAGCATTGTTGAGCTGAAGAGACTTCTGTAAAAACATTAAAAAAATCTTACTGTTCTCAAACTTTTGACCGGTAGTGTGTTTGTATATTAATCCTGATGGGATTGAGCTATGAGGAAGTGCAAATTTACTAATACTTTGTTCAATTTTAATAAATGAATTTGCTTTGCAAGTCATTTTGTGATTCTGCATTTCCTTTTGTACGTTTTTTTTATTGCGTTATATAGGTCTTAAAGTCCCTGTAAAGGCAATTCTGAGATTTGTTTCTAAACACATTATAAATGTTAGAAATGTATTGCTGAAACAAATTACAAAGACTGTGAACTATGTAGTACTGAATTCAGAAGTTAGACTGTTAAACAGTTTTTCACCGTTGCTGTGTTCAGGATTTTCTGGGCGGGGCTAAAACGGTGGCTCGATGACGCACTGGAGCCACCGAGCCTGGCTCCTCCCCTAACAGACACGATCATAACTAGAGCACATTAGCATCAGTTTGCCCGCTCGATCGCGAGTTACTGTCAGTACTGTTAGTTACTATAGTCTACAACTTACAAAACAGCTTCCAAAACAAACACGATGATCAAGAAGAGGTGGATTAATTTTGTGAACAGCCATCTTGATGGAGAGCTGAGGATCACCACCGACACCTGCCTCTAAAGTGACAATACACCGGATCGTTTTACAAACTTTCACCGGAGACAACTGGGATTCACTGATAATCCGCTGCAGAACCGACTATCCCCCGCCCAGGCCTTCATCCTCCCGTCCCGCCGACATCTGGTGCGTCGTGATCATAGCCGGTCGTGATCAGTGAGTGTTGTCTCGTGTGCTACTGCCGCTTTCCCGCGAGTGGGTGTGGTTTCGGCGCCGACAGCGGACACGCCCCCAGCGTTTGAGAGCAGAGAAGTTTTTGATAAGCTATTTTATGTACTTGGCGGATTTTTTAATGATTCAAATTTGGCTGGGTGGTTAATAACACATTTATCTGTGGTGTGAGAAACTCAGAACACATGTTTAGTTTTGACTTTACAGGGACTTTAAAGCATAATGGTCTTAAAAAGGTCTTAAAAAGTCTTAAATTTGACTTGGTGAAACCTGCAGATACCCTGATGACCGGTGTTTTGTTTTGCTCTATGTATGTTACTCTTTTTTGTGCAAGTCGACAATAAAGTGCGGCCACTGCCACTTATAATGTGTTTTTGCCTTCTCATCTTGTTTTTTCAGCTCTTCACAGAGTACGGCCGACTGGCCATGGAGGAGATCTACGAGAAACCCTTCCAGGTACTGTGTGTGAGAGAGTGTGTGTGTGTGTGTGTGTGTGTGTGTGAGAAATGCTGCTGTAACGCTGTGTGTCTGTATTTGTGCACAGTCCCTGGTGTTTCTCATCCGAGACTGGAGCTACCCGTACGAACACGCTTACGGTCTGGATGGAGGAAATACGTTTCTGGAGAAGAGACTTCAGGTGGGTCACATGACGCTGTTGCTCGTGTGACGTACAGCTTCTTAATGGTCACCGTGTTCTTGCCAAGACATGTTCCTGGATCAACATGTTTTGTTGCATTCCTGTCCGAGCCCTTTCCCTAACACTACCCATAATCCTTGAAGAGGATGTGAGGGAAATTATGTAGAAGCTCCTAACTCAAGTCTAAACATGAACTGTAAAGTTGTCTCTCAAATCTGGTTGTTTGTTGTTCCACAATCAACAAAGTTCTCAACCAGGGGCCTCAAGATGACTTAAAATGATTTTAAAAAGGCAAAACAAGCATGAAAATAAGATAAAGGAATTAAAAAACAAGATTTTTTTTATTATTTGGTGGTGGGGCTTCTGGAATCACAAAACAAATTAATTTAATGTTTAATAAACCATGTTAAATAATTCAATATATCAATAAAACATCAGTGTTTGGGCAGTGGAGGCTCTAGAGTCCGAGCGGTTGAGAAGCGCAGAGCGTCTAAATTATGCTGTGATTAATCTCAGGTGAAGCAGAATCAACATGAAGAACTTCAGAACGTCAGGAAACACATCCACAACTGCTTCTCCAACATCAGCTGCTTCCTGTTGCCACACCCCGGACTCAAAGTGGCCACCAACCCTCACTTCGACGGCCGGTTACGAGGTGAGGGCACTTTATTCACACACATGCTCCTAAATAGAGTCTGCAGGTCACACACATAATTTTAGCTGCAAATGTGAGTCAACACCCTGACTTATCAGAAAATAATAGGGGGGGTTGACCTTTGATGCATGTAAAAACAAAAGTAGAAACCTTTAAAATAGCTTTTGGCTGCACAACAGAGATTTCTGTGGGAACAGAGGTTATGTCTAAGTGATGTGAGTTAGTCTGGAGCGCAGCCTGCTGACAGTAAACACCCTCTCAAACATCGCTTATACTTTCGTCTGTCTCCGCAGCGTGAGCCTCTGACTGCGCTTGTGTAGTTAGTAAACTTGACCAAAACCACACTTTTAAAAGCCTTAAAGGGTTAGTTCACCCAAAAATGAATATTCTGTCATTAATTATTTACCCTCATGTCGTTCGACACCCGTAAGACCTCGGAACAGAAATGAAGATATTTTAGTGTAAATCTGATGCTCTGAAAGGCCTCCATTGGCTCAATGCACTTTACACTCTCAAGACCCTTAAAAGACACTAAAGACGTCGTTACAAAGTCCATCTCACTACAGTGATTCTACAATAACTTTATGAATCGGCGAGAATAGTTTTTGTGCGCAAAAAAACCCTAAATAACGACTTATATAGTGATGACGATTTCAAAACACGGCCTCATGAAGCTTCGAAGCGTTATGAATCAGTGAGTCGATTCAGCAGTTTGGATCGCCAAATTTCAGCAGTTTGACACGCGATCCGAATCATGAATCGACTCTAGGGCTGCAGCTATCGATTCTTTTTGTAATCGATTAATCTAGCACTTAATCAATCGATTAATCAGATACATTTTTTCCCCGTGTTTTTAAACAACCAAAACAAATAATGCATAACGAAAATGAAGAGGAAAAGCAATTTAATTTATTAATATGCACAACAGGTTGCATGCTGTAATCTAGCGCTGACATCAAAGTAAATATCTTTTATGTAGATTTCTACACCTGCAGCATTTACCATTAGGCTACTAACAAATAAAATATAATTTCTGGGGTGAGCCTATTTGCTATGGTAACCTAGCAACGTGTGTGTGTGTTTGTGTGTGTGTGTGTGTGTGTGTGGCTTCATTGCAGTTTGGTACAGCAGAAATACATACATTCATTTTTAATAGAGCGCTGCATTTGGCTTGCATCACTTGCATAGCGGTGCATTTTAGGTGAAGCATCCGTTCACCTAAAATGCGTCACAACATCACTGTCTTTACTCTCTTGTTTTGAAATCGCGTCACAACATCACGTCCCGGTGTATACAGTGAATGCTGAAATTATTGTTGCGTGGCTACATAAAAGTTTAAGCATATGTGATGCATTGCCACGATTGGTCTGACTGGCGCGAGAAAGAGAGAGAGAGAGAGCGAGAGAGAGGAGGGTGCGTGTGTGTGTGTGTGTTACTGATTTTCTACTATCAGTTCTGCGCTGCTCTCCGCGCGGGATCTTCACACGAAAAGAGGTCTGCCTTCAGGGCGCGCGCGTTGTCAGAGACACGACACGGCTCAACTCTCCGTGTCACAGAAAAAAGCTGAGCACTGAACGGATAAGTTTTCCGTATTGTTGTTTTTGAATAGTGCACAACCGCTTCAATGTTCAAACTGGCAAGGTTTTAAAAGCATTTACTTGACAAACTTTATGAGGATGAAAGTGAAAGCGATCTGGCTGCGGGGCTTGCGCGCGCCGTGTGTGTGTGTGTGTGTGTGTGTGTGTGTGTGTGGCAGCTATAAGAACGGTAATCAACTTACATAAACTGTGTAAAACATGCAGTTACTATAGCGATTCTGGGCATCTAGAATCTGAACTACATTCAAAATGTATCATGCGCTATGGTGTGCTTCCTGAACATTTAACAGCGGTCCGTGTGATTCAGATCCCTGCGCATCTAGTGCGCGTCATAGGAATTTAACGAGGCTTCGAGTCAGAATTTTTGCCTCGAGAAATTTTTGTAATCGAGTAACTCGATGAATCGTTTCAGCCCTAATCGACTCACTGATTCATAACGCTTCGAAGTTTCATGATGCCTTGTTTTGAAATCGTCATCACTATATAAGTCGTTATTTAGGGTTTTTTTGCGCACAAAAACTATTCTCGCCGATTCATAAAGTTATTGTAGAACCACTGTAGTGAGATGGACTTTGTAACGATGTCTTTACTCTCTCAAGACCCTTAAAAGGTACTAAAGTGCATTGTGCCAATTAGGGATGCACCGAATATTCCGCCACTGAAAATTTTCGGCCGAAAATAGCCCAAAAGTGCATTTTCGGTTTTCGGCCGAAAGACTTTAATCACCGAAACAACATGGCCGAAATTTTGTGATGACGCAAACAGAAACCGCGACCTGCACGTGCTTGTCTGAAGCAACATGTCTGCGGTGTGGACGTATTTCAGTATATCTGAGAAACACACACGTCTGCTCCAGCGAGAGCTAGTGTTCAGTGCAGCTGTAGTGCAGCAGCTCATGTTCTCGATGAGAAGAGGACCAGACTTCACTGTGAAACCCAACGGTTTCCCAATGCAATCTTTAACAGTGGGCATGTTTTAAGCGCGGAATACACTTCAATCCGAGTTCCCACACCAACATTGATCAACATGCATCACGAAATTCAAACGATAAATGCCGTTTTGACGCTCTTTAATGTGGCATCACTGATCACATCACAGTTCAAGCGGCGGCGCTCGCGCGATCATCTGTGAGCACGATCGATCATCTCTTCCTTAAGAATAAACATGAATGAACATCTGAAGGTGTGTTGAGGATACATTACAACTTACTGTCATGTATATATGTGGTGTAATCGCTCAATCAGTGTTTCAACAGCGGAAAGACCTCAATAAAACTGCTGTAAACCAAACACTAAATATGCTCTATATTAGCCGTTATATTCATTATATTCTACTTAACCTGTTAATGATATCTTGATTATTTCATGCATGTTAAATAAACCTGTCATGAAAATGACAGACACTGTGTATAAATGATTATATTTCAACAACGAATTGGATAAAAAAATATTTTATAATCGGATTTAGAAGTTATTGCAAAAACTGCCTTATGTAAAGTTTACATGTTTGCGTACTATGTTGAGTGTTGATTATTAGACCTAATGCACTTGTTCTGAATGCACTTTCTTGTAGTAGTCCTACAGAGAAAAATTTAAAATGCACTAGACCTAAATGCACTTTGTTTTTATGAGAGAACATTTAATTTTAAAACCTTTCTGTAGGCCTGTACATTATTATTTAATGTACAAATGAGTGGGGTCAAGTTAAACATTTTAGTTTGAATTTTATTTTATACTGTGCATTGTTGCAATGTGCTAAATAAATATTGGCATAATTTGTAATTGATTTATTCTTTGAAACTTTAATATTAATTTATGCAATTGCAATGCCTTGATTTTAGTAAAGTTAGTACACAGTCATAGCCATAAATGCAATGGTACTAATAATTGGCATAATTTCTTTCGGTGTTTCGGTTTTCGTTTTCGGCCTTGGTTTCCTCTTTTTCGGTTTCGGCCAAGAATTTTCATTTCGGTGCATCCCTAGTGCCAATGGAGGCCTTTCTGAGCCATCAGATTTAAACGAAAATATCTTCATTTGTGTCTGAAGATGAACGGAGGTCTGACGGGTGTCCAACGACATGAGGGTAACAGGGTTTTTCCTGGGTCAAAAATGGTCTTCGGTGGTGTCTGACAGACATGGTCATCCACACACACAGTAAAGTACTCTACCTACGTGATCTGTGAGCGCAATACTGACAATAAATTTAAAATAAATGCAAAGAAACCATTTGTAATTTTTGCTTATCTTATTTTGACATCTGATATTATGTATGATCTCTACCTTGATGTTTGTTTCTTTTTATCCTAATTTTTTACAATATTTACTGATAATTGTTTTGGTATAATCATATCAATATTAAAAAGTAGCATTAAAAAATTAACAAATAGCCTAATTTTCTACCATATACAATTTTGTAAAATTATCAGCTAGCTAACAACTTTGTTCTGGTCTCACCTCACTCCAGTCTACACAAAATTATATTTCACTACACATTGTCAACATAAATAAGCTGAATGACTGTGGATGATTAAACTAATTCTTACTATCCACTCTTGCTAAATTGGGTAAGCACACTTGTGTTCTCATCTCAGATGTGTTCTGAGTAGGCTAAATGAATAAACTGATTCGTTCGTTCAGTGTTGGACGGATCAGTTGTTCTAACCAGTCGCTAAAATGATTCGATTCAAAAGGAATCATTTGTTCGCGAATCGGACATTAGCAGACGCGTTGTGTGCGAATCCCGTCTGTTAGAACATCGCAAAAGATTTGTCAATACAGAATACACTTCATAACTGAATATAATGTTTTCCCGTTTATTGAAACTATGGTTTATGTCAGCTGGTCAGAGAAGAGTCAATGTTTTTTGAGCGCAGTTCACACCCAGCGGGAATTCAAGGAAAAAATTGTCCGAATGCGGCACGTGCAACATGGATTCGGTCTTCCGACCTTTTGATTTTAATTAATATGTGAAATATGAGCCAATATGTGAAATATGAGAAGACATCAACAGACAGAGAGAGCGTGCGCGTTCTCTATGTCACTCATTTAACACGGCCGTATCACAAGTGCAAAAGTCATCTATTCTACACTCATAAATCACAATAACTCATCAAATAAGGCTTTGGCGGGCCAAAAATTTGTCTTGGCGGCCGCCAAAAAATTTTCAATGCAGGAAAAACCCTGGGTAAGTAATTAATGACAGAATTTAAATTTTTGGGTGAACTAACCCTTTAATACCGCGTTGAATATTTTGCAAGTAATTTTGTCGCCCTTTCTGTCGAAATGGTCCCATACAGTAAGCTTCTTCTTTGCCTTTGCTTCATTTTGCGAGGTTAGACATGTGGTTGCACGTGTCGATGCGCTCCGTGAGTGAACAAATACAGCATATTTTTCTTTAACCAGCAAACAAACAAACAAAAAAAAAGCATTAAAAAACATTTAAACCATTTAACTGATAGGATTAATCGGTCAAAGTTATTTCGGTTAACGGTTGAACGGTCAATATGAGCATCCCTACACTGCTGTGGACGTTGTTTACTTCAGTAATGTGTTTACTGTGATTAGGGCTGGGCGATATGGCTGACAACTGTATCACGATATAAGTGTTTCATATCGGTCGATATTTGATATATTTTTATGACCACAATTATCTCTTAACATTAAGGTGCAGTGCCTCCATTATTTCTGTGTAACTGTTAGCGTTTAGTTGCTTTGTCATAAGGTATTGATGCAGAGTAACATTACCTCTCCATGTAGTTTCAAAGGTTGAATCTAAAATCGCCCCCTATACCCTTAAATAGTGCATTATTTGAGAGGACAGACATTTGTTGTGGTGTCCGAAACCATAGTGGAGGTTGTTTAGTGCACTCATTCTATCCCACAATGCACCGCAATCAGTGGTGTAGTGGTCCCTGGAGAAGTGGGTATACTCTTTAATTTATGCCCCCAATTTTTTTTTTTAAGCGGCCCAGCAATAGATGAACATCCTGTGTTATAAGCAGTGACATGTAAGACTAGTCTTGCATATTTAGTTCACCCGAAAATGAGCCAGTAGTATTTGCACATTGTCTCTTGACTTTTGCTGCTTGACGATCACTATGACATTAATATTAGCCGGAAGAGGTGCAGATTTTGCAATCAATACTGGCATACAGACAATAGAGACAACATAATTATACATTTTGATTATTCTTTATTCCAGGGGTTTTCAAACCTGTCAAACAACTATTCTCTCACCTTGCAAGTAGTCTCTGCCAGTATTTTATTTTGTGAACTATCTCTTGGAATGGCTCATTTGCAACAGATAGTGTACGCCTGAGTGTGCCAACATTATAAGTTTAAGTTGCAATTTGCAAATATCACTGGTTCTACGTTAGCCTGGTTTTACCAGACTCTCGTACATTTTATTTGTACATAGAGTCTGGCCACTCTCCATTGACAAGCGTTTACTTCCTTGAAGGCGGGAACTCTGTTGAAGTGTAAAACTATTGGATCTGCCAAGAGTCACTCTGGATCTGCCGAACCAATCGCTAGCGTTTGGTCGTGACGCATGTCATGCGCCGTTCGCCTTTGATTCTCACATTAACTGAGCACACCACCTCAGTGTCAGTGATAAAACCTTGTGCATTCGGATTGTGATTCATTTACGGTGGAGAGGAGTTTTGTGATCGGAACGCGCTGCTCTCGTGGTGCATATCTCGTGCAATCATAACATGATTGTATGCTGTAAATAAAATGTCAAATGCTTGGTATGATAAGAATAAATGCTGCCGTGAATAACAGCCCAATTCAAATGTTTACGTGCTTTTCTTCTTTTATTTTTTGAGCGGTGATTAAATATTTTGCTCTTGTAAACACTTGCCAGTATTTAAAGAAATACAAGTCTAGAAATGCATTCAAATTACAGCACACGGTGCTCTGCAGGGGTCTATAAAGGATATAAACAGTGAGTTTTGAAGTGATATATTCTTGATAACTCAGAGATGTGGATTTGGACAGCCATTACATTACCACACGACCTTGGTGTTTGTCAAAAGCAGTCGATAATTCAGCCTGGGTTTTTCTCGCGGGTGGTGGGAGACGGACGGCTTCAGCAACTCCTTCACCACTAACAGAGCGAGCTCAAAAATACTTTTCCCGGACCACAACATCAGCAGTACAGCAGTGATTGTTCTTGCTCCGTGTAACGGGAGTTCGTTTGTTCAGGGAAGAAGGAGGCGGGAACCGGCGAACGTTTAACAACTTTAAAGGCCCTTTCACACCGGACGCGTAACGGAAAAGCGAAGCGAATATTTTGTGTGCGAATAGTTCGCGTCAAAACCATTCACATCAGCCGCGACGCGAGTTTGCGACGTTTCAGAGCTCCAACATTCCAAAACATTCGCGGCGACTGCTGAGAAACACGGACACGTAATCATTCAGTGGAGACGAGCTTTTAATTTTCTTTAAAAGACAGAGAAGAAGGTTTTGGGTGCACCCAGTCTTAAAGAACAGAGAGTCTGAAGGGGAGTATGATAATCTTCTACAGGAGCTAAAACTTTATCATGGCCGGTTCCGCACTTACTTCAAATGTCCGTGGGATAATTTGAGGAGCTCCTCCAGACAGAGACGGTAGCAGCGCATCTGATGACACACACACACACACACACACACACACACCACACACACACTCTTCAGGAACGGCTCGATCCGGAGCTGCTGTGTTTCCAGTTGAGTCACAATGTAAACATTTAAGTGCCACAGTCGTACTGACGGAAACACATTCACTTTCTATAGTCGCGGACGCAATTAGATTTAAAAAAAAAAAAATCAATGTATTGATTATAATATCGTAATCTGTAGCCTATAGTGGGCAAACACATCTGCATATGTACAGCTGTAAACACAACTACAGCTGTAATCTCGTGAGAAATGCAACACCTGGCAAAGGTTAATGTTGATTGAATGGCTAGTGACATCAACTGGACATTTCGTCACCTTTGTTTCCTTGTATGTGATTGGTTTAAGCCTTTTCTGTCGCTGCGAGTGTTAAAAAAAATCGATAACGAAACGGAAAAAATAAACATTGTTTTTTCGCCGCAGCACATTCCCGTTCGGTGTGAAAGCTCTCATTACACAAACAGCTGATCACAAAATAAAACCATCGCGCGAATTATTTGCGCGTCAAAATCGCGTCCAGTGTGAAAGGACCTTTAATCAAATAATAAACACAAAATGAAAGTAAAAGTAAAACGGACTGCTGCGCACAAACATAACAAAACACAACTTAAAATCCAGGCCTGGTCCTCTCTCGTCCTTCGCCGGTGTCGCTCG
Source organism: Gobio occitaniae (assembly GCA_033150135.1). Lineage (NCBI taxonomy): Eukaryota > Metazoa > Chordata > Actinopteri > Cypriniformes > Gobionidae > Gobio > Gobio occitaniae. The sequence goes on from JARQWZ010002058.1 coordinate 43,033, forward strand.
TCCTTATATGCCTCCGTGCTCCCTCATGAGAGGACTCGAGACCGGTGTGTCTCAATCACGCACACCGGTGTCGCTCGCTCGTCCACCTCGCCACACTCCGGTTTTAACTTCTGGACATTCGTCAGCGCTGCCACACACTCGCATCTTTCACTGCCGCCATTACTGAACTAACGTTACAACTCAAACTAGCGCACGACATCAACGTCATCGTTCTCAGCCACTCCCTCTGTCCGCTGATTGGACCGGTAAAAAATTGTTCGGGCGAAAACCTAAGCATATACCGCAGTCCCAGACGTAGTACTGAAGGAAAATGAAAATTGAGCGGAAGTACGTAGGAGGGCGGAGCCAGACTAGTTCTACGCAGGCCTAATGAATGAATATAAGATATATTCAAGATGAGGCAAGCGTGGTGTCAGAGATTTGTTTATTTTTTTTAAATATCATCATCTTTCAAAGAATTCAACAAAATATTCAAAACAATATGTTCAACTATTATACAGGGTGGTATTATACATTCGTGGTTTTCCAAAGTTACTAGCCACTCAGCATTTTCACTGGCCACAATTTTGCTGTTTGGAAATTACATTTTATATGATTAAAGTTGACTTTGGCATGCTTAAATTACTTGATTTTGATTTAGAAGATTTAAAACGCTTTCAAACTTTAAAATGCAGAGAGACCACCCAAATCAAGATTACATTGCATATCAGCTAGTATGTGCAGGTGGGCAAGGGGTGGACAATATGAGCATAGGCTAATATGAGAAATGTCATATGATATGAGTTATTTTTTAGGTTATAGGCTATAAAAGAACAAAGAAGCAAATAGGCAAATTACAAAAACAATAGTAGCCTAAATAAATAAAAAAAGGTTTATTTAATATGTATACATTTATTTAACACCTTTAGTTGTTTGATTAACATTAATGACGGACAGGTATTTAATTGGGCTGCTGAATAAATCGACGTAATATTCTGACATATATCCAGTTATTACCCACCTGTTTACGTACACTTAAGCCATAACCGACTGTGTTCTTGTGAGATACTCCACACGATGGATATTTTGACATCTGTGTGCGCGTGTATTTGAATATTCTGGCGCAAGGAGAACTGATTGCGCGAGAGAGAGAGCGCACGTGAGAGAGAAAGCGCTTCTGTTGTGTGTCATTCAGTGCGATTCCGCCTATAGTTAATCGATAAAGAATATTCATTGAACTGTAATTTTGTGATACGACGTTATATACATATAATTATAAATGATGTGCTGGACTGTCATGGCTAATGCAGAACACTGCTGAATGATGCGCATCAGAGGGGATTTAAAAGTGTGTATACGCAATGCCGACTGATAAAGAAGTGGGTGTACGCCGTATACCTGCGTATAGCCTGCACTACACCAGTGACCGCAATAACGAGTGTACAGCCGATGAACACACAGCACTCACTCATTTTCATTCACTCCTTCAAGTGAAATGTATTAGTGGATTAAAGTAGGGAATAGTGATTGAGGTTTTAGGGGGCGATTTCGGATTCAGCCAAAGAATAGCACAACGGCGAGCGCGTCGAGTATAAACACGCCCCCAAACGGACGAGGTGCTGTCAGCGGAGGAGCCAGACGAAACTATAAACAAGGCTGTTAAAACTAGTGTGTGGTATTACCAGTCTTGGTCTTACAGTCTACAGTCTTACAGACGACATTGGTCTGACTACGGTCAGACTTATAAAATCCAAAAAACTTGTTTTATCAACAATTTCCTCGCTCGCTGCGGCGCTCATTTTCCACTGGTCACTCCACGCCGGTGCGGTTTACTGAAGAATTAATCCAACACGAGACAATGATATGCGCAACCAGACCTGAGACCGTTACCTGATTGGCTGTTAGCCTGTCACTTCCTACGTTGCTTGGTTACCAGAGAGCGAGTGCATTTGTTCATGCAACCAAACTTGCTTCGCAACCTCTGGTTTCTTCCGACAAAGAAAAAAAACATGTATCTCAAATTTTATCCTTTTTTTATTTTATTTATTGATATCGATTATGTGTCTATCGCGATACATATCGTTATCATTTTATCGCCCAGCCCTAACTGTGATAACGGAGTGAGGATGGGAGTAGGATTCGGATTCGGCAGAATCTTAACCAGTGGATTCGGTATTCGGCTGAACCCCAAAAATCTGGATTCGGCCCATGATTTACTCTCCCTCAAGTCATCCGAGGTGTTTATGACATTCTTCTTTCAGACGAATAAAATCTGAGTTATATTACAAAAGTCCAGGCTAATCCAAGCATTAGAATTTGATTCATAGTTGCTCTGTTTCTGAAGCCCATAAAAAGTGCATCTGTCCGTCATATAACTGCTCCAGCGGCTCTGGGGTGTTAATAAAGGCCTTCTGAAGCGAATCAACGCGTTTGTGTAAGAAAAATATCCATATTTAAAACTTTCTAAAGTTAACTTTCAGCCTTCCCTGTTCAATTTATGGAAAAATTGTTGAAAGTTCCCCTGCGGATGGAAAGACTAACGCGACCAGGTCCGGTCATGACATCACAAACGCATCTTCAGTTTCACTTTCAACATTCAACACTTTTCCATGGAATGCGGCTAGTCGAAAGTTTACTTGATAAAGTTAAAAATATTAATATTTTTCTTACACAACCGCGTCAATTCGCTTCAGAAGGCCTTTATTAACACCCCAGAGCCGTGTGGAACAGTTATATGACGGACAGATGCACTTTTTATGGACTTCAAAAACAGAGCAACTAAGAATCAAATTCTAATGCTTGGATTAGCCTGGACTTTTGTATTATAACTCATAAGAAAGAAGAATGTCACGCTCACCTCTGATGACTTGAGGGAGAGTAAATTATGGGCTAATTTTCATTTTTGGGTGAACTATCCCTTTAAGACATAACCGACTGTTGATACAATGATATTCGATAACATAATTTTGTGTGAGTATTCGCTGTGAGTCGCGCGTTCATATCTGCGGCATATGCCGTTATATCTGTGACAGGCTCAAATCGGCCCATATAATCAGCTGACCGGTAAATTCATTCTACTGGGATATATTGCTGTCATTTCTTCAGCTTTATTTCGGTGGGTTGGCTTCATATTTCAGTGACACTAGGTCAGATCATGATTTCACAGCCCTACTTTTGATGAATTCATCCACATTCAGTGTGACGTTTGATCGTGTTTCAGCCCATTGATGGCCAAAAGAACTATTGATCACTGAAATGGAAATTTCACATCAGCCAAATAAATGAGTGTGTGTGTGTGTGTGTGTGTGTGTGTGTGTGTGTGTGTGTGTGTGTGTGTGTGTGTGTGTGTGTGTGTGTGTGTGTGTGTGTGTGTGTGTGTGTGTGTGTGTGTGTGTGTGTGTGTGTGTGTGTGTGTGTGTGTGTGTGTGTGTGTGTGTGTGTGTGTGTGTGTGTGTGTGTGTGTGTGTAGACATCGATGACGAGTTCAAGAGGGAGCTGGTGAATCTGGTGCCGCTTCTGTTGGCTCCTCAGAACCTGGTGGAGAAGGAGATCAGCGGCTCCAAAGTCACATGTCGAGATCTCCTGCAGTATTTCAAAGTAAGAGCGTTTCCCATCCGGTCTCCATCGCTCAGGTGTGTGCTGGGATTGACCCCTGTGTGTGTGTGTGTTTGTTTGTGTGTCTCTGTCTCAGGCCTACATGAAGATCTATCAGGGCGAAGAGCTGCCGCACCCCAAGTCCATGCTACAGGTAGAGAAGTTCAATCCCAGAATGCATTGTGGTGATCTTGTGTATTATGCTTATGATGCAGGGTTCCTCCGGCTCGATCGTATTTAAGGTCATAAAAATAACTTAAACTATATATTCTCATTTTAAGAGCTCTTAAATTTGGAGACATGAACCGTGATGAAACCATGAAATTATGTAACTCTTTGAACACAAATTATTGATCAGCCTGTAATTTGCATGTATTGATGTGTTGATACACAAGTCAACTTTAATACACATGTAAATATTGAATAAAACCTGTATATATTTCAGAAATATCACACATTAAACTTGATGTGCAGCTCTTAGTTTGCCAAGAAAATGGAAGGAATTATTAAATATTCATTTGATTTACATTTTTAAAGATTTTATGCATTTGATGACCACCTTTTTTCATAATGCATTTGTATGAAATCATAAAATGAGCTGTTTTGCAGTTGTTTGTGCAGCAGCCCGTTTAATTACAGTTGTATTATATTTATGTATTTATGCTAAAAAGCACTAAACATTTTTATTTTTCCCAGTAAACTTTATAAGGCAAATGTTAAGAGCACTAAACATAATCAGTTATTGTTTCTATGTTGTTATTTAATTGGTAATTTTTGTTTTTATTTGTATGTATTATTCTATTTTATTTTTATTAGTGTTTAATGTAAGGCAAATATCCAAAGCTATTTTTTTTTCTGTTTTCTGTTTTATCAATTTATTTTGGTGCATTTATTA